>CM060704.1:161951636-162214136 GCA_030686995.1 Artemisia argyi
CTAAACTATGATATTGGTTATATTAAAACATTTAAGTTGTTTATTTAACTTTTCTTTTGTAACCTTAAATTCGGAAAGTTACTAAATACGGGAAGTTACTAATTATGAAAAGTTACTTAATATGGCAAGTTACTAAAAATGGAAAGTCTCTAAAAATAGAAAGAAACCTAAAAGGAGTAATTTGATTTAAAATGAGCTTATAAATAATAAAACGGTCATTAATTCGTGTAGATTCGCTGAAGAAGGAGTGACTTCCTATTCCTACATTGTGATATGATTTCATTGACGGTTTGAGGTACAGATATTCTGCCTTTTTAGTAAAGGCCATCCTTTTCTCTTTTGTTTACTGCTTTGATTATGATCCCTTCAGTTAAGCCATTGCTATGTTCCCTTTGTCTGATTCGTATTTGACTGATCCAGTTTTGTTATGATCTGCTTGATATTTGTTGCATGCTATAGTTCTTATTCTTATAGCATTCCTATGCCCTATTTGTTGCCCATTATTTGATTAATTTGTATCCAGTCATGGGGAGTCCATGGCCTTGCCACTGATGCACCAGTGGTATTGACACTATCTGTGGAGGTGGGTTTTTGTCCACAGTGTTCCCTATTATGATATAGCTATTCAGGCCTATATTTATTATTGTATATGTTTACTTAGCCTAGAGCTTTGTGCATATATATCTGTTTTGCAGGGAGCGTATGGATGCATCCTAGGTACTTTGTTTAGTATTATTTGGTGAATGTTTTGGTGTGTGTGCAATACACCCCTTTCACGTAGTACATTTGGAGATGATCACTCCAATGTGCGCATTAGTATTTGTTGGGCATTCCTATTTAGTTTTACTTTTCTATGAATCTTATTATTCTGTCATTCTATTGTGAATAACTTATGCTTGCTCTATTTCATCTGTTTAAACTTATGATTCGTCCCATTTCCTTGATTCGTTTGATATTCCTTATATGTATTCCCTTTGATCATACTTTGTTAATCCGACTATACGTTCCATATTCTTTAGTATTTATCTTAACAAGTTTGCTTTGATTCATTTCGCATTCACGTTTGTTTCCTTTTATTATTAGCTTTCTTTTGTTTATATCTGTTCACTGGGCTTTTTAAGCTCAGCTGCATTTCTTTTTCCCTGCGGCAGGTTTTAGAAAGAAGCTGGGTTTTGGGTGAAGAGTGCTTAGGAGCTCTTGGTGGACTACACTATTGATAGCTCCCCATGGATTAGAGATAGACTTAGAGATTTTCTTTGGTTCTTAGTTTGTAATTAGTTGGAAGTTGAAATGTTTAGAGTTAGTCCTTTATTCTTTCCTTAGTATTGTTTTGTAACCTTTGATTAGTAATGAATTTCCGTTTACTCGTGTTCTGATTTGACTCCAAAATGTTACACTTTAGCCCTTTTCGGGTTGGGGTGTTACAATTTTGGTATCAGAGCCAGGTTTGATCGGCGGATTCAAAACCCGTAGAGCTTAGGCTATGACCTGTGAGTATTAGGCCTACTAAGTCTTGCACCATAGGAGTTATGAAACAACCTTTGAGAAATTGCTTTAGGATTTCCACTTTGAAACTTAAGTTATGACCAGTGAGGATGGGCTAGACTATATGGCATTTGTTTAAATATCGTTGCTTCTGCATCACTCTGATTCGTGCTTTGCTTTTAGTTGAGCCTTTTAAGATTTCTCTTTCCGAAGATTTGAAACTCCTTATTTTTACACAACATGCGATTAGTGACCAAGTAAGTTTAGAATGCGTTGAGAATTATGCGGTAATGTTTGACAGTACATAAGCTTATTCTTTTGATTTCAACCTCCGATTCATTTGTTAACCCTTTAGATGCCTCTTCGGACACTTTGAGAATTTCTATGATCATGATGTGTTTGACACATTCTGTGAAAATCTCTTGCTTTTGATAAGCATATTTAAGTTTCCCTACACTATTGGATTTTTACCCTATCCTTTTCAATTCCTATGAGAAATCTTGTGGTGATTAACCACAAATATAGGAATGTTCCCTCACTTCTGAATGATAAGGTTTACTATGCTGATCTGTCTTTCCTTGGAATGTTAAATTCGATGAAATTCTGGTATGGGATGGTTGACTGAGCATCAAATGCTAACTACTGTCATACTGCACCTCACCTTTGACATTTTGAACTACTCTGATTTACTTCCATCATGCTTTTCATTTTTAAACCTTTGTATCCTTACTACCTTGGAGACTCCTACGTTACTTTCACGGTTATGAAGTTTGCTAACATCTATTCTTGTACCCCGTGGGATGAATCTCACTTTGAGAGTCATTTTGCAATCTGAATTCTCCTGATGTAATCCGTAAATGAACCACCCAAGATTTCCACCCGGGTATGAATTTGCTTTGACCTAACACTGAGAGATTGTTTAGTCACGACTCGAGGTTGAATATGATTTTCCATAAAGGCATGTTTATATGATGCAAGTATTATGACGCCTGGCCAACGTGATAATAATTCCATCATATAACTTGAACTTATGGGGATCATAGGATGTCTTTGAGAAATGCATGAGAACAGTAAAGTTTGATGAGGCTAAACCCTATCTTTATAGAATAAAGTTTTGCCTAATTCTGAAACCATGAATCAAACAATACCAGTTAAATTGAGAGAACTGAAGAAGCAGTGACCAATAACTAAGAAGTGGTTTGTTTGTCGGAGTGTACCTCTTTGTAGTGCTTTAGTTTTATTCGCAATGAAGAAGGATGAGAGCAGGAGACTTGTATTGACTACTGGAAGCTGAACCGTATTTCTTTTAGGAACCATTATTCCCTACTTAGAATTGATGATGTATCTGATCAACTTTAGTACGCGGAGGTTTTTTTTTCTTCTTAGAGGGATCTATGGCTTGAAGTTATTCCTGGATTTGCCTTTCGTATTCGTGAAGACCTTTATGACTATTAGTGATGCCAATTGTATTGGCTAATGCTTTGACTATCTTATGGACTTGATGAATCGTGTCTTTCGTGAATGCTTAGACAATTTGTCATGGTATGACATTTTAGTATATTCGGAGACGAAGGAGAACATGTGAATCATTTTCGTATTTTGTTGGAAATATGAGGATCATCTATATATTCTGTAAACATGACATTGTCGGAGGATGTTCACGACTTACATTACCGTTGATGAATTTTATGAGTATGGAAGAGAAGTTTAGCTTGGATGAGAACGGAGTTTTGGAAAGCTGAAATAGAAATTAGCCTTCCAATACCTTCAGATGAGTATCAATTTTGAGACGTTTCGTGAAGAGACTTGGTTATATCCTTATGAAACTCGGAGAAGTTGTTGTTTATGCATCAAGACAACTAGAACCATTTGAGGAGAATTATTCAATACGTGATTCAAAGTTAGCGGCAGTGGTGTTTGCTCTTAAGACTTGAAGACATACCTTACATGAAGATGGAATCCAATTATAGATGTCAGAAAGCTCAGGAGCAAGGTGCGAACTATGATCTGTGAAGACTGGAAGTGAGTTGTCATGATTGAAGATACAGTTCTAGTTTTCTATCCATCTTAGATGTACTAAGAGGTATAAGGGATCTAAAGCAGGATTGGAATTTTCAGGAACCTTGTAAAGAAATCTCCACACACACCTAAGAAGAATGACATAAATTGAATTATAGTAGATCGTTTGAGTTAGTCAGCTCACTTTTGCCTCTTAGAATGTGTATTCTTTTAGCAAGTTGGCGTAAATCCTCCGACAGAAGATTCTTTAGTTACTTAACACACCTACAGTGATCGTGTCAGAGATTTGCATTGTTTCCTCACAATACCAAGGAGAACTACTGAAGGCTTGAGGGACCAGACTCAAGTATAGGAATGCTTTTCACCGACAGACTGATGGATAAGCAGAACAACTATTCGAACTTAGAGGAAGTATTGAGCAGGAAGTTTGACAAGTGTGTGGTCTGATGGTGTTTGCTCATTAAGATCGATGACATGCAAGTGACAAGTTGTCCTTTCAGATTCTGCATGAACGGAGATGTAAAACACCTTCTGGTTGAATTAATTCGAAAAGCTTCTCATTAAATGTTTGGAGCTGGTTACGATGACTAGCGGATTAGTTACCATTGTGAAAGAGGAAGTTTGAAAGTTTAGACAGGAAATTGTGTGTCCCGGATGATGTTTCCGTACAGAAGAGTTAGACGTGTTGGTATTAAGAAGCTTTTGATTCGTGATACGTTATTACTTAGATTTGTTCTTATCTGTGCTGGCATCCTATCTGTCTCATTATATATTTGATTCTATGCGTCGATTCATGCCTAGTGATCCTTAGTACGAATGAGTTACCCACTTTTTCTAGGAAACTCTTGATACGTTTGATGATTTGATTTGTGCTCCTCCGACTTTGACAAGTTTCTTTGTTCGTTCAGAATCTGGTAGGAGTTTATTAAGTTTTATCGATTAGTATTATCTTTATGCTTGCTTCGTAGGTTTATATGTTTCGTATATCTCCTTGTAGGATTCCAACTATCATTTGTCATATGTCATCTACTACGCATTTGTTTAGCATTCGCGTTCAACTTTCCTTGTTTCGCATTTGCGTTCAACTTTCCTTGTTTCACATTCGTTGTATCCTTGTTGTCAGGATCGAGTCATGAGAAACCATTTTGTTCGAAGACCCTCCCCGAGCGTGAGGTTAATCGTGTCGTTCTTTTGTGATTTGCTACGACTCCGTCTAACTTTGCGACTTCAATTTTTGAGGACAAAAATTTTCTTTTTAGAAGGGAAGAATTGTAAAACCTAGAATCTTTGAACATCTAAAATACCCAATATACCCCTATAATTTTAAATTTTTACTATTATAACCTAAGTATTTAATTCGTTAATATTTGATCTAATACACATAATACGAATATTAAAACTTATGATAAACTAATTTGTACACATTTAAAATTTGTCACACACTTTCTATGGTACCTAGCCAATTTCATTTTAGCTAAGTCTTTAATCAAATCCCATGATATCTCTAACAGACATGCATATCAGTTATGTATTATTCCTAAAATAGAAAAGGAAAATAATTATACGTAGTAATAATTAAGGAGGATATTGACACCATTTGAAATTAAAATCACATAAATGTTGAGTCAAACGAATCATTTGCGAATCTCGTTCTTTTCGAAAACGTATACCCGTCCATGTATATACATATATATCCTCTATTATTCACAATATCAAATCCTTAAATCAACATAAAGGTTGCCACTGTAAATAAAACTAGTGATTTAGGTGCTCATCAAATCTGAGTTAGGTGCGGTTCTCACCAAGGTTGTTCGATTTTGGAAATAACTCGAGCTATTTGGATTGGCTCGTGTTCGGGTTTAAAGCCTTGGTTTATTCTCAGATGGTGGTTTACTGTTCGTGATAGGGTGGAACCTTGGGTTCACCCATTCATATACGTGTGCAGTTCTGTTCATTGTTTTCTTCCTTGTTCCAAAGGTAACCTCGTAATCATCCTATTGTTTTCTTGAATCAGTCCGAATGATGGTCTTTCATGCGTAACATGTTGCCTTGTCACAATATGAAATACACTTTAAACATGGCTCGCAAAACAGTTTCTATATGTCGCATAATATAAATCGAACCCCATAATGAATAAGGCTAAATATATGAGACCGTTATGCGATGTTGATATGATAGTGTGTCATGATGTGTGTAGTGAGTCCTTGGTATCGACCAGGCTGCCTTTGTCCACCCTAAACCTGCATATTAAACGCACCCTTTGTCGACCCTAGATACGTTTTGCATGGGAATCGACTGTTTGTTTTGTTAAATAAAAGAGATCACCGATCATAATATATAATTGTTGAAACCTATCTGGTCGGCCTGTTAATATGGTTTTATAAAACAGTTGGAGACGTTACTATGGCTCATTTTATTCGACATAAGCATGTATTAATCTTAATAATATAAGGAGCGATATAGAAGTGGTTGTTTTTCTTTTTATCTTTTTGTGTTCGAATGAAAATAATAGCCACGAGTTGATTTTTTTTAGAAGAAGTTCTCGACTTGTTTATGATTCGTATTGAGTTCGTATTGTTTTTTTTCAGCTGGGTATAATATCGATTCAGGGTGTGTGTTGTTTCGGCTAATAAAATGTGAAACCAAATTCGTATAAGAGTGTGTTTAAATATGATCTCATGAGATGTCTTGGCTCGTGATTTGGTGTGAATGTGTAGCGCGTGTGTAATCTTCTAAGGGCTGGAAAACGTGACTACTGAATGCGATTTAAACCTATAAAGACGTGTGTATGAAGCAGATATGAAATGTGTTAAGTGTGAGAAAGTTGCTTCAATTAATATAAGTGTGTGTGGGTCAATTAGTAAATAAACCGAAAATAGCATGTTGTTTAAGCATGGTCAAGTGGTGTTGAGTTCGTTGTTACTTGTTGCTCGTTGTGTTCCCTCGCACACTTTATATTAGCCTCGTTAAGTTTTGCCTCGTAGTGTTTACTTGACTTGTGGTGTCTCGATATAATGATACCGAGGGTGCGTGGATGTCGACCTATCAAGTTTAATTAGCGTAACACATGACTTATATGATCACAAATGAAACTAGAAACTATTAATATAGAGTTCGAGTCGTTTTCGGTCACATTTTGGTAATAAAGTCATACGTAGGATTGAATTTACATGCATGCATATTGTGATTAACCAAGGTATGCTATAAAAATTCATATAGCTGTAATATTCCATGACATGTTTTTGCGAATAGTAGACTTATACGCTCAGGAAATGAGTTAAATGGTTTCCTAAATGATCATAAATGGAATTAATTTACACTTCAAACCCTAAGCTTTGGAAAGAGACATGATAAACCCTAAACTTTATTAGGATGACATAATAGACCCTAAACTATGATATTGGTTATATTAAAACATTTAAGTTGTTTATTTAACTTTTCTTTTGTAACCTTAAATTCGGAAAGTTACTAAATACGGGAAGTTACTAATTATGAAAAGTTACTTAATATGGCAAGTTACTAAAAATGGAAAGTCTCTAAAAATAGAAAGAAACCTAAAAGGAGTAATTTGATTTAAAATGAGCTTATAAATAATAAAACGGTCATTAATTCGTGTAGATTCGCTGAAGAAGGAGTGACTTCCTATTCCTACATTGTGATATGATTTCATTGACGGTTTGAGGTACAGATATTCTGCCTTTTTAGTAAAGGCCATCCTTTTCTCTTTTGTTTACTGCTTTGATTATGATCCCTTCAGTTAAGCCATTGCTATGTTCCCTTTGTCTGATTCGTATTTGACTGATCCAGTTTTGTTATGATCTGCTTGATATTTGTTGCGTGCTATAGTTCTTATTCTTATAGCATTCCTATGCCCTATTTGTTGCCCATTATTTGATTAATTTGTAGCCAGTCATGGGGAGTCCATGGCCTTGCCACTGATGCACCAGTGGTATTGACACTATCTGTGGAGGTGGGTTTTTGTCCACAGCGTTCCCTATTATGCTATAGCTATTCTGGCCTATATTTATTATTGTATATGTTTACTTAGCCTAGAGCTTTGTGCATATATATCTGTTTTGCAGGGAGCGTATGGATGCATCCTAGGTACTTTGTTTAGTATTATTTGGTGAATGTTTTGGTGTGTGTGCAATACACCCCTTTCACGTAGTACATTTGGAGATGATCACTCCAATGTGCGCATTAGTATTTGTTGGGCATTCCTATTTAGTTTTACTTTTCTATGAATCTTATTATTCTGTCATTCTATTGTGAATAACTTATGCTTGCTCTATTTCATCTGTTTAAACTTATGATTCGTCCCATTTCCTTGATTCGTTTGATATTCCTTATATGTATTCCCTTTGATCATACTTTGTTAATCCGACTATACATTCCATATTCTTTAGTATTTATCTTAACAAGTTTGCTTTGATTCATTTCGCATTCACGTTTGTTTCCTTTTATTATTAGCTTTCTTTTGTTTATATCTGTTCACTGGGCTTTTTAAGCTCAGCCGCATTTCTTTTTCCCTGCGGCAGGTTTTAGAAAGAAGCTGGGTTTTGGGTGAAGAGTGCTTAGGAGCTCTTGGTGGACTACACTATTGATAGCTCCCCATGGATTAGAGATAGACTTAGAGATTTTCTTTGGTTCTTAGTTTGTAATTAGTTGGAAGTTGAAATGTTTAGAGTTAGTCCTTTATTCTTTCCTTAGTATTGTTTTGTAACCTTTGATTAGTAATGAATTTCCGTTTACTCGTGTTCTTATTTGACTCCAAAATGTTACACTTTAGCCCTTTTCGGGTTGGGGTGTTACATAAAAACGGATCATTTTTCGCCTCATCATATACCCTTACACTTGAGATTTGCTTGTCCTCAAGCAAATGCGCTTTTATTCTAGTCAAAATACAAGTTAGGGGTCATTTAACACTAATATAAAAGTAATTACAACAAATAATCGTTCCACTAAAGACCAATAGACAAGCACGGAGGTCATACACAAGCACCTCACAAATAGTGTTTAGATACTCACATCTCTCGGGTGTAATAAAATGTAAATTACAATATGGAAACGGAAGATATCTCTCACTACCTGTTATAGCAAAATAGATTACCATAGGCTTGGGAAAGGATCAAACCTCCACCACATGGCGTAAGCACCTAGGATAAACTATCAAAGAGGTCTTTTAAAGGGTTGTAACGTTAGGTGTAGGGATATGAAATACACGGTTTTGTTGGATAAAGGAAGTTTTACTGGTGGCGAGTTAACAATCTTGGTTAATTACATGTACAATGTGGCGTTGCTAAGCTAAGACTAGACTCGACTTAAGCTAATAAATGAAAAATAACAAAAACATAAAATGAACATAGAATAAAAAGGGATTGTAGTCCGCATGTTTTTTCTCTTCTTTCCTTTTTCTATTTTTTTTTCTTTTTCTTGATTTTTTTCGATTTTTTTTTTTTTTTTTTTTTTTTTTTTTTTTTTTTTTTTTTTTTGCATACACTCTTACCCTACCATCCAAAATAATACATCATAGGGGATGAGAATTCCCCTTACACTTGAATCTTTACATACTTTACAATTATACTAATCTAATGACTCGAATTAAGAAAATCAAAACACTTGGAGCACTTTTAAGATTAACGTACATATGGGGGTAATAAAATGATGTTTTTCCCCATTACTCCATAAAATAAGTACTTACCCATGAGTCCCAATCGTCCCAAAACAATATGTACAAGGATATGACTCGACTTAGCAACCATGTAATCAATTAGATAGTTAACTTAGGGTTTAACAAATAACAATAATGCACTAAAAATGAGCGCATACACGGAAGGCTAAGGCGATTTGGTTGTACATTTAAGTGGGGTGTAACAAATTCTTCCTTTAAGTAAGATGCTTAAAGTTAGAAACGAAAAGATAGGCTCGGAGGGGTGTACTAGGGGTATCGTGTACTAAAAATGAGTACAACGCTAAGGGTGTGGGAAAAATTAGTTGACTTAACTAGCCAAGTAATATGACTTAAATGGTCAAGTAATTATGATACGGGTTTAACACAAGGGTGATCCTAATGCCTCTTATCATGTAGTAAATCCTACCACACGAATGTAGTCTCACTAGCGGTCTCGGGATGCATCACTAACGCAAGTTCTAGAATCTAAATGCTACCGGTACACTCATAAGTACTAATAATGAATGCTTTTCCTATCAAATCTAAAGGCGAACCTCACATATTTGGGTGGAAAATTTTTCTGAATATACGGTTATGTGCTAGTCATACAATCTCCTATCCATGAGACGCTTGCTATGGCTAAAGTTTCACTCCTAAATGTTGTAAAAAAAATTTAAATTTGGCGCTAAAATTGCACTAACAAGTATTTCTCATAGTTTTATTACACATCTACCATCAAACAAAACAAACTCAAGCGAAAGTGCATATGTAAGGTATCATCTTTTTACCCTCCCCTTACACTTAAGATGAACATTGTCCCCAATGTTCAAGTAAATAATGTAAAAGTGAAAAAGTAAAGAGAATGAAATCAAATACTCCCCTAATTCGCTCGGTATGGATAATAGGATGGCCAGGTTAAATCTTCCTCCAAGAAAATGAACAATCAAAGCTTCCCTTCCAGAATATAAATCATCTTCTTGTCATACATAACCTGTAAAACCTGACAAAATAGACAAGACAACCTCGCGTAAAATCGGCGGCATCCTATATAAGTTTCTAAATCCTAGAAAACAAGATAAGATATAATGCTTGTGGAATGAAGTTTGCAGATCTCCTGGAGATTATAAAACTTAATAATTCACAAAAACCATAAGACTCCGTTAGAAAAACAAAACCGGTAAAATTTCCAGATTTTAACTCCTGACGCCGTCAAGAGTAAACTCCTGACACCGTCAGAATTGACCTGCAGAAATCCTTATGTTAAGTTTCCGGAAAATTTCTAGAAAAACTTGGTCCCACTTCCTGGAAAATCCTGCAAAACTTCATTATGACTCAATACAAGCATTTGACTCTAACTAATACGAATATACATGCTCATTTAATATTGTGGAGAATCATGATCGGTTTGTTTCTTAAAAACATATTTGGGGTTTCCCCTTACACTTATCTTTTGCAAAAATACTTCTAGGTGGAGTTAAGACTAGGCCAAAACAACAAAGTAAAGTATTTCCACATTTTAGTTTAGAAACATGATCTACCAACAATAAAAATTAAGCATGCATACGGAAGCAAATAACAATCAAACAAAACATGGGTTGCCTCCCAAGAAGCGCTTTTCTTTATTTACGAGTCTTGTAGCTAGACTCAAGGTCATGGGTTACTACGTGTCTTCATCATTGGTTCCATTCTCTAGGTCGTCTTCTAAACCAGTATCACTTTCGTAGTGTAAGTACTTCGGGTCTTCGAACTCGAAAACATCTTGGCGATATTTAGAACCAAGCTTACTAACATCCTTAAAGAATCCACATGATAAGTCAGAAATGTTTTTACACCCCCTCCTAACATCTTCATCACACAAGATAAGTTGGGAGCTCATCATATCAAGCCCGTCACAATCTATCTCCTTAAGGTCTTTTCTCTTGTATGGCGTTTGGTATGAAATCCTCCTAATCCCATCAGTTAAGGTCATGATTCCGTTCAAGTCATCCACTATCAAATTAGTGATTTCACAGAAAGGTGCTCCCAAAACTACTTGTGATAACCTGGGGTCGACATAGTCTTCTATGTTATCCACAATCGTGAATTCCATAGTGAATGTCATATTACCTACGAACAACTGGATTTCATGATCCTTACCAACCACTTTCTCTCCCTTGTAAATCATCCCCCCATCTGCAGATATTGTTATAATGAAACAATGACATAAAATTCTTTGGCAGGAATACATTAATGTATATGTTATCGAAGTATTTATGACCGATCATGCAGGGGATTTTGAGATTATTCGGATCACGTCGTCTTATCTTCCCCAACTCTCCATCCTTTGACCCATATAGATTCCCCTCAAGGGAGGGACGATACTCGTACACCTCCTCACAATCCCTACGAAAAATTACCTTCCTAACACCATTGGTGAGTACTACACTACCATCTTTCTCATCAGGGATTGCTCCCGATTCATTGATAAATGGTATCCCAAGGACAAGGTTGGTTAACGTTTGATTGGTGAGAGGGTCCACGTCATCAACCACGGTGAGGTCAGTATTGTAAACAAGCTCTCCAATCCTAATGGATAAATTTTCTATTACTCTCTCGCACGCAATGTGTTCTGGGAAGGTTTTGTGGTATAGGGAAAGGGGGATTATGTTGACTGGGAAGCTAGTATCTATATGACTATCGGTTAAGAGCTTTTCCTCAATGGTACAGGGGATCATGAAAACTTTAGGGTTACTTTCCTTAGTCTTATTGCTACTCCCACTAATAACATCCTCCATTTTTCTCTCGGGTTCTCCCATAATAGATTTACCCAAAATGGTTGGATCTCTGTCATGCTCTTCCGATTTCTCTTTTCCTTCATCCGGTTTGCCGGATTCTTGTGCGGTGTATTGCTCGGGTGAGTCGGTAGGTTTCCTTGCCGAAGCATGGTCAACCCTTGAGGTATCATCTTTAGCTGTCCGACTGAATTTGTTAGTTTGTTGTTGGGTTGGGTTGGATGTTGAAGCAGATATTGTGGTGATGGTGTTTACGAAGTGGATTGGTCCTGGGGGGTTGTTGACAGGTTCTTTTCCGTTAGGAGATAGATGTTTGAATAACTTGCTAGGACTTTTTATTTTTACAGGGGAGGCTGGTGGACTCATATGACGGTAGCAGATTTAACCTCATCAACGTGAATGGGCTTATTATCAATATGCTCTTTGATAGCAGTCAACAGATTACAAATCTTGTTGTTTACATCAGCCTGCTGTTGTTTAAATTTGGCCTCGAGCGTAGTGAGCTGTAGTTCTTGAGATAGAATGAATTTTTTTAAAGTATCTTCACAGCTTTGCCTAGGAATGCCTTGTGATGGAGAATGCTCGGACCAAGTGAGTGGTGAGGAGTCATTGAAGGATATGCTTCACGTTTGGTACCCTCTAAAATCAGGTTTATCCTTCCATGCCTCATAGGCTTCGGCAGAAGTTCGAGGACCCTGACCTACGTGTGATGATGTGAATTCGTTATAAGCACGTTTTGGAAGTTCCATGCAGTTATGGGTCTCATGAGGGCCATTGCATAGTTTGCATGTAGAAGCGATTCTGCTTACTTGGCTTGAAGGTTTATGAGCTTCGTAAGATTTCATGAGAGACTTGACTCGACCTTCAAGTTCCATGATCCTACGGTTGGGAGTGCTAGAATTGTTCGAAGGCAAAGATATTGCCTTGACTGTTTTGTTCAAATCACGGGGATCATTCCAACTTTCGTTGTCATAGAGAGCAAGATCTTCTATGAGTTCCCATGATTGTTCCACACTAAGATCACGTAGCTTACCACCGGCCGATTGGTCAATGGCTCGCCTCGTGGAGATTTCGATATGGTCATAAAAAATTTGGACTTGGAGCCAAAGATCTATGCCATGATGAGGGACTTTTTGGAGTAAGTCCTTGAAACGAGTCCATGCTTCATAAAGAGATTCATTTTGACGTTGTTGGAACATCAATATGTCATTTCTAAGCTTAGTAGTTCTCCCCGGTGGGAAAAATTGAGCAAGGAAATGAGTGGTGAGATCATCCCATGTGGTGATGGATCTCGCGGGTAAACGCTCAAGCCATTGACTAGCTTGATCCCGTAGAGAGAATTGTAATAGGCGTAATCGGGTTGTCTCTCTAGTTTCAACATCTAGGTCTATGGAATCTACGATTTTGAGAAAGTCCTTAAGATGTTGGTTTGGATCTTCGGAACGAAGTCCATGGAATGCACATCCGCTTTGCACCAACCGGATGGTGTCGGATCGCAAGGGGGTCACATTGGCTCCGGTGAGCTCAATGGTGTTTCGGTAGCCTTGGTGGCTAGGTCGGGAATACTCTCCTAAGGTTCGGGGCCTAAGGGGTTCTAGTGGTGGGTTTTGTTGTGGTGGGATGACGGGTTCAAAGATGTTACCACCTTCCATGATGTCGGATGGTAAAGAGTTACGAACAAAGGCACGAAGAAATGAGATAGACTAAAGATGAACCTAAAAATAAAAATAAAATCTTACTAGAAAGGAATCTAGCAAGTAGACCTAATAAAAAGAAATTCTAACCTAGACAATAACTATTCCCCGGCAACGGCGCCAAAACTTTGATGCGTGGGAATCGCAACAGGCTTTACCTCTCGAGGGATCTCGAGAAGCTTACAACCCCCACCAGGCAATGTACCTGATCGTTGTAGTATAGTATAGTGACAAGTACCGGGGGATTGATCGTTCAGATTAGGAATAGTGTCGCTAGGATTAGAAAGCCTAAATACTAGTTCTAAAGGTGAGGGATGATTATTTTTTGTATTTTTATATTTTATGGAAAGCAAGTAAAAATCTCGGGTTTTGGAAGAGTGGGCAGAATTAGTTGCTATTCAACTAACCCAATACTAAGATGCAATCAAAATAAAATACTAGAAATGAAAATAAGCTAATTTATACTAAAGTTGTGAGCAGTAATTGGAGAAAATGTGTTTACTTAGATTTCACTACTCCCTAGATATCTTTTACACGTTAATTACTTGTTATAATTGCATGGATGACGGATTGTATTCCTTAATACCATTCATGGGGTGGCACACATAACTCCCCAATTCTATGAGCTCTTATCTCCTCCTACACCATGCCCAGCACAACTATAGGGATTGTAAACAGTGGCTCATGCATTAAATACAACCAATAAAGACCTAGTGCGCGTTGGTTCATGTTTCTTAAGACGTTCAAGCATGTTACCAATTGGAGATCTGCCAGTTTTCTTAAGCCTAACATATAAATCATTCATCCAAGACAAGAATAAACAAGTAATCAACACATAATCAATATCTAGGTTTCATTAGATCTAAGCAAACACAAAAGAGATCTAGCCTAGCATGATAGAATTAAGACAAGAACATGATATAGACAACCAACACATAGACATATTGATTGAATTAGAAGAACACTTATCTTGATTAATCATGCAAGGTATCAAGGGGTTGGAACCCTTGAAAAACCTGTAAAGTTACACCAAAATCGTACTTAGGGTTTCTCCCAAAACTTCTCTTTCTAATGTGTGAAAATTAGAAAACTATATATAGAAAAATAGGTTTGACGGCGTCAAGAATAAACTTGTGACGCCGTCACCTCGCCGCCAAAACTCTTCTCGGACTGCTTAGATCTACTTCTGACGCCGTCAAGACTTATACACTTCCAGGCCGTCATGACTCTTTTACTCTTGACGCCCTTCCTACGTGACGCCGTCAAATCTGTTCTGGGTCGTCATGGAAATTCATGAAATTTGCTCTTGACGCCGTCAAGGTTTTGCTCTTGACGCCGTCACCTACTGTTCCCAGCATGGAAAATTAAGACATTGGCGTTTTCTTCACTTTTATGCTCCAAAAACGTCCGAATTGCTTCCTTTTCCAGATTTCACTCCCAAAGTACCTAAAATCACAAAAGGAACGATTTAGGGCAATATTTGATCAAATAAATTCGGATTCGGGCTTAAATGACCCCCTAAAAACGGATCATTTTTCGCCTCATCATTATCAGTTTCTTTACGAGCTTAAATCTCCAAAGTTTTGATTGAGGCGTTGAGAAACTTACAACTTTGCCTTAAGTGCTTCGTAGTTATCATGGATGTTAGGTAAAACTAAATTTGACTCACAGGCGAGTGTCAAGCCAGAATGGAGGCTCACTAAGGCCGCAATTTAATGCTAAGCCACCTTATACCCACTTTAATAGTTTGTCAAAATAGTTTCACCTTCCAACCACTTAATACAGTCGCGATCAATCAACCAAAAGTTCAAGATTTATTTGCAAGCTCAAAACAAGATTTCACTATTATTAAGTCCGTTTAATATTTTATTTTTGAAATTACCCTTTTGTTACTATCATGTCACAAAACATATAAAAAAAATAATTAAATAAAATAAACAAACGACAACAATAATGGACACGCAAATTAAAATCAATTTTAAAACACACAATTGATTTATATACGATTAATAGGGTCTTCCCTAATATTATAATTAATCAAATTTTAGTAATCTTTATTCAGAATATTTACTAAACAATTTATCAATTATAATGAAATCGCATAATAAGCATGAAATCTTAAAACCAAATCATCATAATCCAAGACAACACATGCATGGTTTGTCATGGATGCCCAAATAGCACATATTATAAACATATAATCATGTCAATCAGGAACGCAACCAAACGGCATATCACCAATATCCATTTATATACACATAAATATTACATGCAACCTAGGGTTTCTACAAGTTTTTATTCAAAATTCCAAAACCCTAATTTTATTTAAAAAATTTAGACATTTATAAAAAATAAATAGAAGTCGACTTATTAATAAAAAAAAAATCTAGGGTTTAAGAGAGATTTAAAAAACATAAGAACACCAAGCATGTAATAATCAAACGATTCAATTTTATGTGTTTCGGTAATATATTACATGTATTAACGGCTCTGATACCACTGTTGGAATATGTGAATAATATTAACACATAAACATCAAAGAGTACGCAGCGGAATAGATCAAATACATGTAAATAAATTAACCGAATATAAAAGGATGCGTACCTCTTTGTGATTTCTAGCAAGAACAAGAAACCAATGGAACAAGAACTATAAACCCTAATTGGGTTTAATGGTGGATCGACTAGGGTTAGTCGAATAGGGCAAATCACCTTGTTAGCAAAACTATGCTAACACTTCGTTCTTGAACACACGTACTATTAGCGTTTCAATTAGAAAAGCTAGGTTCTTAATTCACAAGCAATCCAAACACAATATTTAGAAGATCACGTAAGAACCCTAGAAGGGTGTAGTTGATCAACTAAAACTAGAATGGATTTGAGCTTAGGAAATCTAGTAGGAACCCTATAAGGGTGTAGTTCGATTTCTAGGCTCAATAAGAGAGAAGAAGAAGAATTAGATTGCAAATGAATCAAGGGATGAGAAAGTGAATACATGAAGGCATGTATTTATACTATTCTCATAGCTTGGAGCAAAAGACACAATCACAAGCCCTAGAGGGCATGGATCGGCCGATTGAGGCTTAAGAAGCCCAATCCATAGCTTTCTTCAATTCAATTTCAAATCTAGTCCTTCATCTTTCGTCTAACGGTCGTTAGGTACCGTTAAATGCTCATTTCGTGAATTTAATAATTATTCGTCACTAAAACAATAATTATTAATTAATTGAAACTCATACGTAAAGTGTGCAATCCCGAAGTCTCGAGTTCGAGTCCGATCATGATATATTAATTTATTATCCGTTAAAACTAACAATTAGTAAGTAAAGGAAGCATGCCAATGTTTGCGTGATGATCTATTCAACTTTTGGTATTCTTTTCTCTTTGTATTTATTGATAATATAGTGAGAATGGGTGAGGACTGCAAAAATCATCGAAATTCGGTGTTAGTTAGCCTAAGATGTTAGCTTGCACTACTTTGAAGTAATTTTCGTTATGCGTATAGGTCTAAACTGTAATGCAATGAGTCTAGATCAACGAAATTGTATGATCAACTAAGAATAATAGTACAGAGATACTTTCATCAACTATGCAATGAGATCCATTGATACCAAGTAATTCTCAAAACTTGGTTGGGGATTTTGTTGGAGTTTGGTGCTGATGTAACTTCTTTTTTTTTTTTTTTTTTTTTTTTTTTTTAATTTAAAAAGTATATATGTGTTTTTAATCAGATATAAATGAAATAAGCAATTTCAATATTGTTAAATACTTTCATAGAACACTCTTTTGAAATCTTCCATATGTCTTGCTTGTAAACACAAAGCTACAACCAATGAACCACCCCCTTCTTCTCCAGGAAGAATCAAGAAATCTCCATCTTTGTCATCATGTGTTCCGGGACCTGTGAAATACTCTTTTCCCCACCCAAAATCGACACCATACATCGGCAGTGTTAACCAGCTAATCACACTGAGGTTTGGGTTCCCATAAAATGGCCCTTCGCCATCCTTAATTGATTGTAAATCTTGAAACTTTGTTAAATCTGGTTGGTTCTTCAAGAAATCAATCATTGAGTTCACATACTCATCGTCGGCCTTAGCAATCGTGTCTCTTATCTTACTTGAAACATACCCTAATGTCTCTGAAACTATCTCACCAGAAGTTCCTGTGGCGATCATGTCAACAATGGCGTTTCCGAAGTACTTTTCTGGCAATGGTGGGTTCATTCGGGTTCTAACATCAATACAAATGCCAAGTATAGTTGGCTGGTTTGGTTCAAGATTTCGAACTTTACATGATGTTTGCCATGCATGTGCAGTCACTGCTTCGTACCGTGTAAAACCATGCTCGGTTTCGGTTTTACGGTATTCATTAGCTTTGTTTCGAAGTTTTCTGACAAGGGTTTCAGTTAATTTCAAGTTTGTTACTATTGTTTCCTTCTTACGTTCATTTCCATTGCTCGTTTGGCCTAAAAGGAATGGTAGAGGACAAAATTGTGCATGTTCTTCAATCCCTGTGTTTGAACTTGTAGCTGGAGGGTACCCAGCACGGAAAACTTTTCTGTCTAAATATGGCGGTGAACCAAGAGGTTCGCCACGACAAGCCCTGGCCCATTCTGACAAAAAATGAAGCGCGCTTTGACCGTCTACTGCAGCATGTGATATACAAAACCCTAAAGACCACCCTCCACAAAGAAATCTTGTTACTTGTAAAAGCAACAATGGGGTTTCTTCAACTTGTGTATTGCGGTAATCAACTTTAGGAATAAGGTTGTCAAAGATTGGATACTCAAAGAAATCATCTAAGTCAACTAGCTTTACATCCGCGAAAGCTTCGGTGAACTGTACACCGGCAGTATTGCAGTCGAGCTCAAAGCGGCCACCAGCAATGAAAACTAACCGGCCAGCTAAAGGGTAAAAATGAACAAGTGTTGTGGCGAGTGAAGTTATTAAGGTTTGTAGGACAGTGGTCCAGTTTTGAGAGGGTTGTTTGTAGAAGTAGATGGTTGGGACATGTGTGGTCATACCGGTATGGTCTAGCTCAGATAGTGGGAGCCTACCTGACCACGTTGGTTCGGCTGGTTTGACCATGTAAGAAGGGTTGGCTGTGACTCTCATTTTGATTTTGGAATAAAATGAGTTTGAATGATTCAGGGTATTTGTAGAGCAATTTGAATGAAACAGGGAAGCGGTCATTAGAAAGGCGTGACCCTTGAGTTACGGCAGAAAGATAAGAGCATGGTGTTTTATGTTCAAGAGTAGAGATAGTTCATTACTCTAAGTATATGTGTACTTTTAGAAGTAAGACCTGATGTTCAACTAATACTAAGAGTTTTTTAAATCAACAATTATGTGTTCAAAACAAATCACCCCCTTATTGAAAATTGATATGACCCACAACAAAAGCTATTAAGTTGATATCATCCAACAACATCGAACCTGATGACTATATTTCTATGAGATATCGGGTATCCATCGATTGCCAATGAGCCACCCAAATCAATCGATTGGGAGAGATTTTATTGCTAACAAGCAAAATAACACAGATGTACTAAGTTACAACCGACTTTTTCCTTCAACAAGAAAATGATACACAAGCATTCGCTATTTGAATCAAAAGTCGATAGACTGGAATGACCAAAACACGGACCATAAGATACCTGAGGCATTCATTGAGAATTCAACCTTTGAACATCAACCAAGCTGTAAAGGTCACCACGACGTTGCTTCTGTAGTGGGAGATTAGTCCTGGACATTAAACAGCGTGTTATAACTTATAAGTAACAGATAAAGGAAAGGTAGAAAATGAACTGGCCTGGAAGGTTGGGTAACTGGTTTGAGTCAAAATGGGTACTTTTTGGTATGGATCAGATCTGATTGGGTTAACCAGAGAGTCAGACACTTGTGTCCAAAATCATTAGATTCTTCTATACATGATTAGTGTGTCATGTGATAATAAAAACTATATTATTTCAATGATAATCTTCTGTTGTTTGAATAAAATGATTATGAAGGATCGTTGCATTGAAATACACTTTGGGTAGCTGTCGACCTATTTGACGCGTTTCTGTTTAGGTTCATATACTTTTTTTATTTGACCCGTTGGAGATAAAACACAACCTGAATCGACCCAATCATAAGTATATGGTCGAATTGCTTCTATGGATAATAGTTCTAAAACTTTAACCTATGAGATTGAAGTCAAGTCTCACCTCCTTAGCTCCATTTGTGAATAATCAACCTCTGCTATGATGGTTGCCTCATCGTGTTCTGTAGTAGCCAATACCTCTCCAAACTGTTGAATAATGACATTAGTTCTTCATTAGAAAAATTAATTAAACCGTGTCTCAACCATTCACAAATATAGCATATATCACGTTATAATTGGAATGTTAGAAGAGACTACTTATGGTGAAAAACTTACTGGTCCCACAAGAGTCGAATGGCCCCACGCCACATAGCCACCAGACTCAGCATCTCGAGCAGGAGAGCAAGTTGCAACATATAACTGTGAAAAGTAATGGTAAATAAGATTTTAATTGTCTTACAACTATCATGGTAAGGAAACTAAGTTGAAAAACAATTTTAAAGATATTTAAAAAAACTTTATGACTAATAATCAAATGTCCTGAATACCTTGCAATAATGACAAAATAGAGAGTCCTCTGGGTCAATTGCGTTTTTACAAAATTATTTAGTTAATAAATTCATGTGTTATAAGTGAAAAACTCGAAAACACGTATAACGTTAATGCATATAACACATCTTTCAAACAACTTGAGATCAATCTAATCGAATTTTTATGACCAAAAGGCTTGTATCCCAATGGTACCCCTTGTTGTGTGAGAAGCTCCCCAACCAAATGGCTGTGGGTTCAAGTCCTGCTGAGGACATGTGAGACATTTGTGGTTGTATGTTGTGAGATAGTTGTCGTTCTAAAAAAAATGATTTTTTATGAATAACTAAATCGTAAAAACTCTAAAATCTAAGTTCGAAAAATCAAAAGCAAGAAAACTCTATGTTGCCTTACTAAAATTAGGCATTTTGCTTTTGTCACATTTTTTTTTTTTTTTTCAGATAATTACTAGCCATACGGATTATTCAAGCACAAAACTATCATCACCATTTTTCATTTTCTAGCAGATGCAGAAACAGCATCTAATCAATTCAGCTTTCAGACCTCTTAGTCATTCAGTTCCATCAAACAGGAGTAACTTTGTATCAGAAGCAATTCAAAGAAAGTACATGAGTTTTTAGCATACCTGATTATCTACAGCCCTGCATATCAAAAATAGAAAGAGTAAGTTTATAGTTTTATATTCCCAAAATTCAAAATTCTAGTTATGCGATGGACTTTAATTTAAATAAGCACACTGTCCCAAGTTTTATACAATTCCCATAAACACATAAAAATACGAGTTTAAAACATTAGAAACTCTTTTTGGTTTATTATAATGAGAGAGATGTGTTCTCTAACCAGTCAAAAAAATAATATGAAAGAACATAACAAGGACAGACCTAACAAGAGAATGCAAGTAGAAGGCCCGAATAATACAGAGTAACTAATAGTCAAAATATCGATATTCAGTAAAAAGCCTCTACATACCTTGCCCTTTGTAGCAACTCCCAATGCAATGGACCAGTAGTCATGTTGAAGGCCCCAGGATAACACAGTAGGTGAGCGCCTAACATACAAAAAGAATTGCAGAGAACAGCATTAATCAATAATAAAGAGGACAATCACAGTACTTTATTTAGACTGTACTCATGATGTAAATCACTTTATATGCACTTTGCTATGCTAAGTTCTTGCAGGTTCACGGGATAGAAAGAATATCATAGCTTCTTATGTTCTGGGAACGAAAATCTCTATTAACTGACTGATCAAGTTATGCACATACAAAAGATTGGATGTCCTGCATAATATAAACCTTTCGTTTGTGTCTGGATCTATTAAAAAGTACAGGTGCATACAAAAGATATAACAGCTAAGTTCTCAACGAGGTTTCTATGCTCACAAACAACCGAATGTGATACTCATACTACTATATGTTCTCCAGGCCAAGTCATACAATAAATATATATCTAAATATGGTAGAAATGTAAAAATGTGTCAGCTTTAACAAACCTCTAGCTGCATATAGCATGGCGAGTTCCTGAAATCGAATGTCATAGCAGATACCTATACCTATGCGTCCAACATCTGCACAAATAGTGTCAATGATAAAGCTCAGTAATGCAAGTAATAATATTCCAAGTCATATTAAAAGCATAAAAGGTATCATTCATCTGCCATGTAGGACTAGTAGGAGAATGTGTCGCAAACATATAAATATGGTCTTACGAGCATCCTAAGCTATCAACATGATGTCCCAACTAGTAGTCTAAATATATAGGTTGAATTACACGGAAACAAACACAGTGAACTGTGGCACCTCGTGATGGTAG
This sequence comes from Artemisia argyi, assembly GCA_030686995.1. Lineage (NCBI taxonomy): Eukaryota > Viridiplantae > Streptophyta > Magnoliopsida > Asterales > Asteraceae > Artemisia > Artemisia argyi. The sequence continues at coordinate 161,973,723 of CM060704.1, forward strand.
TGGTTTCACCAATCCTTTTTTAATCTTTTAACGACTCAAGCTCAATTCAAGGTATGTCTATTAGACAATAGAGATCCAAACTCCGTTTTATTCCCATTGCCTATATCCTGGTTATTCTATAAGTAACTCCACCTTATATCAGAAAATTATGATGCATACAGCAGAGTATTCAGCATCCAATTACAAACAAACCTGTATCGACAACAGTAGGAGTCTCTCCAGCAGTAAGAGTCTTTGATTCCTCAAATGTAATCTTTCCAGGAATATTAATATCAAAAAGGTGAATCTGTCATGTAGTCAAATCACAGTATTATTCATTAGTTTTCCCGTATACATCATGGATCCTCATACCGCTAAAATTTGCATTTAATATAAGCCACATTTAGAACATTACCTTTCTGTGTTTAGCTTTCAGCTTTCCCTCAGTATCAAAAACGCAACAAGTATTATACAGCTTGTCTCCACATCTTTCTGGAATAGACCCACCAACTATCGTAATCTTCAAAGAACGAGCAACTTCAGACAACATTGCTGTTGAAGGAGACGAGTCCACACCAGCATCAATATCCTCAGCATAGACAGGGAAGCTCTCATTTGCATATGGACTGTTCCATATTTCCTAAAACACGAAATCACAAAATTAGGAAACATATAGTAAATCTTATTTAACCGAGTCCAGAGTATGCAGTAATCGAATATTACAGGCAGAACAACAAGCTTGGCACCCTTTTCAGCAGCCTCCTCGATTGCTAGCCGAGCATGAGCAATATTTCTTTCTTTGTCTGCTGTCACGGACAATTGACATAGTCCAATCTTGAACTGCAAAAGTGAGTAATACTGCTTACTGTTTTGCATCAATGTATGTTCATGGTATATTTTACAAGATGTACTTACTGTACAAGTCAATTTTAAATTTTATCACGCTTTGGGGTCAAATCAAAACCTACTGTAAACGTGGTCAAATTTTCCTATTTCAAAAAACCATCGACTATTTGAAAAACATGCACGTCATCCTTTCAGCATATGTTCTGTATCTATGCAATAATCTACACTAAATACATGACCATCATACTTGTTAAATTTGAATTTGGATACTTAGGGTGTGTTTAGTTGGTGAAAAATACTCCATTTTCCAAGAAATTTTACATTAGAAACTGAAAAAAGTGAAAACCCGTTTAGTCACACATTTTTTTAGAAATTTAACTAGAATTCAGGAAAGAGCTCTTTACTCTTACCTATATTTTTCCTTCCATTCTTTTTACACCCCCTTGCATTTTTCAATTTTCTAAACACGTTTTCTAAATTTATAGCTCGTTTCTAGGGATAAAAACCCTTCCCTTCTTCTAAAGAAATTGAAATGGAATATTAAAGAAATTTTTCTACGACTAAACGCACCCTTAGCAGTTCATTTCTAAACAACAAAGTCACTAGAAACCTCCGCTTTATACATGGGCGTTTAGGATTGTGTTATGATCCTACATCTTGGTTGGTGGCTTAGGTGTCCCCTCCTCCTTTAAGCAAGCTTTTTGGAGTGAGTTCTACACCTAGCTAGGCTTGATGCAACCTAGTACTCGAAGAAATGATTATTTTTTTATAAAATTTTCATTTATAAAATGTTTTTAAGTTTAAAATAAACACGTGGGGTCAGGTGTTTGTTTAAGCTTATTTTTGCGTGTATGTGTTTTCCGCTTAGGTCCATTCTTATATGTAGGGGTCTAAACGAACTAAACGTTCAGTAAACATTTCATGAACCGTTCGGTAAAAAGTTCATTTATGTTCGTTTATTTATTACTAATGAACGAACACGAACAATATTTTACCTTCATTTAGTTAAATGAGCGAACATGAACAAAAGTCGCGTCTGTTCATTTATGTTCGTTAACGTTCGTTTATTTATTTATGTTCGTATATCATATCTTTTAATTGTTTGTTTAAAAAAAACAACACTTATAAAACAATATATTGTGCATAATTTAATAAGGTTTATTCATTTATGTTCATTTAGTGTTCGTATAGTGTTTTAATGAACGAACATGAAAAACTCATTTTATTAATAAAGGAACCGGAACAAGAAAATTCATCCATTTAAGCGTTCGTATCTATTTATTTGTCCCGTTAAAATTAAACGAACACATGAACAAGGCTCCGTTCATGTTCGTCCGGTTCATTTACGGCCCTACTTATAAGAACTTTATGTACTGTAGTAACTTATGAAGCATTATCCACAAAAAAACATACGTACATATAATTCAAAACAGTAATTGAACAAATTATATATAAAAAAATAGAAAACCTTGGAGATAGGAGGAAGAGGCAAATCAACAGCAGGTGGAACCCTAGCTTTCTCAGGACTAAACGATGACGCCATGATCGTACGGACACTGCTGTTCAATTTGACCAAATTACGACGATTGGTTTGTTGCTGAACCGGAAAGTGACGGCGGAGGAGCGGCGGAGATGCGACGGAAGTGGAGCGAGTGAGGACGGATGATCGGAGAGATAATGATGAGGAAGATGATGATGATAAGAATGAGAGTGAGATGCTTCTCATTTCTTTTAGGTTGAACTAGTTGAGTTTGACGTTGATGTTTGTTGATTTACCATGTTTGGTGTAAGTAGTTGACTAGTTGTTATTGACTTTTTGTTTGACTAATCTAAGAATGAAGAGTCAATGAGCTCGTCGAAATCCTTTTTATCTCGCATTAATTTGGAATCACGTGCATCTGATGCACCTTTTACTAAGATCAAATTGGTTAAAGTCATACACTTGAAAATGTTTGAAATAAGTGGTTTGGATTTTAAGCGGATACATTTTGCATTTTAATGACGATATTAACATTTAGGGTATGTTTGGTTTATCAAAGTCGCGGTGAAACAAACTAAGTTCGGAGAACTACTTTGTGTCGCGAGGGTCATCAAGATGATAGGGTATAAAGGTATAAAGTAGCTAAAAGATAAGCGAAAAAGGCGGTAGCCGTGGCGAAGAAAAAGCATGTGAATACTTGTATAAGAGATTGGACTACATATCGGGGGCAAATGATATATGCATGATTGCTAAAGCCCCGAGAGAGAAGAATAAGGGATTTATGAAATATAAAATATATCAAAGATGAAGAAGGTCGAACCATTGTGAGCAAATAAGGTATTAGGAAAAGATGAGGAGAGTATTTTTTTTTTTTTTTTTCCTCTCTCTTCAACGGAGGAGACCCGAAGGAAGCTGGAAGTAGAGAGCTCGAGCCAACATCTACAATTTGATTGCTACTACTCAAGGATCAATTAAGGGGAAATGAGGGTTGCATTACAGAAGATGGGAAGAAACAAAGTCGTTGCCCGGACCAGATCCCCAAAGAAGCGTGGAAGTGTCTAGGAGATAATGGGGTAAAGTGGCTGACTTGCCTTTTCAATAAGATCTTCTCAAGCGCTATGATGCCAGATAAATGGAGATTAAGTGAAGTTATCCCCATTTACAAGAACAAGGGTGACGCACTAGTATCGAACAACTATATGGTTATTAAGCTTCTTGGTCACACCATTAAGCTTTGTCGGAGAGTAATTGAGAGCATGATAAGAAGGGAGACAAGGGAGTCAGAGAACCAATTCGGTTTTATGCCAAAACAGTCCACAACCGAGGCAATTCACCTTCTCAGAAGCCTCATGGAGAAGTATAGAAAAAGGCAAAAAGACTTGCATATGGCTTTTTAAACCTAGAAACACCTATTACAGTGTCCCACGTAAGTTGATTTGGCTCTTGTAGATAAAGGAACCCCAAGGAGATACATAAGAGTTATTAGGGATGTGTACGAGAGGGTGAAGACCCACTTACGGACCACAGTGTGGAACACAGAGTTTATCCATGTGGAAGTAGGTCTTCACCAGGGATCAACCATTAGCCCTTACCTATTCGCATTGATTCTAGATGAGTTGTCATGGGGGATTCAAGAGAGCATCCCTTGGTGCATGATATTCGCAGACAATATTATGTTGGTTGCAGAATAGGCGGATGGGTTAAACAACAGACTTGAGAGTTAGAGGGAGGTACTAGAAGACTATAGCCTAAGGGTAAGCAAAGAGAAAACATAATACCTAAGATGTGATTTCGGTATGAACGAGATGATTCAAAATGAAGTGGAAATTAATATCGGAGACCATATCCTTAAACCAAGTAAATCTTTTAGATATTTGGGGTCGGTAATACACAAATCAGGTAGGATTGACGATGACGTAACTCACCGTATTAGAGCAGGTTGGGTGAAATGGAGGGCAGCCTCATGAGTTTTATGTGATAGGAAGGTTCACTTAAAGCTAAAGTGAAAATTTTATAGGATTGCAGTTAGACCTGTTATGTTTTAGGGGTCAGAGTGTTGTCTGATCACGAAAGCATAAGCTAACAAGGTAGAAGTGGCGGAATTGAGAATGCTAAGGTGGACTTGTGGTAAAATCATGTTAGACATGATTCCGAACGGATTTTTCGGGCATAACTTGAAGTCGAAACGATAATCTACAAGATGAGGGAAGGAAGGTTGTGATGGTCTGGACATGTAAAGAAGAGACCACAAACAATACTAGTTAGGAAAGTCAAAGCTCTGTTAGTTGACGGCTTGAGGAGAAAGGGTGGACCAAAACCTACGTGGGGGGATAGATTAAATCAGGATATGAATGAGCTTCTTTTGTTGGAGGAATGACCTCTGATAGGAATGCGTGGAAAGATAGAATTAGAATAGGCGACTAGAAGGGGTAGGTTGTTTGAGGTTTTGAGGTAGTTTTCACGTTTAGGCTATTTTGAGTTTCTGAATTGCTTTCCTTTTTGCGCTTTTAGGTTTTGAGTTCCATTGCTTGTCCCCTTTAGGCTTTTAGGCATCTAGTAGCCTGCATTTGTCCTTTTATTTTGCCCTTAGATTTTTTATCCCCTTTGCGTTGCCTTGCTTTTAACTTTGTTGTTCACTTAGGTTTTTGGTTTTAGTTTTACCTTTAGGCCCTTTTTGTGTATGCTTTTTCCTTTTGTGCCCTTGCCTGTTTACTTTCTTGCTTTTATGTTTTTTTGTCTATGCTTTTGCCGCTGCCTCTCTTGTGCTTTCTTTTTGCCTTTTGTCCTTTTTGTATGTGTTCTCCTGTGGCACATGTTATTCTGTTCGTTTTTTCTTTTTCTGTAAGTTTTTATGATTGTTTTTGCTTATTGTTTGTTTGCTTGTTTTCTTGTTTGTCGTCCTATGCTTTCTGTAATTCCCTTGTACTTATTTTTGCACTTTCACACCATTTTTCTTGAGCTTCTCTCGACTACAAAATTTACACCGGCCGGAGGTCCACCTGTAAGCACTCGCTCTAGTGTCAGGTTTATCCTGGTGGTAGGGGTAGGGTATGTCTACATTTCACCTCCCCCTTACCATTCTCTAGCGGGATTGAGTTTGTTATTGTTGGTGGTGGTGGTGGTGTGTTTGGTTTGCACGTATGAATTACTATCAGTTTGGTTAAGAATGGAACGGAATCAAAATGAGTATAACTTATTCAAACAAATTGTTTGGTTATATATTGAACTGATTACGACGATTGGTTTGTTGTTGAACCGGAAAGTGACGGCGGAGGAGCGACGAAGATGCAACGAAAGTGGAGCGAGTGAGGACGGATGATCGGAGAGATAATGATGATGAAGATGATGATAAGAATGAGAGTGAGATGCTTCTCATTTCTTTTAGGTAGAACTAGTTGAGTTTGACATTGATGTTAGTTGATTTAGCATGTTTGGGGTAAGTAGTTGACTAGTTATTATTGACTTTTTGTTTGACTATTCTAAGAATGAAGAGTGGCTCATTGTCATGTACACGCAGACTCAAATCAGTTAAAGTCATGTACTCGAAATATTTGAAGTAGGTGGTTTTCGATTTTAATATGATACATTTCACATTTTAATGACGATATTAAAACTTATGGTGTGTTTGGTTTGTCAAGGTAGTAGTGAAACAAACTAGGTTCAGAGAACTACTTTTGTGCCGCAAGGGTCATCAAGAGGATAGGGCCATGGCAAGGGAGAGGTATAAAGTAGCTAAAAGATAAGCGAAAAAGGCGGTAGCCGTGGCAAAGGAAAAAGCATACGAAGACTTGTGTAAGAGATTGGACTACATAATTGCTAAAGCCCGTAAGAGAAGAAGAAGGGATTTATGAAACATAAAATATATCAAAGATGAAGAAGGTCGAACCATTATGAGCAAAGAAGATATTAGGAAAAGATGAGGAGAGTATTTTTTTTTTTCCTCTCCTTTCAACGAGAGGAAGTGGAAATTCGTATCGGAGACCATATCCTTAAACCAAATGAATCTTTTAGATATTTGGGGTCGTTAATACACAAATCAGGTAGGATTTATGTGATGTAACTCATCGTACGTATTAGAGCAAGTTAGGTGAAATGGAGGGCGACCTCATGAGTTATATGTGATAGGAAGGTTCCCTTAAAGCTAAAGTGAAAGTTTTATAGGATTGCAGTTAGACCAGTTATGTTGTACTGGTCAGAGTGTTTCCCGATCACGAAAGCTCAAGCTAATAAGGTGTAAGTGGCAGAATTGAGAATGCTAAGGTGGACTTGTGGTAAAACCATGTTAGACATGATTCCGAACGGAGTTTTTTGGGCATAATTTGAAGTCGAAACGATAATCTACATGATAAGGGAAGGAAGGTTAAGATGGTTTGGACATGTAAAGAAAAGACCACAAACAATGCCAGTTAGGAAAGTTGAAGCTCTGTTAGTTGACGGATTGAGGAGAAGGGGTAGACCAAAACCTAGGTGGGAGGATAGATTAAATCAGGACATGAAGTAGCTTCTTTTGTTCGAGGACATGACCTCTGATAGGAACGCGTGGAGAGATAGAATTAGAATAGGCAGGTAGAAGGGGTAGGTTGTTTGAGGTTTTGAGGTAGTTTTCACGTTTAGGCTTTTTGGAGCTTCTCAATTGCGTTGCTTTTTGCACTTTTAGGTTTTGAGTTCCATTGCTTGTCCCCTTTAGGCTTTTAGGCATCTAGTAGCCTCAATTTGTCCTTTTGTTTTGCCCTTAGGTTTTTGATCCCGTTTGTGTTGCCTTGCTTTTAACTTCATTATTCACTTAGATATCTGGTTATAGTTTTGCCTTTAGGCCCATTTTCTGTGCGTTTTTTTTCCTTTGTACCCTTGCATGTTGCTTTCTTGCTTTTATGCTTTTTGTCTATGCTTTTGCCCCTGCTTTTCTTGTGTTTTCTTTTTGCCTTTTGTATGTTCTCCTATGGCATATGTTATTTTGTTCGTTTTTTTCTTTTTTTCTAAGTTTTATGATTGTTTTTGTTTATTGTTTGTTTGCTTGTTTTCTTGTTTGTCGTCATATGTTTTATGTGATTCCCTTGTACTTATTTTTGCACTTTCACGCCTATTTTTTTTAGCTTCTCTCAACTGCAAAATTACACTGGTCAGAGGTCCACCTGGAAGTACTCGCTCTAGTGTCAGGTTTATCCTGGTGGTAGGGGTATGATATGTCTACATTTCACCTCTCCCTTACCTCGCTCCGGCGGGATTGGGTTTGTTATTGCTGGTGGTAGGGGTGGTGCTTTTAGTTTGCACCTATGAGTCACTATTAGTTTGGTTAAGTAATGGAATGGAATCAAAATGAGTATAACTGTTTCAAACAAATTGTTTAGTTATATATTGACCTTGGGTTAAGTTATCAACATGGTTAAATAACATCATGGTCTTGACTTCACTTCCTCAAACATGTAATATAACAAAAATACAACACAAAAATACACAAATTCTATATTAAAAAGAAAAAAAAATCACACGGTTTTCTACTTATTGATCGATGGCAATATGAACTAATATTAAATGTGGTTATCACTTATTCTGATGGATGGAATACTTTAAGGTGGATAAACCGTACAATCTTCACTCCACCAACATGTATAACGATCGATGCTCTCTAAGAAAGAGCTACTACCCAACGGAGTTCCACCCTCGGAAACACCCACAAAGACCTCGCGATTCTTCCTACCATAAATACCACAAAGACTTCCCCTAAGGAAGTGACAAACCCTAACTTGACCTTTACCCGATCATGGCTTGACCACCAAGGTACAAGACTTATACACCCTTGCTTTTCCATACACGGATAAGACTTTAAAAATGAATGGGAGTTATAGTATTTGATTAAACCCAACCTAAGGACTCAACCTAAAGAAAAGAGTAGAAAAAGACTCTCAGCACAACACACAAGAGTGGATTAAGTTCTTGCGGTTCTTCTCTTGCGAAAAAGTTATCTTTCAATGTAATACTAATGTTAAGATGTTAATACACATGACTATTGAAAGACTTAGAGGGATTAGAGAGAAGAAAATAGAGTGGGGAAATGTGTGGCAAGAGGTGAAATGAAATCATGAAAAAGGAGTCTATTTATACACAAGCCAAGTAACCAGTCCCTGGCGCGCTAATGCTCGAGCCTAGCATGCCAGGGATTGTTTTGCCTTATTGTATAACTAGTCGTTGTCTTTTGTTAAACCCCCATGTGCACTTCACTTTTGACGTTCCCAAGTTCATTTCAAAGCCCCAAATAGGGTTAGGTCAAACCAACTCATTAACCATGCTTAAGTTAGGGTTTAAAAAGTGTTGTAGAGTGGTTTAGTGCATTTGTCCATTTGAGAGGGCAGAAAAGAATAATGGAAAAATGGTTTATCTATGAGTGACGTCGAAGTATTGGATAAAGACTTGTCTCTCAAATTTGAAATTCAAATTTCAAATCTAAATTATAGTCTTGTGAGTGTATGAGAGGAAAAACTTTGAAGTAGGAAGCAAGGTGAGTGAAATAAGGATTAGTTCATAGAATGGAGACCAAGCCATATGGAGGAGCCTTTGCTCTTTAAATGGGAGATAAAAAAAATAAGAGAGGAGCTGATGAGGCGAAAAATGATCCGTTTTTAGGGGGTCATTTAAGCCCGAATCCGAATTTATTTGATCAAATATTGCCCTAAATAGTTTCTTTTGTGATTTTAGGTACTTTGGGAGTGAAATCTGGAAAAGGAAGCAATTCGGACGTTTTTGGAGCATAAAAGTGAAGAAAACGCCAAAGTCTTAATTTTCCATGCTGGGAACAGTAGGTGACGGCGTCAAGAGCAAAATTCCATGAAAATCCATGACGACCCAGAGAAGATTTGACGGCGTCACGTAGGAAGGGCGTCAAGAGTAAAAGAGTCATGACGGCCTGGAAACATATAAGTCTTGACGGCGTCAGAAGTAGATCTAGGCAGTCCGAGAAGAGTTTTGGCGGCGAGGTGACGGCGTCACAAGATTACTCTTGACGCCGTCAAACCCATTTTTATATATATAGTTTTCTAATTTTTCACATTTAAGGAGAGAAGTTTTGGGAGAAACCCTAAGTACGATTTTGGTGTAACTTTACAGGTTTTTCAAGGGTTCCAACCCCTTGATACCTTGCATGATTAATCAAGATAAGTGTTCTTCTAATTCAATCAATATGTCTATGTGTTGATTGTCTATATCATGCTCTTGTCTTAATTCTATCATGCTAGGCTAGATCTCTTTTGTGTTTGCTTAGATCTAATGAAACCTAGATATTGATTATGTGTTGATTGCTTGTTTATTCTTGTCTTGGATGAATGATTTATATGTTAGGCTTAAGAAAACTGGCAGATCTCCAATTGGTAACATGCTTGAACGTCTTAAGAAACATGAACCAACGCGCACTAGGTCTTTATTGGTTGTATTTAATGCATGAGCCACTGTTTACAATCCCTATAGTTGTGCTGGGCATGGTGTAGGAGGAGATAAGAGCTCATAGAATTGGGGAGTTATGTGTGCCACCCCATGAATGGTATTAAGGAATACAATCCGCCATCCATACAATTATAACAAGTAATTAACGTGTAAAAGATATCTAGGGAGTAGTGAAATCTAAGTAAACACATTTTCTCCAATTACTGCTCACAACCTTAGTATAAATTAGTTTACTTTCATTTCTAGTATTTTATTTTGATTGCATCTTAGTTTTGGGTTAGTTGAATAGCAACTAATTCCACCCACTCTTCCAAAACCCGAGATTTTGACTTGCTTTCTAAAAAATATAAAAACACAAAAATAATCATCCCTCACCTTTAGAACTAGTATTTAGGCTTTCTAATCCTAGCGACACTATTCCTAAGCTGAACGATCAATCCCCCGGTACTTGTCACTATACTATACTACAACGATCAGGTACACTGCCTGGTGGGGGTTGTAAGCTTCTCGAGATCCCTCGAGAGGTAAAGCCTGTTGCGATTCCCACGCATCAGGTTAACGTTTTGCTAAACATACAAAGCACTTAACTTTGTTATATCAAGGTGATTAGTTAACATAACTAATTGTAGATTAACAAAGATTATAACATTTAGATTTTGAATTTTGAATTTTGAAATGAAGAATCTCCATTGCAATCTCTCCTTACCTTGTTCAACACTTAAAGCATCCCTTTTCTCTTACCTTGTCCCCCATTCAACAACATAGGCTCTTTCTCCATCTCTTGTTCCCCATTTCATGAACAAAGGCTCATCCATCCTTTGCTTGTCCCCTGCTCAACAAACACACACTCCTTCTTCCACTCATTATTCCCTAATCAAAGAGCATAGGCTCCTGATGCGTGGGAATCGCAACAGGCTTTACCTCTCAAGGGATCTCGAGAAGCTTACAACCCCCACCAGGCAGTGTACCTGATCGTTGTAGTATAGTATAGTGACAAGTACCGGGGGATTGATCGTTCAGCTTAGGAATAGTGTCACTAGGATTAGAAAGCCTAAATACTAGTTCTAAAGGTGAGGGATGATTATTTTTGTGTTTTTATATTTTTTAGAAAGCAAGTAAAAATCTCGGGTTTGAAGGATTTGGGCGGAATTAGTTGCTATTCAACTAACCCAATACTAATATGCAATCAAAATAAAATACTAAAAATGAAAATAAACTAAATTATACTAAAGTTGTGAGCAGTAATTGGAGAAAATGTGTTTACTTAGATTTCACTACTCCCTAGATATCTTTTACACGTTAATTACTTGTTATAATTGTATGGATGACGGATTGTATTCCTTAATACCATTCATGGGGTGGCACACATAACTCCCCAATTCTATGAGCTCTTATCTCCTCCTACACCATGCCCAGCACAACTATAGGGATTGTAAACAGTGGCTCATGCATTAAATACAACCAATAAAGACCTAGTGCGCGTTGGTTCATGTTTCTTAAGACGTTCAAGCATGTTACCAATTGGAGATCTGCCAGTTTTCTTAAGCCTAACATATAAATCATTCATCCAAGACAAGAATAAACAAGCAATCAACATATAATCAATATCTATGTTTTATTGATCTAAGCAAACACAAAAGAGATCTAGCCTAGCATGATAGAATTAAGACAAGAACATGATATAGACAACCAACACATAGACATATTGATTGAATTAGAAGAACACCTATCTTGATTAATCATGCAAGGTATCAAGGGGTTGGAACCCTTGAAAAACCTGTAAAGTTACACCAAAATCGTACTTAGGGTTTCTCCCAAAACTTCTCTCCTTAAATGTGAAAAATTAGAAAACTATATATAGAAAAATGGGTTTGACGGCGTCAAGAGTAATCTTGTGACGCCGTCACCTCGCCGCCAAAACTCTTCTCGGACTGCCTAGATCTACTTCTGACGCCGTCAAGACTTATATGTTTCCAGGCCGTCATGACTCTTTTACTCTTGACGCCCTTCCTACGTGACGCCGTCAAATCTTCTCTGGGTCGTCATGGATTTTCATGGAATTTTGCTCTTGACGCCGTCAAGGTTTTGCTCTTGACGCCGTCACCTACTGTTCCCAGCATGGAAAATTAAGACTTTGGCGTTTTCTTCACTTTTATGCTCCAAAAACGTCCGAATTGCTTCCTTTTCCAGATTTCACTCCCAAAGTACCTAAAATCACAAAAGGAACGATTTAGGGCAATATTTGATCAAATAAATTCGGATTCGGGCTTAAATGACCCCCTAAAAACGGATCATTTTTCGCCTCATCATATATCCTTACACTTGAGATTTGCTTGTCCTCAAGCAAATGCGCTTTTATTCTACTCAAAAGACAAGTTAGGGGTCATTTAACACTAATATAAAAGTAATTACAACAAATAATCGTTTCACTAAAGACCAATAGACAAGCACGGAGGTCATATACAAGCACCTCACAAATAGTGTTTAGATACTCACATCTCTCGGGTGTAATAAAGTATAAATTACAATATGAAAACGGAAGATATCTCTCACTACCTGTCATAGCAAAATAGATTACCATAGGCTTGGGAAAGGATCAAACCTCCACCACATGGCGTAAGCACCTAGGATAAACTATCAAAGAGGTCTTTTAAAGGGTTGTAACGTTAGGTGTAGGGATATGAAATACACGGTTTTGTTGGATAAAGGAAGTTTTACTGGTGGCGAGTTAACAATCTTGGTTAATTACATATACAATATGGCGTTGCTAAGCCAAGACTAGACTCGACTTAAGCTAATAAATGAAAAATAACAAAAAACATAAAATGAACATAGAATAAAAAGGGATGGTAGTCCGTATGTTTTTTTTCTCTTTTTCCTTTTTCTAATTTTTTTTCTTTTTCTTGATTTTTTCGATTTTTTTTTTTTTTTTTTTTTTTTTTTTTTTTTTTTTTTTTTTGCATACACTCTTACCATACCATCCAAAATAATATATCATAGGGGATGAGAATTCCCCTTACACTTGAATCTTTATATAGTTTACAAATAACTATTCTAATGACTCGAATCAAGAAAATCAAAACACTTTGAGCACTTTTAAGATTAACGTACATATGGGGGTAATGAATGATGTTCTTCCCCATTACTCCATAAAATAAGTACTTACCCATGAGTCCCAATCGTCCCAAAACAATATGTACAAGGATATGACTCGACTTAGCAACCATGTAATCAATTAGATAGTTAACTTAGGGTTTAACAAATAACAATAATGCACTAAAAATGAGCGCATACACGGAAGGCTAAGGCGATTTGGTTGTACATTTAAGTGGGGTGTAACAAATTCTTCCTTTAAGTAAAATGCTTAAAGTTAGAAACGAAAAGATAGGCTCGGAGGGGTGTACTAGGGGTTTCGTGTACTAAAAATGAGTACAACGCTAATGGTGTGGGAAAAATTAGTTGACTTAACTAGCCAAGTAATATGACTTAAATGGTCAAGTAATCATGATACGGGTTTAACACAAGTGTGATCCTAATGCCTCTTATCATGTAGTAAATCCTACTACACGAATGTAGTCTCACTAGCGGTCTCGGGATGCATCACTAACGCAAGTTCTAGAATCTAAATGCTACCGGTACACTCATAAGCACTAATAGTGAATGCTTTTCCTACCAAATCTAAAGGCGAACCTCACATATTTGGGTGGAAAATTTTTCTGAATATACGGTTATGTGCTAGTCATACAATCTCCTATCCATGAGACGCTTGCTATGGCTAAAGTTTCACTCCTAAATGTTGTAAAAAAATTTAAATTTGGCGCTAAAATTGCACTAACAAGTATTTCTCATAGTTTTATTACACATCTACCATTAAACAAAACAAACTCAAGCGAAAGTGCATATGTAAGGTATCATCTTTTTACCCTCCCCTTACACTTAAGATGAACATTGTCCCCAATATTCAAGTAAAGAATGTAAAAGTGAAAAAGTAAAGAGAATGAAATCAAATACTCCCCTGATTCGCTCGGTATGGATAATAGGATGGCCAGGTTAAATCTTCCTCCATGAAAATGAACAATCAAAGCTTCCCTTCCAGAATATAAATCATCTTCTTGTCATACATAACCTGTAAAACCTGACAAAATAGACAAGACAACCTCGCGTAAAATCGGCGGCATCCTATATAAGTTTCTAAATCCTAGAAAACAAGATAAGATATAATGTTTGTGGAATGAAGTTTGCAGATCTCATGGAGATTATAAAACTTAATAATTCACAAAAACCATAAGACTCCGTTAGAAAAACAAAACCGGTAAAATTTCCAGATTTTTAACTCCTGACGCCGTCAAGAGTAAACCCCTGACGCCGTCAGAATGGACCTGCAGAAATTCTTATGTTAAGTTTTCGGAAAATTTCTGGAAAAACTTGGTCCTACTTCCTGGAAAATCCTGCAAAACTTCATTATGACTCAATACAAGCATTTGACTATAACAAATACGAATATACATGTTCATTTAATATCGTGGAGAATCATGATCGGTTTGTTTCTTAAAAACATATTTGGGGTTTCCCCTTACACTTATCTTTTGCAAAAATACTTCTAGGTGGAGTTAAGACTAGGCCAAAACAACAAAGTAAAGTATTTCCACTTCTTTGTTTAGAAACATGATCTACCAACAATAAAAATAAAACATGCATACGGAAGAAAATAACAATCAAACAAATAAAATCACACAAAACATGGGTTGCCTCCCAAGAAGCGCTTTTCTTTATTTACGAGTCTTGTAGCTAGACTCAAGGTCATGGGTTACTACGTGACTTCATCATTGGTTCCACTCTCTAGGTCGTCTTCTAAACCAGTTTTGTATTCCGGACCTAGTTGTAAACATTCTTTATAGAAATCAAGCATCCTATTCTTTACTTATTCTACTCCTCTACGTCTATCCTCCCCATTCCTATAATAAGCCGCTTGCTTGTGTTCTTTTTCGAAATTAAAGAGAAGGCGGTATTGTTCAATCTTGTAGGGCATTTGATAGGCAACCTCGTCTTTCTCTTCCTTAAATCTAACTATCCCTAAAGTCGGATCATAACTCATCCTAGTGGCTTCAACAAATGGTTTTCCGAATACTATTTGGCTTAGGCAAGCATCTATCACCGGACGAATGTCTTCCACTATCATAAAATCGATTTCACAGGTGAGATTCCCTATAATCACATGTAACCCCTTAACTCTTCCTACAAAATTACTTATCAGATTTTTACCGGGCATCATCCTAAAATTAAGTTGCTTCTTCATCACCCAATTGTAATAAGTCCTAGTCATGATGTTCACGGGGGATCTAAGATCGATGTAAGCTTTCCATATATGCATGTGCCCGATATTGCATGGGATGTTAATGTTAGAGGGGTCTCCCATTTTAATAAGGGGTGTGCCGAAGATATATGGTCTCTCGGGACTATCGAATAGATCCTTATGGTACTCCCGTTCTTCTTCGGTGGGAAACTTATCAAAGTGTTTTTCTATAGGCTCTACCTCCTCTAACTCCTCTTCCTTGTTAACCTTAACCTTCCTACTCTCATCCTTAATCTCGGCTTCTACTCTAACTTCATCCTGGTCACTCTTCTCCATCTCCTTATCTATAGGCTTAATGGTGACAACATTGACAAAGTGGACATGTTTGGATGATGAGGGATCCTTAATTTGGGTTCCACTATTAGTGTCCCTAGTGTCCTTCCTAGGTGTGATTAACGCTTGGTTGTTGAGGGCTTTCAACAAGTTGTCAATCTTGTTGGTCATCTCCGTTTGTTGTTGGTTGAATTCGGTTTCAAACCTAGCTATGCGGGCTTCTTGAGATGCCATGAACTTTGACATCAATCCTTCAAGATTGTTGGTACTACCATAGTTGTTAGAAGGATTGTTGTTGAAAGTACAGTTGGATGGTGGACCGTTTGGTTGATAACGAATAGGCGGATTGGAAGAATTGGATTGATTTTGTTTCCACCTAAGGTTTGGGTGATTTTTCCAAGAGGGGTTGTATAAATCACCGTAAGTGTTTGGATCGGGCTTGAAAGTGTACCACTTATCTCCCGCTTCGTCGGTATGCGTGGATGCGTAGTCCGCAAAAGCTGTTCCGGGGAGTTCCACACAATCACGAGTGTCATAGGGACCACTACATAATTCGCATGAAGAAGTGATTTTGTTCACTTGTCTTGAAGGCTTCGGAGCTTCGTAAGATTTCATGAGAAACTTGACTTGGTCCTCAAGTTCCATGATCCTACGGTCGGGAGTGCTAGAATTGTTCGAAGGCAAAGATATTGCCTTGACCGTTTTGTTCAAATCACGGGGATCATTCCAACTTTCGTTGTCATAGAGAGAAAGATCTTCTATGAGTTCCCATGATTGTTCCGCATTAAGATCACGTAGCTTACCACCGGCCGATTGGTCAATGGCTCGCCTCGTGGAGATGTCAATATGGTCATAAAAAATTTGGACTTGGAGCCAAAGATCTATGCCATGATGAGGGACTTTTTGGAGTGAGTCCTTGAAACGAGTCCATGCTTCATAAAGAGATTCATTTTGACGTTGTTGGAACATCAAGATGTCATTTCTAAGCTTAGTAGTTATCCCCGGTGGGAAAAATTGAGCAAGGAAACGAGTGGTGAGATCATCCCATGTGGTGATGGATCCCGTGGGTAAACGCTCAAGCCATTGACTAGCTTGATCCCGTAGAGAGAATTGGAATAGGCGTAAATGGGTAGTCTCTCTAGTTTCAACATCTAGGTCTATGGAATCTACTATTTTAAGAAAGTCCTTAAGATGTTGGTTTGGATCTTCGGAACGAAGTCCATGAAATGCACATCCGCTTTGCACCAACCGGATGGTGTCGGATCGCAAGGGGGTCACATTGGCTCCGGTGAGCTCAATGGTGTTTCGGTAGCCTTGGTGGCTAGGTCGGGAATACTCTCCTAAGGTTCGGGGCCTAAGGGGTTCTAATGGTGGGTTTTGTTATGGTGGGATGATGGGTTCAAAGATGTTACCACCTTCCATGATGTCGGATGGTAAAGAGTTACGAACAAAGGCACGAAGAAATAAGATAGACTAAAGAAGACCAAAAAATAAAAATAAAATCTTACTAGAAAGGAATCTAGCAAGTAGACCTAATAAAAAGAAATTCTAACCTAGACAATAACTATTCCCCGGGCTGCGGCGCCAAAAACTTGATGCGTGGGAATCGCAACAGGCTTTACCTCTCAAGGGATCTCGAGAAGCTTACAACCCCCACCAGGCAGTGTACCTGATCGTTGTAGTATAATATAGTGACAAGTACCGGGGGATTGATCGTTCAGCTTAGGAATAGTGTCGCTAGGATTAGAAAGCCTAAATACTAGTTCTAAAGGTGAGGGATGATTATTTTTGTGTTTTTATATTTTTTAGAAAGTAAGTAAAAATCTCGGGTTTTGGAAGAGTGGGCGGAATTAGTTGCTATTCAACTAACCCAAAACTAAGATGCAATCAAAATAAAATACTAGAAATGAAAGTAAACTAATTTATACTAAGGTTGTGAGCAGTAATTGGAGAAAATGTGTTTACTTAGATTTCACTACTCCCTAGATATCTTTTACACGTTAATTACTTGTTATAATTGTATGGATGGCGGATTGTATTCCTTAATACCATTCATGGGGTGGCACACATAACTCCCCAATTCTATGAGCTCTTATCTCCTCCTACACCATGCCCAGCACAACTATAGGGATTGTAAACAGTGGCTCATGCATTAAATACAACCAATAAAGACCTAGTGCGCGTTGGTTCATGTTTCTTAAGACGTTCAAGCATGTTACCAATTGGAGATCTGCCAGTTTTCTTAAGCCTAACATATAAATCATTCATCCAAGACAAGAATAAACAAGCAATCAACACATAATCAATATCTAGGTTTCATTAGATCTAAGCAAACACAAAAGAGATCTAGCCTAGCATGATAGAATTAAGACAAGAACATGATATAGACAACCAACACATAGACATATTGATTGAATTAGAAGAACACTTATCTTGATTAATCATGCAAGGTATCAAGGGGTTGGAACCCTTGAAAAACCTGTAAAGTTACACCAAAATCGTACTTAGGGTTTCTCCCAAAACTTCTCTCTTTAAATGTGAAAAATTAGAAAACTATATATAGAAAAATGGGTTTGACGGCGTCAAGAGTAATCTTGTGACGCCGTCACCTCGCCGCCAAAACTCTTCTCGGACTGCCTAGATCTACTTCTGACGCCGTCAAGACTTATATGTTTCCAGGCCGTCATGACTCTTTTACTCTTGACGCCCTTCCTACGTGACGCCGTCAAATCTTCTCTGGGTCGTCATGGATTTTCATGAAATTTGCTCTTGACGCCGTCAAGGTTTTGCTCTTGACGCCGTCACCTACTGTTCCCAACATGGAAAATTAAGACTTTGGCGTTTTCTTCACTTTTATGCTCCAAAAACGTCCGAATTGCTTCCTTTTCCAGATTTCACTCCCAAAGTACCTAAAATCACAAAAAGAACGATTTAGGGAAATATTTGATCGAATAAATTCGGATTCGGACTTAAATGACCCCCTAAAAACGGATCATTTTTCGCCTCATCATAACCCAAAAGAGGAAAATGCATTTATGCCAAGTGACCTTAACTTGTTTGACCAATAAGGGAGTAAGTCTGTTACGTGATTAGTTAAGTCATGTGTAAAGATTATAGCCATTTGTATATTTTCATTTCATGGTTTTGCGAAAACACGAATATCCTTGTTTGAAAAAAACATTAAGGTTGACTAATGGCTTTGAGTTGGGGTTTTATAAAATGTGTTTGAGTTGCCATTTTTGTAAAACGTGAGGAGCTATTTTGGTCATCTCTCTAAGTCTGAATCTTGTTGCCAGTTTATATAGCATCTCCACAATACCTTGCTCTAGGCCAGGTTAGATATTGTTGACAAGATAAGTAACATTATGTTTGCAAAAAAAAAAACTATTACAAGTTCAATTCACAACTAAGACCGAATGTAATAAGACCACACCAAGATCAAACTACATCAGCGCCACCTCAGTTTTCTTTCTCCTAAAACAAACCATGACCAAACACTCATAAAAATGGACCGCACTCAAAACCAAAAACGTACCTCACAAACTTAAATATATAAATAGAAAAACACACACACACACACACACAAAACATAAACAATTGATTCAGTCCACAACCGGACCAAAACAATGCAAATAAAGAGGGGGAAGCGTCCCTCTTGGTTTGTGTAGCAATGGAGACCGAACAAAATAGGTAAACCAACCGAATGGTTTGGTCACTATTACGTCCAATCTAAAAGTACATGCCTTTAAAGGCAAGATGTAAGAAAGAATATGAAAATGAAAGTCGTCACACAATGAGGCGATGGGGAGACAAAGAAAATAGGCTAGTCGTGAAACAGGTATGAGAACAAAGAGTGACAAAAAAGTGATGAAGAAAGGAATATTCCAAGTGTTCGAAATTCAAATTTCAAATTCAAAATCTAAATGTTACAATCTTTGTTAATCTACAATTAGTTATGTTAACTAATCACCTTGATATAACAAAGTTAAGTGCTTTGTATGATTAGTAAAACATTAACCCAAAAGAGGAAAATGCATTTGTGCCAAGTGACCTTAACTATTGTTTGACCAATAAGGGAGTAAGTCTGTTACGCGATTAGTTAAGTCATGTGTAAAGATTATAGCCATTTGTATATTTTCATTTCATGGTTTTGCGAAAACATGAGTATCCTTGTTTGAAAAAACATTAAGGTTGACTAATGGCTTTGAGTTGGGGTTTTATAAAATGTGTTTGAGTTGCCATTTTTGTAAAACGTGAGGAGCTATTTTGGTCATCTCTCTAAGTCTGAATCTTGTTGCCAGTTTATATAGCATCTCCACAATACCTTGCTCCAGGCCAGGTTAGATATTGTTGACAAGATAAGTAACATTATGTTTGCAAAAAAAAAAAAACTATTACAAGTTCAATTCACAACTAAGACCGAATGTAATAAGACCACACCAAGATCAAACTACATCAGCGCCACCTCAGTTTTCTTTCTCCTAAAACAAACCATGACCAAACACTCATAAAAATGGACCGCACTCAAAACCAAAAACGTACCTCACAAACTTAAATATATAAATAGAAAAACACACACACACACACACACAAAACATAAACAATTGATTCAGTCCACAACCGGACCAAAACAATGCAAATAAAGAGGGGGAAGCGTCCCTCTTGGTTTGTGTAGCAATGGAGACCGAACAAAATAGGTAAACCAACCGAATGGTTTGGTCACTATTACGTCCAATCTAAAAGTACATGCCTTTAAAGGCAAGATGTAAGAAAGAATATGAAAATGAAAGTCGTCACACAATGAGGCGATGGGGAGACAAAGAAAATAGGCTAGTCGTGAAACAGGTATGAGAACAAAGAGTGACAAAAAAGTGATGAAGAAAGGAATATTCCAAGTGTTCGAAATTCAAATTTCAAATTCAAAATCTAAATGTTACAATCTTTGTTAATCTACAATTAGTTATGTTAACTAATCACCTTGATATAACAAAGTTAAGTGCTTTGTATGATTAGTAAAACATTAACCCAAAAGAGGAAAATGCATTTGTGCCAAGTGACCTTAACTATTGTTTGACCAATAAGGGAGTAAGTCTGTTACGCGATTAGTTAAGTCATGTGTAAAGATTATAGCCATTTGTATATTTTCATTTCATGGTTTTGCGAAAACATGAGTATCCTTGTTTGAAAAAACATTAAGGTTGACTAATGGCTTTGAGTTGGGGTTTTATAAAATGTGTTTGAGTTGCCATTTTTGTAAAACGTGAGGAGCTATTTTGGTCATCTCTCTAAGTCTAAATCTTGTTGCCAGTTTATATAGCATCTCCACCATACCTCGCTCCTGCCAGATTAGATATTGTTGACAAGATAAGTAGCATTATGTTTGCCAAAAAAAAAAAAAAGAAAAAAAAAAAAGCCTATTACAAGTTCAATTCACAACTAAGAATGAATGTAATAAGACCACACCAAGATCAAACAACATCAGCGCCACCTCAGTTTTCTTTCTCTTAGACCAAACCAAGACCAAACACTCGTAAAAATGGACCGCACTCACAACCAAAAACGTACCTCACAAACTTAAATATATAAATAGAAAAACACACACACAAAATAAACAATTGATTCAGTCCACAACCGGACCAAAACAATGCAAATAAAGAGGGGGAAACGTCCCTCTTGGTTTGTGTAGCAATGGAGACTGAACAAAATAGGTAAACCAACCGAATGGTTTTGTCCCTATTACTTCCAGTCTAAAAGTACATGCCTTTCAAGGCAATATGTAAGAAAGAATATGAAAGTCGTCACACAATGAGGCGATGGGGAGACAAAGACGATAGGCTAGTCGTGAAACAGGTATGAGAACAAATAGTGACACAAAAGTGATGAAGAAAGGAATATTCCAAGCGTTCTAACCAATTAAATCGGGTTGTGGCCCAAATTTATCCAAATGGTTATCAAGTTCTTTTGAGTTGAAGTCTCGAAAAATATACGTGAATTGTGAATTTAATAATAATAATAATAAAAAGATATTTACACCATTTATTTTGACACATACAACATTTTCACTACAACAAATAGTTGAATTTTCTGCGCTTATTTTTTTACGGTATGGTCAACCATGAACTTTCTATATAGATCATAAATTTGCTACATTTATAGGTGTCACAAATATTTAAAAATAATCCACGTATATAAGTGTATACAATTACAATAAAGCTACACTTAAAAGTGAAGTAAAACAAAATTTTAAAAGACCACACTTGTGAGTGAAAGAAAACACACTTATATGTAGACATCTTTTGCAATTTTGACACATTTAAAAAATGTTTTCACACTTTTAACCATAGACATTTGGATAATATCTCCACACTTATATATGTAGGAAAATTTGTCACTCATTATTACCACACATGAGCAAGTGCGAATTCTATAATTTTACGCATTTTTAACCGTAAACATTTAGCTTTTAAGAAGTAGAAAAATTTAACTAGTTTTTTGTAATTTTTATACAAGCTAAACAATATATTGTACAACATTGCATTGCACATATAGTGATTAATACATGGTTTTAGTGGCATAGTTTTAGTGTAGGTCATTGTTTGGATCAAGTATATGTTTTAGTTTTTGCTATGTATTTAGTGGTTTTGTTTATTCTTGTTTCTTTCGTTTGGGCCCATCTTTTTTAATTGTTTTGATAAAAATAGGGGTGGAAATGAGCCAAGTCGAGCCTGAGCCTGCTAGAGCTTGAGCTCGGCTCGTTTATATTTTAGAAAACTCGAGCTTGGTTCGTTTCGAGCCTTAAAATTTGAGCTCGAGCTCGACTCGTAGTATGATATATAAAGCTCGAGCTCGGCTCGTTTGTGATGTGCCTATAAAAAAAATTGCCTGGCTTCTTGAGCTTACGTGTTCGAGCTCGTTTATATATAACCCGTTTATTTGTTTTGAGCTCGTTAGTATACATACACAAAATGTACTAGAGCTCGTTTAGGCTCATGAGGCTATTCGAGCTTTGTATATAAAGCTTGACCTTGGGCTCGTTTATCTAATGAGCTCCAATTTAGGCTCGAGCTCGGGCTCGTTTAAGCTTGGCTCTTTCGAGCTTTTTACCGATTTGATTTGAAGTTTTTCACAAGCGGCTCGGCTCATTTACACCCTCTAGTTAAAAAGGTAAGTTGTAAAAAAGAAAAAAAAAAAGAAAAAAAAAATTGTTGGTTTCTTAATAAATGTGTCTTTTTAGGTGGTGTTTGGTTTTCGGGTTTTCACCTCATGGAATTTAATATGATACATAAAAATTGTTTGGTTTGATATATGAGATTAGAATTTAACTTTTAAAACCCATTAACCCTACCATACACAAAACACATCTTATACATATCTTTTCACAAAAGTTATGGGACCTACCACTTTCATTCTCACATTCTTTTTTTATCAAATTTTTTAAGTAATATGTTTTTATTGTAAAATATATTTTATTAATTTTATAACATATTTTCTCTCTTTAAATTTAATTCATAATCTATAACCTTACATTCAAATCTAAACTCATCTACAAAGCAAACGCGCCCTTAAAAATAATAAACAGTGTATCTATCACTTCACTTTAAAAAGAAAATACGTAGTATATTTTTTTTCTTCCATATCAAAGCCGAAAGGTACTACGAGTGTAGTCGTACTATGCATAAAAAAACAAAACAGAACATAAAAAAACATGAAAGTATATACTTTTTTGTTGGGTCAACAAAAAGTTGATAAACCACCTTTTTTCATTCTACCAAGGGGACACAACTGCAAACCCCTCACTGCAATCTCCATATTCTCACGCATAAAATCTCACAAAATCTCTAAACATTAAATCATCTCATCAAATCATTATCTGTAAGTACCCTTTTACCATTCAATAAATATATTTTTTATTTTCTCACGTATGTTTTCTCCTTACAATTTTTTTCAATGAAAATAAAAATTGTTAGTCTTATGTAAATCATGGTTTCATGTACATGTATTGTTTTGTTTGTTTAAGGTTATCTATGGGTTATTCTTGAAATGTTTTTAATGACATTCTGCATATTAGATTGTGTATCTATGGTTTTAATTTTGTTATCGTACAAAGATTTGAAGAACACATATGGTTATGGGAAAATTTCGAAAATACCCCTGGTCGCCCTAGTGTATATCAATTTATATACCCCTTTATTTTCAAAAGTCCAAAATAGATTCTAGAAAGTGATATTTATGGTCTAGAAAGTGATATGCATTAGGGCGACCAGTCTACTTTCGGAATTACCCCTATGGTTATCAACATTTGTGACAATATGCAGCCAGAAAGTTATGGTCGAAGGGGCAAACTTTGATAATTTTTTGAAACTACATTACAAATCGGTTTGTTAAGGGGCACACTACAAAAATAGTCACATATTTTATAAAATTTACACTACAATTTTTTTTCGTCTCCGGCTTTGACTGTATGGACTAAGTTTGCATGTGATTTGTTAACTTGTTGTATATACTTAGGTTATGATCTTTCATTAGTTGGCTTTTTGTTTTGTTCCTTATTTGTTGTTTGCTTTTTCAATGTATATTGGGG
Source organism: Artemisia argyi (assembly GCA_030686995.1). Classification (NCBI taxonomy): domain Eukaryota; kingdom Viridiplantae; phylum Streptophyta; class Magnoliopsida; order Asterales; family Asteraceae; genus Artemisia; species Artemisia argyi. The sequence goes on from CM060704.1 coordinate 161,997,669, forward strand.
TTTTGAACATTGTAAAAGAGGATGTTCAATGTAGGTGCTTTGTGCATGTTTAGGTAGGGTAGTGATTTTAGTAATCGCGATATTTAATCTTGAAATACTGTATCAGTTTTGATATAATGTAATACTTTAAGAGGGTGTTTGGGATTGTGTTTTCGTGGAAATTATCTGCTTATTGTGTTTGCAAAACGCACATAATCAGAAGGATTAAAAGTGCGACGAACCATTTGAAAAAAAGTGATTATTTTGGCAATTTTGAAAAAGGACATGCTTTTTTAAAGGGCCGGTTTTGTGAACGCAATCGCAAACACCACCAAAACCATTTAGGTGTTTACTTCGGAAAGCTTAAAAAAAAGTTCATGCTTATATATAAGAACACCTTATTAGCTTGTGCAGTGCGATAGAGATAGTGTTTGAATTGAGATCACAATGATAAAGACGAAAGTTTCTCAAATTTCCCACCAAGTTTCAAACCTCGTGACGGTTAGCCAATGGAACTACGCCATCAAAGAAGCCGTAAACCAATCCCAATACCAAAACGCCCTTATTTTCTTTCGCCAAATGACACAAAAATGCGTACAACCAAACCATTTAACCTTCCCAATAATCGCAAAAGCATGTGGGAAACTCAGTAACATACGTTACTCCAAAATAGTCCATGCCCACATCGTTAAGTCGCCGTTTTATGCAGATATATATGTCCAAACAGGAATGATGGACATGTATATAAAATGCGACTGTCTAAATATCGCCCACAAACTGTTTGATAGAATGTCTCAAAGAGACGTGGCGTCTTGGAATGTGTTGCTTTTAGGGTTAGTTCAGTTGGGTGATGTTGATAAAGTTTTGTCGCTATTTAAGCAAATGAGAGTTGAAGGAATTCAGCCTGATTCGCTCACGGTGATTGGGATATCACAGTTGATCATGGGTAGGGAAGGTGTTAGGCTTTTGAAGGCTATTCATTCTTTTGGGATTAGAATTGGGGTTGAAGTAGACGTGTCCGTTTCCAACACGTGGGTTTCATCCTACGCTAAAGTTAGAGACTTAGACTCGGCAGAAAAGTTGTTTCATGAGATTGATCCACGCTTTGTAACGGTTGTTTCTTGGAACTCGATAATAGCAGGATATGCTTATTTCAATAGATATTCAAAGGCCATTAGCTTCTACAAAAAGATGCTTTATGATGGGTTTAGACCGGACTTAAGTACTAATCTTAACTTACTCTCGTCTATTAGCCAACATGAAGCACTTTTTGCTGGTAAGTTAATCCATTGTCATGGAATCAAGACGGGTTGTGATTCAGATATAACTATACTTAACACCCTAATTTCAATGTACTCAAAATGTGACGACCTTAATGCTGCAAGACTAATATTTGACAGCATGATGAATAAAACTTGTGTTACATGGACCGCTATGATCGGTGGCTATGCTGAGAAAGGTGATCTCGATGTGGCATTGGCTTTGTTTGACTCTATGGAAGCTACTGGTTTAAAACCTGATTTGGTTACCATACTTAATCTGATTGCTGGCTGTGGTGAAACAGGAGCACTTGAAATTGGAAGATGGGTTGAAAAGTATGCGGTTTTAAATGGACTGAAAAATAATTTAATGGTATTGAATGCTTTGATAGACATGTATGCAAAATGTGGTAGCCTGAAAGAAGCTCGTGAGATATTTTGTAAAATGCGTGAAAAGACGGTTGTTTCATGGACTTCGATGATTTCCGGTTGTGCATTAAACGGTGAATTTGAAGAAGCATTGACATATTTTTATCGTATGTTGGAATTAGGGATAAGACCAAACCATATAACTTTTCTAGCTGTTTTTCAAGCTTGCAATCATGGAGGTTTTATTAAAAAAGGATGGGAGGTTTATAATCTTATGACTAAAGTTTATAAAATTACTCCGGGATTAGACCATTATTCTTCAATGGCTGATCTTCTTGCACGCGGTGGAAAGATTAATGATGCTTTGGAGTTTATTAGGAAAATGCCGATAAAACCTGATGTTGGAATCTGGTCTTCATTGTTAAGTGCTTGCAAGATTCATCGTAATGTGGAAATTGGTGAATTTGCAGCTTATAATCTTTTTGAGATGGATCCACGAGCTGCAGCGCCTTATGTTGAAATGGCTAACATCTATGCATCAGAAGGACGATGGGATGGGGTTATGGATGTTAGAAGATTGATGAAACGGAATCAAGTAGTAAAGTACCCTGGTCAAAGTGTAATTCAAATAAGTGGGAAGAGTTATAAGTTTACAGTAGAAGATCGCTGTCATCCTAATGGATCTGTTATCTATGAAGTTTTAGATGTATTAGTTTTACAATCGAAAGATGAATTGGAATACTAAATAAAAAGTTACAAAGCATTCTAATGAGCAGATGTATTGCATATGTTAGAATATTAGTGTGTAATAGTTAGGATATAAGTTTAGGGGGCCTAGTTGTAGTTTAGCTCAAACTTAAGGAGGTTAGTCATGTATTAGGAAAGTTCCTAACCTCCTCAATTGTTAGATTCCTTGTTCACCAAGGATTAGGTTTCTCCCCCTTCATTCTCTATAAATAGGGATGCGGGGTGAGGTTTTATTTGTACCTTCTTTTCTTGCTCACGTTTAATAAACGTTTGAGTGTAAATATCTCGTGTGTGTGTGTGTTGGTGCCACTCGGCATTAAGGGATCATAACCCTTTGTTGAGGTAGTAGTTCTTGATTCGTGGTTCCGCTCTAGAAACAGGTTTGTTGGATTTCTTCAACAGCATACTTAGCTAGTTAAGGATTAGAAGGCTTATTGTTGAGAATATAACATGACAATTCTTTCTTGGTCTCGTTTTTGTGTATTGTAGCTAGTTTGCAATAGAAGGCTTATACTAAGAATACCTATATCTGGACACTAACCCAATTGAGTGATTAATTTCGTTACTGACTAAATATGTGAGATTTCTAAATATGTGAAATGCTGACTATCTGATTAGTATAACTTTAAACAAAGCAAATCTAAACAACCTCTATTACAACTGATATCGATATTGATCTTTGTTCTTTCTGTATCTGGGATTTACAGATATAGTCCAATGCGTCCCTGTACTACAAAACTTCCTATTACTGTGAACAGTGGTTTACAGCAAGTTGCTGGTTCTACTATTTCAAGTTATCAAGATGGCATAAAGGAAGAGCCACATGATGTAGATGGTTTCGGTGCACCACCTATTAGTGCCAGGAGTGGATATTTTCAGCGCAACATCAATCAAAATGACATAGATGGTTTCGGTGCTCCAGCTAATAGCTCTAGGAACAGACAACATCAACACAACGTCGATGGTTCTACATTTCACATGGACCTAAATAACGTCAATCATGATGTTATTGAATTATCTTCTGAGTCAGAAAGTGAAGATAACCCATCTTGTGATGATTCTGATAAACAACTAGTACTTTATGATCCTTCTGTTCATGGTGGAGGTGAAATTGAATGTTCCCCGGATCCCATTTCATATCAACCTGCTTCATATCAACCCATCTCATATCAACCGCCATATATTTCAAAAAATAATTTTCGAAATCAACTTCAAAGTGTACTGCCGGCTGTAGGTGCTTATACAGTTCAATGTGCTAACTGTTTTAAATGGAGACTTGTACCAACCCAAGAAAAATATGAAGAAATACGCGAACACATTACACAATATCCCTTTGTGTGTGAAAGAGCACTTGAATGGGGTTCTGATGTTTCGTGTGATGATCCACCCGATATCGAACAAGACGGAAGCAGGCTTTGGGCTATTGACAAGCCCAATATCGCACAGACCCCTCCTGGGTGGCAAAGGGATTTTAGGATCAGGAGTGAAGGAAGCACAAAGTTTGGTGATATGTATGAAATCTTTCAGTTTATTTTTTCTTCTAGAGGTGGCAAAATGGGCAGGTCGGGCATTGGGTATCGGGTCAAAACGGGTATTTCTGCAATTTTCAAAACGGGACGGGTCAAGTTGGGTTGAGTGGAAATGCATTTTGTAAGAGAAACAGTTATATGGTTGCGATAATACTAAGAGAAACAATTTCTGATTAGAATAATTCCAACAGACTTTAGGCTACTTTTGACCCAGTCGACCCCATTCATAAGATAACAGGTCGAAATTGCCACCTCTTTTCTTCTACCCTTTCTGATATGTTGTGTTTTTTCCGGAGAGAAACGGGATCTCTATTATGGACTTCATTAATCTAACTTTAAGTGGTGTTTCTTTATGGTTTTACAGATATTATACATCCCCAACAGGCGTTACGTTGCGCTCAAAACCAGAAGTTGAGAAGTATGTTTTGTACCTAATCATTTGAATGTAGCATCATATCTTTAAAGTTTAACTGGTTCCTAATTATTTCTGGTAACCAGGTACTTGTTTCAACATCCTGAATATATGGAACAAGGGGTGTCATTAGCACAATTCTCGTTTCGGACCCCAAAACCATTACAGGAGAACTACGTAAGAAAACGCCCTTCTCGTGCGGCGGCTATTCAAGATGGTAACTTTATGGGGATGCCTGGTTCTGTTGAACCCTTATCAGGTATTATAGAGTTTTTTTTCACATGTGTATAAGTATAACTGTAAATTTGTAATATACTCACAGACAGAGAAATATTGTTTATGTGTCAGTGTGTGTTTATGGTATGGTATGCATGCCTATATACATATGTTATATTATTGGTGGCAAGATTTCCTGCAAGTCATTTCTGGTATGGGTCAATTGGGATCTCCGTTTTTATAAAAAAATATATATATACTTATAATAATTAGTCAATTGGGCAACTTTTAACCCGTTTAACCCATCTCAGATGAAACACACCCTAAGTTGACCCGTAATTTATGTAAATGGGTCGAGTTTGCCACCTCTAGAGTCTAGACCATGTTAAGAAAATAACTCCAGCTTACAGAAACTGTAACCTTTCCGGTACTTTATTTTCAGTACTTTAAAATGATTCGTAAGTGGGTTTTGGTGATTTCATGAAAACCATTTAATATTGATAACATTTTACCCATTTTCTGTTTTCTTTGCAGCTAAACCTATGGCATTACCAGGTCCAGAGCAGAACACAGATTTGCAGCTTAGTCTGCCTGGGTTTTCTACTCCATACGCTTTCAATCCATCACCAAAGAAGCCAAGAAGCTCACCAGCTAAACGCAGACACAATTTCGACTTGATGCTTAAACATCATGAAATGTAGGTTAGGGAGCTGAACGGGACAATGCTGAAAGTAAACCACCACAACACAATGGTATCTTTAGCCATCGAAAACATTTTTTTATCTTTTAGTTTTAGGTCAATCTTGGTATACGTTTATGCATATGTGTCCTATAAGTCTTTTTTTGGGGCATTAGCAAATTTTGAGCTATGATTTTATGAAAGTGGGCTCTTTTAGGAGGCATGGTAATGGTGCCATTGTGATTGTTCTTTTGGGAAATGAATATGGAAAAGAATCCTATTATCAGCTTTATATTCCAGATTTGTTCTCTTAAACTGCTTTAATTCTGCTTAGAAATGACAATTCAGACATGTTGAGTAAAAATGAAAACGGGTTGGTGCCTAATCCTATGTTGAGTTCTGTATTTTATAAATTGAAAATGGCACACCTAATTACATGCACGAGTAGCGGCTTGTGGTTTGGATCTTTGAGGGTTCGGTAACTTCCCCTTTTGGCGAACCATTTTGAGAACAATATCTAGAATCGACTATCGAGTATAGATTAAGATCCATTTATGCGTTTTTCTCTCGTCTTTGGCATTTGAAACCTTATCATACTAGTTATCAACCTTATAATAGTGTGACAAGTTGTATTTTATTGGTATAGAAAGTAGCTTTTTGGAATGTTATATAGTTGCAAATTTTGACTCCCAAAAGTTGTGTGCATATAGCAGCAAACTAGCAATAGAAAAGTGAAACTTAAAAATGGTCCAAAAAGTACAATGTTACAATGAAAGGGCTTTAAGACCATATGGACCACTTTGCATAGAATTAGGCCTTTTGTTAGAGGTATGCAGCTTTCACAGGAATTATTATTATTATTCCCTCTTTCAAAATGTACAAGTTTGATAATGATAGGTAATTTTTATGTAAAACTTAAATGTGGTTTCAACTTTCATGGTTGAAAAGAACTTGTTAGAGTACAATTACCGAAGCGCGCTGAACCCATCGAGAGATGGTCTTGAAATAAATATTTGAATGAGAAACTAGTTTTCGGAAACTTTAGAGATCGAAAACAGACACCAAATTGGTAAGTTTTGAGGATAAACAACAGGTTAGAGTGGTAAACTGGTAAACATGACAAACTGGTTTAATGAGCACACCGAGTTTCTGGTGACTTCAATTAATTACAATATATCAGCCTGATAAAAATGTTAATGTAAAATTACAAATTATATGTTCAGTTTCATTTGCTCTCCAATGTTTGTAATGGTTGTTTGTGTCTTCAAATTTATCATGTACTTTTAAATTGTTTTACGGATCGTTAATTACACTTCCTGAATATATATAGTATGTCTTGCGATTCTAGTCGTACGTGAGTTGCCCATTAACCTGGAGGTTATGGGTGGGGGTGGTAATTTATGACGTGACACGAAAATTAACAGGTTCGAGAGTTGAGTTTAAATAGATTTTGGGTCGGGTTTGGGTCGACCCATCTAACCCGTTTATTAAACATGTCAGGTTCGGGTTGGGAATAAATCAAATGGGTCGACCCGTCAACCCGTTTAAGATTTTTTTTTTTAAATTAAAACTTATTTACATTTTATTATACGAGTTAAATGGGTTGAACTGTTCGACCCGCAAACCCGTTTAACTTGTTTAACTCTTGTAATGTGCCAACTTTTGTATATAAAACGGGTTAAATGGGTCACCCCAAAACCTGTTTAACCTATTTAACCCGTGTAACCTATTTAACCCGCCAACCTAAGTATATATACGAGTTAAATGGGTCAGGTTCGGGTTATGTGTATACAGGTTAGGGTTGACATAGCTATGGGTCAGGTTAGGGTTGTGATTTTCTGACCATCAACCTGTTAACCTAAGCCTACCAATTCGATCTGACCCGAATTATCACCCTAATTGTAGGTTCAAGTCTCGTTTGAGGCATTTGTGAGGTACAATATATTTTAAGATGGGAAGTGATATCTCCACATATTATTTTACTTTATACACATAATTTTAGTGGGGGCCCACATAAATTTTATTTATAAAATTTAAGTAGGTTCTACTAAATATATGTAAATTTATGTGTATGAAGTAAAATGATATATGTGTATATCACTACTTAAAATAGTTGGTATAAGATTTGAAAAAATTTGACCATAAAAAAATTTAATAAAATAAAATGGAAGAAATCAATTTTTTTGTTAAGACATTATTATGTATGAACTGACTGGAACACAGATTTTCTTCTAAAAGCATTTTAATCATTATTATCTAAAATGTTTTTCCTTTTGCTAAAAACATAATAATTGAATCTCATTTGGCATAATCAATGCTAACAACAATTTGAACCAACCCTAGAAACGATTATCATATTTAATTGAGATAGAAAGGTGTATAATACTACTTTATTTTCACTTTTTCTCCTTTTGGGGATTGAAATTATAACTTTCAAAGCAAAAAGTCTTTAGTTGAAGATTTGGGGATCTTCCTACTCCATAATTTTGTGGGAAATGAACAAACAACATAATTCAGTCTTTTTCATCTACCAATCTACATGTGAATATTTTATAAACTTAGAAAAATAGCTATGAATATAATGGAGTATCACAAAAAGAGAGATAAAAATAGTACTACAAGAGCACAAGTACATATGTTTATTTATAATTAATTCCCATGAAGGGCTTTAAGTACATGTTTATTATTGTAATATCAAAAGATATCATTATAGTATATAATTGGGTTATGTTATTGCTACCACCTGGTTCATTTCTTTCAACAATCTCTAACTCTTTTGGCCCACAGTACAACATACTTCTTCCGTCTCAAAATTATTGTCTCCTGAAAAAAAAAATACACGGTTTAAGGAAAAACATAATTAATACAGCTTTCTCTCTCTTACTTTTTTGTCAAATGACAGATTTACCCTTAACCAATTAATTAACACTTCTTTAAAGTTTGTAATATTAATTTCAACTAAGAGTAATATAGTAACTTGACCAAACACCCCTATCTATTTTTAGTATTGAACAATTAATTTGAGACGTACCAAAAAAGAAAGATGGACAATTAAATTGAGACGGAGGGAGTAATATTTATCTTATTCTATTCATACTTTTTGTCAATTTAATATTTTTGACTTGTTAAACTTTAAATTTTTTGTTCCACATTTTCCGTTTCATTTCTAAAATAGAGGGTCCAAATAACCTATCTAATTTGGATTATAGCAAGACTGAGTCTTATATTCAGCAGTAAATTATGAGATGCCATCAAAGGGTATGCCATGCATAATGCACATCGGATACCCTACTTACCACATGAGTTGTCTTGATCACTAACATAATGCATTATTGGATGTGTATGTATGGATAATGGGTTGTCTTTGTAACCAATAAATTCTAATAATTCCATTTAAGTCTTTGCTTTCAAGTTGAAAAGGATCTTGAACATACTTTGTTACTAGCAATCATGATATAACATTTGAACATCTTCAATAAGAATTTGAAAGTTACATTTTAACATTGTTTAGACCTAACTATAATGTAGAAAGCACAATGTTTTAGACGATACATACATGCTTAAGAGCTATTGATTCTAGCTTTATCGCGTATAATCCCCTTTGACTTCTATTATTATCGTGTCGATATCAAGTTAGCTTGCACGAGTATCTCCATACCTCCGAACTTTTAATTTTAACCCCGTTAAAAATCCGTTGCAATTAAAATTTTCATGAAGCATTAACGCTACGGTATGTATCTGTTGTAAATCCGTTGCAAATGGCCATTTGCAACAGATTTGCAACTGATTTCTATTGTAGGATTAGCCCACTTGTGTTGTAGTGACATAAAATGGTTGGCAGCTACTAGAATCATTAACATAGTGACCCTAGCATGTATCACACAACATATATATCTTTATACCATATTATGCCAATGATTAATTACGAAGGGCATGCATGGCCATCTTTCATACCATAACCTCACGTGTAGGTCCAAAACTACGCGTATATTTGGTGTCCTACATAATAAATGTTATTGCATTCAATGTTTTGTCTGGATTATTTTCATCTATGCTTAATGACAAATCTATAATTGTGATACGCACTCTTTACCTTGTTTGTGTTTGTGTGGCTTCCTTTCTTTTCAATCAATCTTCTTGTGGTTTGTGGCTCCACTATATGAGAAGGTGATATGATGCTATTCATTATCATCATACATTAACATTAAGGTCCCTTCAAATACTTAAAATGATGTCTTATCAGTTAAAGTTAAGAATATGTTTTCGCAAGTACTCGAAAACCATAGATGAAAAAGGGTCTTGATCGACCGTTTTTTTGTGTTCGTTGAGACATATTACACTATTTGGCATGAAATAGCTAAGTAATTCGAACATATCCAAACTTAACTTCTTGCGGTTTAAGCTGAGTAAAATTTCAACTCTTTTACATATATTCGATTGAATCATGTTGTTTCATGCTTCAAACCAATTGTGTTAGACCTGTTTCGGATGAACATTATATTAAAATTTTCTTGAAACATAACGTATAATAATATAGGGTAAAATTTGTCATTATCGTAGACTTTGAAGGCTAAACTGAATCTAATTCTAGGCTCTAGGAATTAGCCAAGTAGCAATAATTAATTAATTCATCCACAAACCAACCAAGAATGCTATCACGTAATGGGCCATCAAAACATTTTTAATGTCGGCCAATAAAAACCAATTTTTACTCATGAACAAGAAAAAAAAAATAGAACTTAGAAAAGAAAAGTTTAGAGCTTAGATAAGTGTAATGGGTGGTCTTCATGTCGGTCGACCAACAAAGAGGACACATCCTTCCATTACACACCCCAAATACAAGATGCGTCTATATTTGGGGTTTTGCAAGAACTCGGTTGAAATAATGACTGACTTGTGTGAAAATGTCTGTTTATTTAATTGATTTTTGTAGGGTATGTTTTTTTGCGTATCATCAATCTCTTTATTATACAGTACTAATTAAGTTAGTTATGAAGTTGTTGTAAAGAAAGAAAACTGATGTGGCAGTGGTGTCTTCGGTGCTATGTAAGCTTCGACCGGACTTGAGTCATAACTTGGCTCGCTTGTAATCAAGTTTTGTGTCAAGATTTCTGGCTTAGCACCGATAGTAAGACAGGTCTTTAACTTTCGATAACTTGTTTGTTTGAGGTCATTATATTTAACCTCTACATCGAATTTGTTTGAATTTGGATATCATTTGCATATACAACACAATAAATAAATTGACAAAGTAACTTGATTATTTTTACATTCATTGTATGCTTAGAACGTGCTTAAGAGATCAGAGATTCATATATACCATTGTTAAACAAATTAAAGTACTTGGCAATATCAAAAATATTGCAACAAATTTTGCTATCAAATAAATTCATCAGGAGACTCAAACAACTACATTCTTGTGATCTTGTCTAGAGAGGTCAAAGAATAAATATATGAATAAAAATTTAAAATACTAATGAAATAAGGGCCTACTACTCCAAGTCTCCAAATATGTTGACCTTTCATGAGACACAATGTACCCAATTTAATCAAGACATGTTTTCATGACTAGGGGCATTTTAGGAAAATACATTGTTTTAGTTTTCAAAAAAGCTATTGCTTAATTGGTCATATCAATTTTGCTAGAAAAAAAAGAAAAAAAATGGTCATATTAATTGAAATTTTACTAAAATAAATATTAAGTTGAAGTTGCATAAAATAAATATTGCAAGAGTTTCTAGGGACATAAGTTAAACGCACAAAAAGTATTAATAAACCAAAAAAATGCACAAAAGATAACAATTTTTTATTTAAAAAGTGATAAAGGCTCACAGAAAATTACACAAAGACCCACAAAAAATACAAATTTTTGTGTGCTTAACTTGTGCCCTAGCGGCACAAGTTAGAAAAACCCATATTGCAATGTTGAGTTGAAAAAAATTAATCTAACATTGTGTATGACCAAATCCTCGTTGAAAAAACATTACTATACCATGATATTCTAAAACAAATCCACATTGACTTCTTTAATATAATATGCATACAAAATTCTAAGCTCAAATATGTTGGGAGATTATTATTGAAGGTATCATGATGTTGGATGGTTGTGTCCTTCCTATTATTATCATTGGCTAGCTAGTTGCAAGTTTGCAACCGATGTAATGAGTGATTAAGTTGTTTCTAATAATTTTGTTTCAATAGTTAAACATATGCATGTTGCATAGCCATACATTTAGGGGCGGAACTCTCACTCTAAGTCATCATTGGGTGCACAAATATTTTTTTACGAGTATAAAAAAAATAAAAATGAACAAGACGTGTATTTCTTTTAATATGTCAGTAGAATAACAAAACAAGATAGTTATGTGATATAAAATTTCGAGACCAGGTTCATTTTGAAGAAATCTGGATTCTAAACAGAAATTTACACTTTGCGGCAAATAACCATCAGGCTCCCGTGAACCCCCCAAAAACCCTCCAGGTCCGCCCCTGCATACATTTCTTTTCGTGTTACTTCCAATCTTCATTCGGGTTCGAGTCTCGCAAGTGACAAAGAAAAACCGGATTTTCCTCTTAGTGCGAAGCCGTGAGTTTTAGGGTTTCCTTTCGCTGGTCTTTCCTAGTGATTCGAGTCTCGAGGCCTGCCCGTTCGGATGGTTTAACTCAGGGATAAGATTTCAAGTGTGGTGCCGTTTTAAAAAAAAAAAAACACTTATGTATAGTTATGATTGGTTAATTAATGGAGTAGAAGTTTTTGATTTTCTTTAGGTGGTGGCATATCATTGTATATGTTCTATAATTGTGGACGACAACATCTTAATAGTGATTGTATTGGTAGCGGTGAGGAAGATAGTGATGCAAAACCTAAAATATGATAGACATCAAATTCATGGTCAGCAAGCGAGCACATGTATGGCCAACAAGATTGTGTATATAGTTGATGGTATGTATCGAATGACAGTCATATGTATCACATTGCTTAAAAGATCAAAGGGTCTTTGGCTTAGCGATATCTAGATGAACCGGCGATGTAATATAAGGTGTTCTTCTTTGAGGAATCGACGGTTCTAAATTTCTAATTCACTTGAAACAAAAGAAAACTTTACTTGAAATGTAATGTAAGTATGGTATGAAAGAACGGGTAAGGATCCAGTGAGAAGAAAACTTAAAATGAGAAGGATGAGAAATAACTATAACCACACATTTGAGATGGATCGACTTGATTTAGATGCATCTCTATTCATTTAGACGCATCCAAATTAGTTCCGAAAAGTGATTTGAAGTGAAAACAATGCAAAGTAGTACTAACAACAAATTTGACCAGCAGAGGACGAAAAATGTATAGGATTTGTCTAACTTGATGAAATGCATATAATATATGCATATGCATCTAATTTTTTGCTAGAAAATATATTATGGTGCATCTAAAAGATTATGGATGCATCTAATTTAAGTCGATGCATCTTAAATGTGTGGTTATAGTTATTTCTCATCCTTCTCATTTTAAATTTTCTTCTCATTTGATCCTAAGTCATGAAAGAACAGTCGATATATCATGGGAGCAAGTTGGATCATACAGTTATTAGATGCACATGGATGGATGGTATAAATAGACAAGAGTTTTTTTTAATGTATAGATGGTTGATGGCTTATTGATTTTGCATGCGAAAATTAATTCAAGTAGATGACATAGACACATGTAATGTTTTCAAAAGTGTTTTTAAAAATACCAAGTTATGGCCGTGCAATTTATAGGCCTCCCTCAAAAGAACCAGTCCAGACAATCATCTGACTCCCCGGAGATGATAGCTTCTTTTACTATTGCTTCTGAGTTCGCATCGCTACAATAGAAGAGGAAATTTCATTGATTCATAAACTCGTATGTAGTCACTGAACGGCACCGCTCGATTCTACTGCCTAAGATGTCCCTCCCGGTACCTGCTTGAGTTAGCGTAAGCGGCTCGTAAGACCAAGGAGTTAGCCACCTTCCGGGTGAGAGGAAAACTAGACCAGGCTAAACGGCGTTGGGAGAAAGAAAGGGATAGAGCTCTGAAATAGTTAACTCAGAGCTGGGGTGGGAACCCAATCGATGTGTCACAAGAAGGCAGTGATGAACGGTCAAAGTTAAAAAGTTATGGTTGATGGGCTAAATTTTGCTAATTTTTATAAACTACATTACAAAGTGATACGTTAGAAGGGTAGATTATAAAAGTAATCAGATATTTTAAAAAGTTTATACTGTAATATTTCGCTGAGGACACATGCCCACCCTCCCAGATCCCGTATCCGCCTCTGAGCCTGTCGATGATATCGAAACTAACCTTGCAAACAAAAGACCATGTGAATACGATATGATGTAACGTGAACAATTTAATTTTTCGTATGGAGAGCAATACCCGTATAGAAGGTTCGATGAACAAATAAAATAATAAATTGCGTAAGACGTACACCTTTTGCCTTTAAAGCATGGTTAAAATAGCTGGATTTTCATCAACATGATATGAAGAAAATGTGAACAATTTAATTTTAGGATCTCTAAACTATTTTTCCAATTTAACGTGTACTTTCTAATTTCTATTATGGGTGTGCATGGTTGGGTTTGGGTCGGTTTTTGGCTAAAACCGAAACCGAACCGAAATGTTCAGTTTTTATATAACTAAAACAGAAACCGTTCAATTGTTGGCGGTTCGGTTTTTTCGGTTTATTATCGATTTCGGTTCGGTTTTCGGTTTCTAACATTTTATATTTGAGCATGACAAATTTATACTAACAAACTTGTAATAATAAAAAATTGGTTATTCTTATTTACCTTTTTTTGTCAATCTAATTATAATAATGTTTATTGCATAATTCTATAATTATTCTCTTATATCAATTATATTATTATATAATGAAATCCGGTTCAGTTTGGTTTTTGGACGAAAACTGAAACCGAACCGTATGTTTCGGTTTTTGAAGAGTTAAAAACCGAATCATCGGTTTTAGTTTTGGTCGGTTTTTTCGGTTTCAGTTTTTTTGGTTTTGTTTGCTCACCCGTTTTTATTTGTGTTCGATTTTTCATGGTTTTCCTTAATGATTATTATGATTTTTGACTTAATTCATGAGTCTTGAGCTTACCAAAACACGGACTCAAACTAGTAAAGCTTTCTCTTTCGAGGAGGTTAACATGACAACTTCAGAATTTGTACAAAACGTGATTCGAACTTGAAATCTTACATTTTTACGACTTGATGACTTGATCATGAGTTGTGAAACCATAACTAAAATCTACCATGTACATTCCATTTTAAACTAATAAGGTTGTACCACAAAATTTTAGAACTAATGCATTTCAGAAAATCAAGACCATTTAGTATATTTTACTTTGCGCAAGTAAAGTTCATGTAGTTCACAGTAAATTTCGAGGAAAAAATGTTGTTGAAATTAGTTCAAAAACTTGGTTGGGGTTAGCTCATGTAGTCATGTCATTATTGTCGTATTTGACATCTTGCGTATTAGAAATTGTCAAAGTAGACTTTGTTGACCTTTTATTAATTTCCTTCACGTTATTATGCAAATAAAAGTTTTGGTTTATTTATGTACTAATACTAAGGGGGTGCTTGGTGGGGGGTAAAGGAGGTAGGGAATGGGTAAGGAATTGAAAAGGGCCCACATCCTTTCAAATAATAGTGCTTGGTAATAGAGGGGTAAGGTATTGATTACCCCGTAGTGGGTAATCAACCATTATATAGTAAATTGGGGGGTAAGGTATTTGATTACCCACCTCACTCATTCCTTTGCATTCCTTTTCTTTTCCCTTTCCTTTTCCCTTTACCCACTTTGAACCAAGCGGACCCTAAATTACTAATGCATGCATAAAAGTCACCACTATTTCGTAGTAGTATATAACAATTCTTTTGACTTTTTTGTATAAAAAGATTGCATGAGAAGGTATGAATCTTTCAAAGTTCAGGCGCACCTCTACAATTAAAAAAACGACAATAGCTCAACAAAATTATACATACACGACGCATTTGCAATTTGATCTAATTGTTTTGAATACAATTACACCTCCTAAAACTTTAATAATTACACTGCTCGTCTTTATACTTAACGGTCACAGGATGAGTGGTGTAGTTATTCAAGTTTTAAAATAAATGTGTAACTATATGCAAATCGCATGAACGAAATTTGTAATTAACTCATAAAGCAAAAGAAACATATAAGAAAAATGCTAAATCCTTTTACAAAAACCTACTATTTTGTCAGAACTGACGATTTGAATGCAGAAAAAAAATGAGTGGAAAAAAATTTATAATATTATCGTGTATGTAGAAAGATATTGTAGGAGCCTTTAGCAATATTTAATATATAATGGGCAAACCTAACACGACTTATTTTAACTTGTACGGAGTACTAAACACTTACAAATAGTCGGAGAAGGATCCTCTAAAGTTAAAAAAACAACTTTAGTGAAGTTGATGAAGTGTGCGTCATTGGATTTGATCCAATGGCTCAAATCAAAACTAGTTTTAATTTGAATCATTGGATCAAATCCAATTACATACACTCCCCCGACTTCACTAGAGTTACTATGGGAGATCCTTCTCCGAGTCATAATTAGTATTAACTTCCTCGTGCATTTTAATCACCTCATATTCTTATGTCTTTGCGTGTTAATTACAAACTTTTTAGTATTAAAAAAACACGTGCACCGTTTTAAAAAAGTATTGAAGCCGCATTAGGCGAAGTTGCCTTTATGCACCTTACTGCCGACCACTTTAGAGATTAAATAATAGTCAAACATCTTTTAATACGTAACTAGTTTCGACGATGTAAAATGAGCTACATAAAGAATTACAACGGATAGTAGCGTCAGGTTCACTTTTAAGTCTATTTAGTTAGGCTTCTTTATTATTTTTTTAATAAATATTAGTCTTTCCGTCTCAAAATTATTGTCATAAATAGAAATCACAAATTTTAATAAAAATGAGACTATTATAAATCTCAACCACTCAAAAAAAATATTTCCAAAATATATTATTTAGTTTTTACTTAAAAAAAATTAACAATTATTTTGATACATTCCAAAAAAAATGTAGACTACATAATTATGAGATTGAAGGAGTACCATAAAAGACAAAAAAACAAAAAAAGAAATATATAGAACAAATAAGCTCACATGCGCGAAACTTTCAAAATTATTGTCTTCAAACAAAAATACACTGTTTATAAAAAATAAATAATCATTACACTCTTCAACCAAACAAATATTATTCTCCGCCATTATGCCCTCTTTTGATTGGTTTATACAAAAAGAAGCTACTTCCTCCTCTTAAATTATAACCGTTTTTTATTTGCACAAAATTTAATAAGTTTTCACTAACTAATTTATTTACCAGTCAAATATATTTTCTCTCCATTAAAATGTCTTGTAATTGGTTGATATATGAAAATAGATAAATATTTTAGGACAACCAAAAGTACATAAGGATTAAGGAAGTAAAATAAGCATATTCTTAATTAAATCTTAGACCATGCGGTAAGGTAAATTGCATGCCCACGTTAAATGTTAACTCATCAAGTCAAAGCGGTGTGTTAGCTTACCGGTATAGGAACGCAAGAGGTGAGTTAAGGACCCACGTTAAGCCCTTAACGTGCGTTGACAAGGGGCAAAGCAAAAAAAAATAAAAAATAAAAAAAATGATAAAAAAAAACACTTTTGGCCCTTGTAATATTAGTTCCTTTTTTGAATACCAAAATGAAAAAAATTACAAATTCAACCCCTACGATTTATAAATCAAATCACAACTTAAACGTTTTATAGCCGTTGAGTAAAAAAAAATTACACACTATAAATACCACTTTGAAACACACACTTTCCAGCATAATTCAAACAACAAATCAAACACAAAAAATGGCTTGTAAACTTCTCCACACTGTGGAACAAGTTCAAAACTATGTCCAAAAACATGTCGAAATTGATGACAAGAAACGCCAAGATGCAATTATTGAAGTTATTAAGAAGTATGAGCTGGCGAAGTTACGCAAAGAACGTCTGAGAACACGGTACACAGCGTGCAAAGATATCTCTGTCGACAGAAAATATGTGATCGACCAGTTTTTGTACAATGAGTTTCGCAAAGACGTTGATATTGTTGAAACATTGCGGGGTTATGTGCAGAAGATAGAGAACGAAAAATCCAACAAGATACGTTGGAGTTTTGAAGAGAATGTGCAAGCTGCTGATGCACCACAACAACAACAACAACAACAACAACAATTTGTGCAAGGTGCATCAAGTTCATCTGCACCAAGAGTTGTTGAGCCACAACAACAGCAACCTCATCTTGATAACTTTCAGCTAAGTTTTGAGGAAGCTGTGAAACCTGCTGATGATGGCTGGAACTCTGAGGACGAGCGGGAGCTGAGCAGGTTGGAAGCTCAGATCGAAGCAGAGAGGTTTGCGAGCTTTGATCCGTATGACGACGGTTTCCGCTCCGACAACTCGCAGACCTGGGATCACCCAGATTATAATTGAAGTTTCAGTTTTTAATTTAGTATTGTAATGTTTTAATTTCTGTTTATGTAACATTTATGTTTTTATTAATAAAAAATTTACGTTTGTGTTTAAAAGATCCCGCGTTATTTAATTTTTGAATTAAAAATTATCCCGCCTTCTGTTTGAATTTTGAATTCAAAAATATCCCGCTTCTTAATTAAGATGTTTTATGTAATTTGTGTTTTATAAATGTTTGTGTTTTATTTGAATGAAGTATTTGTTAAAAATTGGGGTTGAAATTGAAAATATTTGGGGTGAAGGTGAGTTATAGGTGAGTTATGTTACCGGGGTGGAAAGTCAAGAGTTAAGGTTAAATGGGAAAAGCTGACATAGCGTTGAGGTAACAGTGCGTTAAGTTTTAACTCGTGGTTACCTTACCACATGCTCTTAAGCCACTTTGCACAGATTCAACACACAATATTAAATGGAAAGTGTAAAGATTTATACTTACAGCATCTATAACTTATTTATGTAGGACGCTTTATGTTTAGGGAGGTGATTTGCACATTCCATAATTTAATTGGCACACTCCAATTTAGTGTGTATTGCCATTTATACCTTTATAAAGGTGAAGAGGAGTACAAGTAATATAAAGGTATAAGTGGCAATACACACTAAATTAGAGTGTGCAAATCAAATTGTGAAGTGTGCAAATCATCTCCCTTATGTTTAGTGTTTAGTGTTATCTTCTTCATTAATAACGAGATGCAGATGTAATACTTATAAATCTTTCTTAAAATAATTAAAGCTCATTAATTTTGCCTCTTTTATTGTTGTGTTTATTATCATATGGTTTAAACTAGAGATAAGCACGGTACCGGTCCCGTACCAATCTCGTACTGAATTAGTGATATCGATTTTTTTCGAGCATAAATAGTGGTACCGGTACCGTACCGAACGGGATTCGGATATCGGTATCAGTATCGGGAAATCGGGTTTTCCCGTTTTTATTTGGGAATTTCCCGATTTGGTACCGGTCCCGTACCGAATTAGTGGTCCCGATTTCTTTCACCTTATTTCGTAGTCCCGGTACCGTACCGTATATCGGGAAAGGTACCGTTTCTGTACGGTTCCGGTTCGGTTCCGGGATTCGGGTCGAAATGCTTATCCCTAGCTTAAACAATAAAGTCTCCTATAATATCTTTCTAATAATCTTTCTACACACAACAATATTATATATCTACTCATTATTTGATGACGTATAGCCTATATTTGGGCCAAAAGCCCAAATGATAGACATTACTTATACTTAAACCCATCACGAATGGGCTACCATGACAAATGGTATGGGCCGCGGTATCAATACTTGGGCTCATGAAGCCCAAAGGCCCAATCTAACTCACCATATACCCGATAAGGATTATCTATTCAAGGAATAGATATCCTTACCTCGGATAAGCACCACGCGTGCGAAGAGTGAGGAGCAAGAAACCTACACGGTTTCTACGTCCTATATATAGAATGATACATTCTCATTCAAAGGTACGATTCACAGAATCCCTAAACTCTAAAACCAAAACCTAAATTCGATTACTTACTCTCACGCCGGAGTCTAATCGGGGGAGACAATCCCTCGATAAGCCTAACGGTGTTATTCTCTTTTCTTAGTACGCAGGTAACAAGTGCTAAGGATCCAATTGATATAAGAGCAAAGCCCAACAATCAAGGTACGCCCAACTTTTGTATCAACAAGTGGCGTCATCCGTGGGACGCTACAACGAACTAGAATGACGAAACACAAGAATTCGAGCCAGCGGACTCCGCAGTCAGAAAAACGTGATCATCAGAAGAAAAATCGACAAGATTCGACCTCTAAGCAGGTTGCTGGGACAACCAGCGCACCTGATCACCAAGGGGCGGGAACAACCCAGCCTATTCCAACAATGGAATTACCTATGATCTCGTCAGTGGTCCCAAACGCTGAGGAACTCCAGCGCACTCTCTTCACCACTCTTCATCAGGCTACACCCGTAGTGAACAACACTATACCGCCAGGCGCGCCTGAACGAAACAGGGCATCCCATACTGAGGCAGAGATCCTTGCAACAACTGAGGACATACCTGACCTAACTTTGGGTAATTTTGTATCCCAAAATTATGAAACCCTAACCGCCCTCATGCAGGAAGAGGCGGCAAGAAGGGCAGGTACGGATCTGCAAACCCGACTCAACTTTGGTCCAGAACGTGAACCATCACCACTGCGTCACCCACGAGGAAGACGTACAGAGCGCACCAATGTCCACGACAGGTTGGGTACGGTGTCTGGCTCACAAAATTCTGGAGACAGTGGTAGACGCACCAATGTTCATTCCAGACTTGGTAGTCGGGGAATACACGATCGACTAGGCCCTCAGCATTCGCCGAGCCAAGGATCCTCAAACCCCAGAAGTAGGCGGATCCACGACAGATTGGGTAGAAGACGATCCCCAAGCAGAGATCCCTCAGGCTCCTCTTCCGAGGGGAGCAGGCGCAAACGCCGACGGAGAGATTATCCTTCCTCCAGCGACTCCTCGGACAACGGGGATAAAGAGACAGGTCATTGGAAATCAAAAGGACGACGTCGCGAGGAAGAGAACGAGGATATGTCTCTCCCATGGCGACGCCATAAAATTGATGCGTTCACACGTCGCATAAGTGATTACTCAGACGACAGGCGCAGACGCATGCCCACTAATGTGAAGACATATGATGGAACAGGTGACCCTGATGACCACCTCAAAATTTTCGAGTCAGCCGCAACTATCGAAAATTGGCCACAGCCTGTGTGGTGTCACATGTTTAATTCCACATTAGTAGGGAACGCGCGCACATGGTTCAGCAAACTCCCACGTAGGAGTATTGGCGGCTTTGAGGAATTGCGAAAAGCATTCCGCCACAACTTCACCCAGCGAAAGAAGTGCGCTAAAAATCCTGTGGAATTGGCGAGGGTGAAGCAACGCCAAGGGGAATCAACCAGCGCCTTCATGGAGCGCTTCAAGGATGAGTGCATACAGGTCAAAGCATGTCCCGAAATACTAAAAATTTCAGGGTTCATGAATGGAATCAATAATCCAGAACTCATCCGGAAGCTCAATGATAGAGTTCCCCAGTCTTTCGATGAACTAACTAAACGCACCAGATCCTTTATACAAGGAGAAGCAGCTGCTGCGGATAGCAAGAAAGGATATTCAAATTATCGGCAACAAGAACAGCCGCGGAAACAATCCAATGATCAAAACAACCGCAGCAGGAATTACCGCGGTGGAAGAGATCACGACAAATACACTCCTCTAACAAAAACTCCAAGGGAGATATTTGCAACAGAAGGTGCGAACTTCCCAAGGCCACCGCCAATGCGCACGGCAGAAGAAAAGCGCCTAGGCGGTGGATACTGCGAGTATCATGGCCAAAAAGGCCATACAACTAACGAGTGCGTCCAACTGAAACAATTGATCGAGAAACTAGTCAGAGAAGGAAGGATGGACCACCTCGTAAAGAACATCAAAGAAGGGAAAGATAGATCTAAAAATGGTGGCAAGAAAGAACCCCCAAAGGAGAAGGCTGAAACTATATACATGATACAGTCATGGCAGCGCAAGATAAAGCAGAGAGTCAGCCAGAAATTTTCTCCAGAAAAAGAGATATCCTTCCCTACAATAGCTGCGAACAACGCAGTCGTGGAACCTCTGACCATTGAAATACATGCAGGAGGACACGACATCCACCGCATGTACATTGATGGAGGAGCATCCGCAGACATCATGTATGATCACTGTTTCAAGAGGCTGCGACCTGAAATCCAAAGTCAGTTGACACCAGCTACAATGTCACTAACAGGATTTACGGGAGAAAAGATCTGGCCCATGGGGCAGTTACGCTTATTGGTGGTCGTAGGAGATGAACAACACTCAACCGCGGCATGGATAAATTTTATGATAATCAAGTCTACTTCACCATACAATGGCATAATAGGAAGACCAGGAATATCATCCATGCGCGCAGTACCATCCACAGCTCACGGAATGCTTAAATTCCCAGTTGAAGGAGGAGTGGTTACTCTCTATAACACAACGATACCACCAAGAGAATGTATCGCAGTGACAACTGAAGCAGAGACTATTCCAGAACAGTGCACAGAAAAATCGCCAAACTTAAAGGTCGCTATTCATCCAGACTATCCGGAACAATAAGTTTCGATTGGAGGATCTTTATCTGACAAAGGTAAAGCAGCCGTATGCGCACTCTTGCAAAAGAACCTAGACATCTTCGCATGGGAACCAAAGCATATGACAGGAGTGCCTCGCTCTATCACAGAGCACAAACTACAAATCCGACAAGGATACCCTCCAATACGACAAAAGAAGCGCGGCCAGGCTCCAGATCGTGCAAAAGCTATTTTGGAAGAAGTGCACAAGTTAGTAGATGCGGGCATCATGCGAGAAGTATACTACCACGACTGGCTCTCTAATCCAGTCATGGTAAAGAAGAGCGATGGTAGCTGGAGGATGTGCGTGGACTTCACGGATCTCAATAAAGCATGCCCGCAGGACTGCTATCCATTGCCAGAAATAGATTGGAAAGTCGAATCCTTATGCGGATACCCCTTCAAGTGCTTCCTAGACGCATATAAAGGGTACCATCAGATCCAAATGGCAGTGGACGACGAGGAAAAAACAGCTTTCCACACCAGCCAAGGGGTATACTGCTACACAAAAATGCCTTTTGGCTTGAAGAACGCAGGCGCGACATACCAACGGCTAGTGGATACAGCTTTCGAAAAACAAGTAGGCCGCAACTTGGAAGTCTACGTTGACGACCTTGTTATAAAAAGCCATACAGAGGATGAGTTAGTGCGCGACATCGAGGAAACATTCCGAACGTTGGGGCGGATAAACATGAAACTAAATCCAAAAAAGTGCACCTTTGGCGCGACCGAAGGCATGTTCCTCGGATACTTAATAGAACCCGATGGAATCAAACCATGCCCAGAGAAGACGAAGGCTGTTATTGATCTCCCCTCCCCGCGCACACTCAAAGAAGTCCAATCACTGAATGGAAAGCTGGCAGGGCTGAATCGCTTCTTGTCTAAGTCAGCGGACAAGTCCCTTCCTCTCTTTAAAACACGCACGAAGTGTACAAAAAATGGAGACTTTCGCTGGACCAATGAAGCGGAGGAAGCTTTCCAACAACTCAAACATCATCTGGCATCTCTTCCCAAACTAGTCGCACCGCGACAAGGGAAGAACTAATCATGTACTTATCAGCAACCCATGGAGCAGTTAGCGCAGTACTATTGACAGATAGAGACGCCGTCCAGACACCCATATACTTCGTAAGCAAAGCCTTAAAGAAAACAGAGGTTAACTACAGCGCCATGGAAAAACTGGTCTTGGCTTTAGTGTTCGCCGCGAAAAGACTGCGCAGATACTTCCAAGCGCATCCAATTGCGGTAATCACTGATCAGCCAATTAAACAAGTTATCTCTAAACCAGACGCATCAGGACGCTTACAAAAATGGAGTGTAATGCTAAGTGAGTACAACATCTCATACAGGCCGCGCACTGCTATCAAAGGACAAGTTTTAGCTGATTTCATCGTGGAGAAGCCAGAGGGCGACAGCCCAACATCTGCAGCACAAACGGATCTACAAGAACCATGGACACTGTTCACTGATGGATCCTCATGCGCAGATGGGTCAGGCGCAGGACTCATTCTTACAAATCCAGAAGGCATGGAATTCACCTATGCGCTACGCTTCGAATTCACAGCCACAAACAATGAGGCAGAATATGAAGCCCTACTGGCCGGACTACGCATCGCAATTCAAATGGGTGTACGCAACCTAGAGGCAAACGTAGATGCTAGGCTAGTCGCTAACCACGTGTTAGGAGAATACGAGGCCAAGGATGACCATATGATCCAATACCTGGAAAAGACAAAATCTTTGATAAAAAACTTCGATAGGTTCACAATAAAACAAGTGCCTAGAGGGGAAAACAGAAAGGCAGATGCGCTCAGCAAGATCGCATCCACAAGCTTCGCACACCTTTCAAAACAGGTATTGGTGGAAACCTTAAAGAATAAGTCAATCCTTGACATGGAGATATCGACGGTGATAGAAGAACATGATCCTACGTGGATGACACCTATCATCGAATTTATCAGCAAGGGAACCCTACCCCAAGATAATAAAGACGCTCGAAGAATACGACGCACAGCGCAACGATTCGAATTCCGCGACAACGTACTCTATCGGCGGTCTTTCTTACAACCATGGCTCAGATGTGTTGGACCACTTCAAGCAGACTATGTACTCCGCGAACTTCACGCTGGATCATGTAGTATGCACTCAGGACCGCGATCCGTGGTGGCAAGCGCTTTAAGGGCAGGATACTATTGGCCAACAATGCACCGCGATGCACGCGACCTAATAAGAAAGTGCAGCAACTGCCAAGTACATAGACCTATCCCGCGCCGACCACAGCACGAGCTAACACCGATCACCTCACCATGGCCATTTTACAAATGGGGTATCGACATCGCAGGACCCTTTCCCGTCGCAGCGGGAGGAGTCAAATTCCTCATCGTAGCCATTGATTATTTTACAAAGTGGATCGAAGCAAAAGCTGTGGTGAACATTACGGGAAACCAAGTCAAGCGCTTTGTCTGGGACAATATTGTCTGTCGCTTCGGCTTACCAGGCGAGATCGTATCAGACAACGGAAAACAATTCTGTGACAACCCATTCAAAGACTGGTGCACCAATTTGAACATAACACAACACTTTGCTTCAGTCAAACACCCACAAACCAATGGCCTAGTTGAGCGCGCCAATCGCAGTCTGGGCGAAGGAATAAAAGCGCGCCTAGACAAACACAAAGGAAGATGGGTAGATGAACTCTCGCATGTCTTGTGGGCGCATCGCACAACAATTAAAACCAGTACTGGCGACACGCCATTTTCTTTAGTCTATGGAACAGAAGCCGTCATACCAGCTGAGATAGGAATGCCTACTATACGCACAGCAGAAGTCAACGTCATGACAAATGACGAGGAACGGCGCATAGACTTAGATATACTGGAGGAAAGACGCGAACGCGCAGCTATACGAGAAGCAAAAGCCAAGGCAAAAATGAAGAAGTATTATGATGCAAAAGTCAAGAACACTTCATTTAGACCAGGGGACTTTGTTTATCGCGCCAATGACGCAAGCCATACAGAAGACACAGGAAAACTTGGACCCAAATGGGAAGGACCCTACGAGGTCACAGACGCGCTCGGCAACGGCGCATACAGGTTGCGCGATATGGAAGGTCAAGACCTGGCGCGCACTTGGAACATCTGCAATCTCAAAAGATGTTACTTTTAGGCTACGGCCCTTATACGAACACACAAACACCCTACGAGGTGCCCAATAAGTGTTTGTCTTTATTTTATTTTTTAGGAATTTTATTTTCTATCTTTTCAAAAAACTTGCAAGTATTAATAAAAATGTTATGGTTTCTAGCTAACTCCATAGCGCACCTTTACTTTATTGCATATATGTCAATACTGTCTATCTCATATTTGTGCCTACATGGCGTGCATGCACCACTTAAAGACCCACGACGGCATAAATGATAAGTTAACCTACTAATTAACTTGTTGAGTAAGAGGGTTGCAAACCCATCAACGTTGGATCACGAATCCTTGCTAAGCGCCTTACTCTTGAGACGTTGAGGTAAGATTCGCATGCGCATCCCACGACGGACGCGCATATACTAAGTACACCGTACCAGCTTAGCAACATAACGAGCCAAGATACTTGGCCACATAATAAACTTCGCAAACAATGCAAGTATATTTAAGTCACGCACTTAAAAGACTTGGTCAAAAAATAACACTTCGCAAACAATGCAAGTATATTTAAGTCACGCACTTAAAAGACTTAGTCAAAAAAAAATAACACTTCGCAAACAATGCAAGTATTTTTAAGCTACGCACTTAAAAGACTTAGTGAAAAAATCAATAAGCAAACAATGCAAACATATTTAAAGTTACGAACTTACAAAAATGTATCTTATTCCATATTTATTAATATTACAAGGGAAATACATACAAAACATCTATATACTATGGCGATGATCATGGCTCTCTTCTGGTGCGGCGGAACTCCCCGCCTCCTTCAGTTTCCTCAAGGTTATAGCATCCTTAAGTGAAACAGTGGGAACACTGACAGCCACACCATCGGATCGAGGAAGGTGCGCAGCACCGATGCCGCACATCACAGCCTTCCCCTTGATGCCCTTCTTTACAGCGACCCTTTGCTCGTGACGCTCCAACACTTCCTTCAGAGGAATTTCCTTCTCCAAAGCAAAGGGCTTGAGAATATCACGAGGTCGCGCAAAAATTGGAACTTGCAGCTGCGATGGGTCAGGCTTTAGATAATAATCTAACTCCTCGGCGGCATTCTCCTCAAGGTGACGCTGCAATGTCAGACCCGCCATGAGCACATCAATGGGGTCGTCCTGGTCACGCTCCAATTTCCCAATATGGGGCAGCTCCAGAACCTTCAGTCCCGCCATCGCCTGCACCAGCTCATCGTAGGCTGTTGCGCTATAACCAGGCAGCTCCGCCAAATCCTTCTCGAACAACTTGGCCTCTCGGAGCTCCTCCATAGCCTGCGAACGGCCACGCGCCATCGCACAGTGGACGACTTTCCTAAAAGCCTCCACTACTTCCGCCGACTCTAAAGTACTTAGAGCGGCCAGACGCAGCCCATGGCTGATCAACCACCTGCATTCACAAAGTGTTAACAAGATAAGATAACAATGGAGTGAAGAACAGAAAATTTTTTGGACAAGGAGTAAGAATACCTGCGCTCAGCTATCACAGACATGAGGTGAGGGTACAGCTCCTCATCGTACTCAATACTAAGGGCGCGCAACTTCTCCTCATACGCCACAAGCGTCTTCTCCATGTTTTCCTTGAACTCTTGGAGCTTAGCATAGTACTCAGATTTTTGCTCCTCAAGGAAGGACACAGACCACGACGTCTTGGCCTTTATCAGCTCCAGCTTCTTCCTCGCATACAGCAGATCAGCCAGGATGCTCATCTTGTCCTGGGCGATCTTCTCTCCATACGCCCTTGACTCCCCAAGCTCAGCCTGCACGCCCTCCAATTGCGCGCGCAGCTTCTCCAACTCTTCCTCCTTCTGGGCCAGAGCACGACTCTCCCCAGCGCGCTTTCCCTTCAGCTGCGCCACCAGCTCAGCCTGACGGGCAGTAGTCGCAGCCAACTCATCAAGCAGACGCTGCGCCTCATCACCATCAGCAGCCAAGGTATCCTCCTCCTTGTTTTCATTCTGCGGAGAGGATATTTCATCATCCTTGGCGCCATCATCACTGCGAAAACAATAACCACGGGTTACGATAAGTAATAACAATATAAATGGAAAAAGAGAAAGGACGACAGCGCTACACTTACAAAAATGGGGAAGCTTCAGCTGCCTTCGCCCGAGCACCAGAGGTCGAGGTCTCCTCCGCGTTAGACTCCGCGTCTCCTATAACGTGGCGGCGCCTCTTCCTCCTTTCACTACCACCAGCCTCCGACTTACGCTTCGAGCTCTGCGCAACCTCCTCTCTCAACACCTCCTCAGGCTTCAGAATCTGAATACTATCTGATGACTGCGCCTCTTCATGCGCCACCTCCAAGGCAGGCACCACCCTCTCAGTTGGCTCCACCACTACCTCGGGAGCCACAGTCTGCACGGGCTCCACCACGAGTGGAGGCGTACTCTCGGGGGTAGTTGCGGGCAGAGTAGTCAAGTGCCCCGCAGTCGCATCAAGTAGGGGCGTCTCCCCATCTTTCAACGGACGCACTCCTATCGTAACCTGCTTTGGCTTGTCAAGCTTCACAACCGCGAACAAGTCCATCTCTGCATACACAAAACAAACAAACAACATATCAGTTGGCAAATGCGCGGAGATAAATGAAAGAAATACTTACAACCAAATTACAAAGGATGAACACCCACCCCGGCCATCCTCACTTAGGAAAGTGGGAACCTCATCTGCTGCGCCAAAGTACGCGCGACTCAATCCTACATGAACCAAAAACTCCTCCGGATAAGGGTTAATGGCCAATCGATTGGCATCTAACGTCTGCGCGTCAGCAATCCTATAGGAACCGGGTGCGGGGCGCCCATCCCTTGGTAAGGACGTTTGAGTATAAAACTCAAAGTCGAAGGGAAAGACTACGTCGTCTACCCAAAAGAAATATTCTCTCCAATGCTTGAGCGCATCCACCTTCTCCGTATAGCACTGCAACGCCCCCGGGCGTTTCGCAAAGGAGACCCAACCGTTTGACCACGTTGAGTGGTAAAAGGAGCGGAACAAGTCCACTGTGGGTTCTATCGCCAATAAACGACAGTTTATTTCAAAATTCGACACCTTCGCCGCACCTATACAGTGCAGCTGCGAGATATGAAGGCGATAATGATTGAGCAAGTCGTTCAGGAATATAGAAATAGGTACGCGGTAATTGGCGTACTCAAAAAATTTCGTATACAAACCTATCTTCCCTTCGGGGAAGTCAGATATACACGCATCGACATCTGGCGCCTCTGGATGTACATCCAAAGGCACGAAATAGTCGGAAGAGAAGTGCATGACATCCTCGACGGACATCGCAGAGCGAAAGTCATCTAATTGGGCGACAATTTTCATCTTAACCTAAGCGGACGCAAAAGTTACCTAAGAGGGATAAAAAGTTTTTCTGCAAAAGACGCTATAGAAATGAAGAAGGAGATGAATAGTTGCTTTGTGTGTTTTTACTGTGTGTGTAAAAATGTGGGGGGCGGTGACCTTTATATAGGGGTAGTAAAACCCTAATCCTTGCCCACGTGGAACCCACTCACAATGAAATGTGTGGCTAGAAGGCGAAAAGATACATGCACTTTTTCCCGAATCCCAAGTGAAACGTGGACACCACCCCCGATTACCGAGGTAACTATTTGAACTATGTTAGGTGCATTGCACCTCCAAAAAGGCGGTAACAATTTGTTCATTCTCCCGCCACGCTTACCGCTGCTAACATTAAGTCTAGTACCCCCGACTACGAGCCGCGCATACTAGACTGGGGGGACATGATGACGTATAGCCTATATTTGGGCCAAAAGCCCAAATGATAGACATTACTTATACTTAAACCCATCACGAATGGGCTACCATGACAAATGGTATGGGCCGCGGTATCAATACTTGGGCTCATGAAGCCCAAAGGCCCAATCTAACTCACCATATACCCGATAAGGATTATCTATTCAAGGAATAGATATCCTTACCTCGGATAAGCACCACGCGTGCGAAGAGTGAGGAGCAAGAAACCTACACGGTTTCTACGTCCTATATATAGAATGATACATTCTCATTCAAAGGTACGATTCACAGAATCCCTAAACTCTAAAACCAAAACCTAAATTCGATTACTTACTCTCACGCCGGAGTCTAATCGGGGGAGACAATCCCTCGATAAGCCTAACGGTGTTATTCTCTTTTCTTAGTACGCAGGTAACAAGTGCTAAGGATCCAATTGATATAAGAGCAAAGCCCAACAATCAAGGTACGCCCAACTTTTGTATCAACATTATTTATCTGCATTCAAACCGTCAATTCTGATACTTGTTAGAATCATGTTAGTAGAAGGATAAGTGGGAATAATTTGAAGGAGGAGGAAATAGGATTTTTTTAGATATTAAAGATTAAAACCAAAAGACTTTACTATGTTTAATCTAATTTGGTAATCATGTTCCATAAAGAATGCCAGACCGATGACATAAGTGCATCTAACTATATATAAAGAATGAGTTGCAAGTTGAGCATTAATTGAGCATGTGAATTTATGATTTGAGCTTGCAACTCTAATATGATGAGATTAAGCTTGCAACTTCTAAGAGCTTTTAAAGTTGCATAAATATATGAATACATTAAACACGGAAAATTAAAAACCAAATTACTTTAATCAAAATGAAACACCAAAGCTGGAATGTGTAAAGCATGAAGCATTAATGTAAACATGTGTACAGTCGAATCCAATAACCCATATTATGTCATTGTGTACTAATTGCTACAGTTATAACACAAAAGAAGTTGAAGTGTTGTTGGAGTTACTAGAATACAAACAATCTCAAACAACCCATGAATAGATCCCACACTTATCTCACATCTATAAATACCATATGCATTCCTTTGGCTTCCCACACCTCACAATTGATCTTCAAGGCCTGCAAAACTTAAATTAAAAACATGTCAAACTAGCCAACGCTGAAGAAAATTCAGTTTTTCTTGCAAGACCTGTGGATGTCGAGGGCTAACCCATGTTTTTGCAGGGCAATATGACGCATTGCACAACGAAGTGCAATATATCAAATAATTTTGTTGACAGGTCAAAAGAAGGAACCACTTACTCCATCAAAGCCTTTACCGTCCAACCAAACATGTACTAATTTTGAACAACCTTTGTTGAAAAGATTGTCAATCAGCCTATCAATCTCCGTTGAAACTTGCTGAGGAAAATAAATAAAAAAAAGGTTAGAAAATGATTAATCCTGGAACCTATGTTGTCACCTCTATCTGTAGTGTCAAGTTTGATTGTCAAATTTTTAGATTATTAGATGACTTTGTTTTGAATATGACGCACTACACAACAAAGTGCAATATATCAAATAATTTTGTTGATAGGTCCAAAGAAGAAATCACTTACTCCATCAAAGCCTTTACTGTCCAACCAAACATGTACTGGTATTGAACAACCATCGTTGAAAAGATTTGTCAATCAACCTATAATTCTCCGTCAAAACTTGCTGTGGAAAAAAAATAAGGTAAGAAAACAAATTAAGCATTCAAATCCAATAACAATATAAAAAAAATTCAACCAATGATGAATCTTGGAACCTATGTTGCCACCTCTATATGTAGTGTCAAGTTTGATTGTCAAATTTTTAGATCATTAGATAACTTTTTTTTTACTAAATTTTTTACTAAAATGAACAAGTAAATGTAAAATTGGTTCTTTTGACATAGGAAGATAACGCTCCAAAAGTAGCTGTTGCTAAACCGTGCATCTGTGAACAGTTATGGTGCTTTTGCCCATTGCTTGCAACAAGTATCTTCTGTAGGACAAACTCGGGTATGTAATCTTATCGACCTTATTTTGTTCCCCTACTAGAAATTTGTTTGGGATAGATTTGCCTAATAGCTTGCTCTCATAAAATTTATGGAGAAACCACTAACATGATCATTTTAGATATGTTTTCGAAGATTCAGACACTGAGGCATCAGTAGATAAGGAACCAAAAGCGGACAAGGATTGTGAGACTTCTGACCAAAGAAAAGGTCAGGCCAGAATATAAACTTCCCCGCTAAATTACTATTGTACCAAATAATAAAAAGTGATGTTTATGTCCAATGATTTTAGATACATTGTGGAAGAATCCGTCTCGGAATAGGTGACTGTAGCTAAGAAACTTCGAATGGCCAACCATGGTAAAGAACCTGATGATTAAAGGGCTTCACAAATATGTATTTAGGGGGAGAAAAAAATGCATCCTAAGTGTTGTTAGGATTTTGTAGCTTTATGCCTTGCTCACACATAAATCATGTTTGGTTATGTGTTTTTTTAATGAACGCACTTGCAATTTTCATCCATAACTTATCTTATGCGCTTCAAAAACCAACTTTATCTTTTAAGGAACTGGGTTGCAGAAACACGGGGATAAGAATTATATATGACCAAATATATAAACTAATAGCAAATAATGCTAATGCACAAGTAGTCAAGTTATATCATACATGATAAGATGGGTCCATATATTATGGATAGGCCATAAGTATAACGCTATAAGACTATCTAAAAGAAGTGTTTGACGTGCATAATATTAAAGGAAGGAGATGAGGGTGGTAATGATTTGTAGGAAATGGGACGTGCATAATATTAACGGGAGATTCCTTAGTAATAACTTTGTTATTTCAGATGCGCAGGTAAAATAATTGCATGGTCTTCCATCATTCCAAGTATAACTGATGTGGGTTTGATTTTTTCCAGGAAAATGTGATGCATTGCACTATAAAAAGCAACATATCACATTGTTTCACCGGTAAGATCCAAGAAGGTGTTGTGGTTTCTGTTAGGTCTTTTACTGTGCATAAAAAAAGATATATACCGAATCATCAGAGACAACGCTTACTTGATTGTGCTTAATGGTTCCACATCTGACCGCACATTTGTCACCACAAGTGGTACTTTTGTTCGCCATGCCTTACATCTTATGGACTTTGAGAGCATTCAACCTACGGATAAAAATCTCATTGTTAAAAAATTATTTGCATTAACCAAAAAATGTGCATTACAGCTACATAAGTGTTGGTTCCTTGACATGCATGTTGTTTGTGTTGCAGATGTTATTGGGTTCATTACAACTGTGGGAAATCTGCACAGCCAAGGGCTGGATCAAACTTTGCCCTTACAAATGAAAGGTAGTATATTCTTTGTATAATCACATATTCGAGATACCCTACTATGTTTCCAGATTCAAAATACAGGCATAAAATAATGTATGCTTTCCTCGAACATGGTTTAAGTGTAACAGGTTTAATAAGGATCATATTAAACTTCAAATTATGTTGCCAGGATTATTATCTTTACTCAAATGTTCAGTCCCTTAGATTGTCCTCATATTTTAAGTGAAATCAAAAATGTGTTTGGACAAAGGAGTGGTCTAAAATGGTGTCAAATAAACATCAAAAAACCCTTTAAAAACCAGCATTTAAAATGGTGTCAAAATGGAATTGAAAAAGGAAACTGTAAAGTGTACATTACCTGGGCTGCACCATAATAAGATTGAAGTCGCCAGGATTTGGTAGTACACTTATATACTTTCTTTCAATTGGATGCTTATACTCAGCTCATCCCGTTTGCAACTCAAATCCAATAATCCTCTTATCTGCACCCACCGATACCATCATCTTCTTTTGTTGTATTCCAGCATCTTGCATCTTAGGTTTCTAGGAATTTTATATGTTTTGGTCAACGGGCTGGACAACCTCGAGACGCACTTTCACCACTGACCAAGCATATTTCTTACCATGCTATGAAGACTATGTTGTTGATGATACCCTTAACAGGTGGTTTATCTTGAAGGTAAGTCACACATTTTTTCTGCGCAAATTGTGAATCATTTATCAGTAAGTGCTGCTAATGGGATTTTAGTATTGCTACTTTACTTTTAGTACTACTAATAAAATTAGTACTGCTCAAATGAAATTTAATGTTGCTAAGCTTCGTTAATACTGCTGCCTTTTTGTATTAATGCTGCTATGTTTCTGGTGATTCAATGTGTGTAGACGCGGCTAAAAATCGGTTACTTCACTTAATCACGGGACGTCTGCTGGTGATTTCTGCGTGGAAGAAGATTGCCAATACCATGTAGAATATTATGGGGGTGTTTGGATCAACTTACTTTCCGGACATCTGGGCTTATTTCAATTTCGAAAATCTTAGCTTTCTACAATTTTCATATAAGCTCATAAGCCCGAACAATAAGCTATTCCAAACATCGCCTACATTTTTAGAGACATTGTTACCCTTTGGAAAAAGATGGTGTATACCAACTATAAGTCCTAAATACATCAGCATGAAAAGGTTTCGACGTTCAAACATCAACACGTATCCTTTGCAACAAAGCAAGAAGGGATTTGACTAACCTTTCATGCCGATGTACACGAAATAACTTGCACATTAGCGAAGGAGCCACTAGGAGTCACCTCTGCACGACAAACACATCTTAGAGTCTTCATTCCGGTGCTCCATTCAAAAGTCAAAACCTGCAAAATCAAACAATGAGCGCATATATTCAAATAAGCCATAACTTTTCCAATGTTAATACTTTGTATTGACAAGTTATCTTTTAGACATGTTTTGCATGTAATTTGTGTAATTTATTAAATTCAAAATAAAGAGTTACACCCTAGAAAAGAAATGGATCTAGCAGGACCAATTGCAGCATTTTATGAACTCAAACGCACAAAGAGTCCCTATATTGGTGCTGATGAATGCAGTTCAGGAAAAAAATATATATATTTCAATCATCTATATATAATAGTTTACTTAAATTAAGTGATATTGTACTTAAATATGTCAAATTTAATCAGAATATAGTCTCCATAAAGCTTTTGGTTTATTGGATTAACGGATCAAATGAAACGGTATATTAAACAATCACCTACACTTCTATAGTGCAACAATATCAGAAGAAAGATATGAGTCGGCTATGAAATAACAACCTGATCACCATCCTTGATTCCAACTCTTTGTATACAAACTTTATCATCGAATAGCCTCTAGCCTTTGAAGCATAAACAAAAATGCCCCCATACATGTGACCTGACCCATCGAATATAAATCATGAGCTTCACGTCAGACATAGTTGCGTATTGAAAATATACAGCAACTATAGCATAAACTACTGCCACATTGCCTAAAATAGTATACTATATACACAGTAATCATATTTCTTTACATATACAATTTTTTTTAATAGTAACATCATTTATGAATCGTAAGAAGCAGGTGTTACCATTCTTGATCAGTAACATCAAAATTGAATTTTAGATAATAAAAGGTCTAACCTCAAAAGTGAAAATTTATATCGTCCTAGCTGAATGAACAGGGGTTGAATTCACAGGTTCTTATATTGTCGAAAAAGTATAAAACAAAACACGACTCCTTACGTTAGGTGAAGCATAATAGCTGATTACTTTTGTTCTTCTGAAAATATTATTAATGTTAACACCCAGATAGGATACAGTTTAATGCGATCACAATAACAAAAGTCAAAGCAACTTAAGCTAATGTATGGCTTTGTGGATTTCTAATAAATATAGGAATGCAAATACCAAATGGCTAGATTAGTCATGAGAATTCGATAAGTTCATGAATCAATGAAACCAGCTAATAAGCCCATCAAATTAGCAAAAAAAATAGAGTAAAAATAAGAGTTACTTATTGTTGCTGGAATTATCAGGCTCCGTTGAGCACGTCACCTACAAATATTAGCAGCCTGACATTGTAAGCTATATAACACATACACACATACACACACACTCACAAAAACAGCACAATTAATTTACCAAATTAATAATCTCAATTAAATAAAAAACAAACCTGATAAAAAGAATATACTACCGCAATTACCGTCCATTAGTTTCCCTAAAAAATATATATAAAAAAATCCTTTTGTCAGGCCACTTATGTTTATCATGAATTGTGAATAATTAAATGATGCTATGGCTTACCAAAAGCCATGCCAACACCGGTTTTTCTACCACCGTAGGGGAGCAATAACAAACGTTTGAGAAACTAATTTTGAGCGGATAGAAACCCCCAAAAGATATCAGAGGACAGGAATACAGATGTCAGACATGCAAGAGACCCAAACATGAATCATCTATAAGCAGGAGGTGGATAGCACTTTAGCTTGGCTCGGGCAAAACAGAAAATTCAGCCGTCCGGATCCAGAGGGACAATAGTACCGTGAGTGGGACGTGGGTATAGAAGAAAAAAGGGGGTCGGGTTATGAAACGGTTGGACATGACCCATGGGTCTAGAAAAGATAGCGGGTCGAGGCAATTGCTAAATGTACTTCTAGGGGAAATGGAAGGTTTAAGCAATGGTTTGTTACAATAGACCATTGTACTCTGTTTAAATTCAATAAGGCTCCAATATCTTTAAAAGTTATAAATTGAATTAATATTGAGATAAACTCTTATAAATATATAAGCTTTTTAATAATCGATTATAATTTTTTAGGACTCGAAGATTAGTTGACAAAAGGATTTTGCATTACTACGATGAAAGTTGCTCATGCATTTTATACTTTTTTCATCAAATGGTTCTATTTAGAAAAAGTTACTTAAATGAACTTCATTTATTCGGTCGAGTATCCATGATCAAAACTATGCATAGTAATTAAATACACATAACCCTTGCAAAGCTGATGATTCTTTATAGTGAACAAAGCCCGTGCATCGCAATTCGAAATCCTTTAGTACAAAAGAAACTTTCATGTTAAAGTGGAAACCTTTAGTATCCTTTAGTAGAGTATCAGCATGGAAGGATGATCAAATCGAGAAACCTCAAAGCTGAAAACCGCTAAGTAAGCAAATCAAACGTGCACTTACTACTTACAACCACGTGTACTAATGGTCAAACACATCTTTGAGTATCTTTAATATGAAACATTTCTATTTGTAAAAGCTTAATAAAGCGAATTTTTTAGTTTAACAATTTAAGTTTCGCGACTAATGTTAGCACATCTAATTAACCGTTGCTACACTAATGTTACTTTATGGTAATCGAAGCCCGTGCATCGCACGGGCCATGCTGTCTCGTTTTATGAAAATTTGATTTTTTTTTTTTTTTTTTTTTTTTTTATCTTTTTGGATTAAAAAAAAAAAAAAAAAAAAAAAAAAAAAATAATAATAATATTGACAAAATTTTGCAGTGCGTAGAAAAAAATCCTTGTGATTCACGAGCACTCCTGATAACCCTTTAGTTCGCGCGTCTATGACAACAAATTAAGTCCACTTGTTCCAAGTTCAAATCTTGTACATAACATCTCACTAATTATCATGTACTTATCATAAACGATTTGGTTGTTACGTGTTTATTTAATCACATTTTCTTTTATCTTAGCAAACTTAACATGCAATGTACTTAGATACACTGACTAATTAAAACTTGAAAAATCATAAATCTTTCACTTTCTTTGCGTATAACAATCGGATAACTACTTATTACATTACAAACTTTTTTCATTTTACATTAATGAGGAATTGACGATTATGTAAGGTTAGAGGAATGGCTCATGCTATTATTAATCTATGAAATATTTAAGCTTTTATGCTAATTATTAGAAACATTAGTATAACTGTTTTGGTTTCTATTATCATAATTTAAACTTGATTAAATCGATCATAACGCTCTTTTTATTTTAATGTAACCTTAAACCTAACTAACAAAATTTTCTTGGTAGAAATCTAAAGTATCACGCAATTTGCATAAAGATCAACATTACGGGATGCATGTTGCATTTTCATGGAGTTCTTTTAGACCTTAAAGTTTGTTAATTATAGATTAGATTAATGTTTTCCTAATTTGTCTTAGTCTAAGGCTGGGCACAGAAGGGATGCTCGACCGAGACATCCGATCGATTCCATTCAGTCGAGGCTAGTGTGGGTATTCGGTCGAGGCAAGACAAAAGGGACAAACGATCGCTACAAAGATCGAATTCTTTTTCTTTGCAAAATGAAACCGTTGCCACTTTATTACTTTTGAAGTGATAAATTAAAAAAAAAAAAAAAAAAAAAAAAAAAAAAAAAACATTACTGTTTGTTTTGGGTAAAAAAAAAAAAAAAAAAAAAAAAAAATCTTTCATTTCTCCTTATAAATACCAAACATTAACACACTCCAATTCTTCACACAACATAAACACAATCTCTATTAAAAATGTCTAAGAAAACACCACAACAAGCAAAAGGCCGAAAATCCCGATTACAACAAAAAATGCAAGAAATCAAAGACTCGATCAAGGAACGACTTAATCTAGATTATTAGTTTTTAATAAGAGTTGTAATGTTTTATTTTATTTGAATTATTATGTAACTTTTTAATTATTAATGAAATTTTAGTTTGTGTTAAAAATGATTAAAAAAAAAAAAAAAAAAAAAAAAAAAAAAAAAAAAAAAAAAACCTGAACTAGGTCGTCCTTACTGGGGCACTGAATCGCCTGCAGGTCGCTGAAGAGAGAAAGCTGACGTGGCAGAAAAAAGTAAAGGGATTAAATCCCTTTACTCTGGGTAGCCTAAAAAGAAACTTGTACTACTTTCTTACTATAAAGAGCTACTCGTACTTATTTTTAGTGTGACACGTAATCTATCTTTTTTTACTACATTTCTTTTTTGACAGCTAGTTATGAAACGTAAACCCTCAAATTAATTAAAAAGTGAATTTCAAAGTTGACAAGGGCACAAGGCAATCGTTTTTTTATAAATTCAATGAAATCAAGTGAATAAAAATATGTATTTTTGCTTGGTTAATTGACCATAACAAACATGTTACTTCATCCGTCTCAAAATAATTGTATCTTGACAATAGATACATATTTTAAAACAACATAATTATTATAGTTTTCACTTTCTTAACTTTTAGCAAAATAATAGTTTTACAATTAAATAATTAATTAAAGGCATTTTAAAGTTTGTAATAAGAATTTTAAACAATGACAATATGATAAACTCGATCAAATTTTCATATCTATTTTTAGCAGTAAACAAGTAAATTGAGACATGAATTATTAATTTGGGACGAAAAAATTATCTAGACAACCTTTCATAAAGTCATAACACTTTGCTATTATTTGTAATGAAAATAAAGGCTATAAAATCGTGGTTGATTTTTCTTTTGTTTTTTAACCTCCTTTTAATCATGTGTGTTTGGACGGAATAAATATTAGAGAAAAAGAGGTGATGTGATAGTGAAGTGGTTATCATGAATATCACCACTACCCAAGTGGAATAGTTTGGCAGGAATATCAATAATAGATTTAGACTAGCGGGGTTGCTCGCGCGTTGCGGCGGGTGCGTTTTACGTTTTGTATTTTGTCGGTTGTACGGAAATTTATGTAAAAAAAAAAAAAAAAAAAATTACCGAGTACTGTAGCGACGCGTAAAAAAAAAGTAGCATGTACTGTAGCACTGTTCATGCTACAGTACTGTAGCAAAAAAGTTACTATTCATAAGGTGCCCAATGAATGTTATATATAATAATTAGCTCGCAAGACAAACCATAAGTCATTTTTTTTTTATTTACGAATATATATGTATGTGTGCTTGTGTACAAATACATCTATGTAAATCATAGTAGTACTTTCAATCATGTTATCTTTTTGTGCAACACAAAATTTTAAAGTAATAGTAATACAGGAGCGTGGAGCTAACTAACAATTGCAGGATCAAAGAACACCAGAAGTTGGCGCGGTTAGGCGAACCGAGTAGGTTGATATTAAATGTATTAGAAATATCTTTAGTGTACTAGGTTGATATTAAACGTATTAGAAAGCACCAAACCTTAGTTTTTAATGGTGACCGTTGCAATCAAATCAACATCAACGATACATCACTATTCAACACATCACCGCTATCATCATCTTTCAACTTTTATATTTATCGCATTTATTACCACCAAACCCTATTTTTTAAAAGAAATTTAATAAAAAACTAAATTAAACTTTATTTGTAATTTAAAAACATTACATTGACAATTAAAAAACGTACGAATAAAAATGTAAACTAATATACTAGTAGTAAATTTCACTTCTCCCTGATCGCCTGCTTCATCTGCAACACCCTTTTGAGATGGATTCCACTCAAGTGATTAATATGTCTCATATAGAAGAGTTCATCTTTTTGTCGTCTTTTTTGTCTTGAATGACCAACATTTGGTATTGTTGTTTCTGTAAACAAACGATGGGGCTTGAATGTTTACCTGTGGAGTAGGATCAAAATGGAAATTTGAACTTGGTGTTTGGTCATTTTGTTGTTCGCGTTTTGAGGTTTTAGTTTTTGAAGTGTTTTGTTGTGATAGAGTAAGTATAAAATGAGAGTAAATATAAAGATAGAATGAGAATTTGTGTATAAAATATGGCAAATTATTATTATTATTATTATTATTATTATTATTATTATTATTATTATTATTATTATTATTCATGTTTGGAGTGGGGCCCTACAAATTTAGCCGTTTTTTCTCCCTTGGTTCGTGAGAGGTGATCACCATTACTTGTATCTTTCTATTTTCTATTGATAGTGCGTGACCATGAGGTGTTTTATGGTGGTGGCACGTGATGGTCACCATAAAGATGAGCCATCACCCACCATAAAAAACAAGTCTTGTGATGGTTTTTATGGAAGGTGCGTCATCACCTTCATCACTAGCCACCATTCATAAAAGAGGCCCTCATCACCTGTAAAAACTGCACAAAGTGGTGACTGTCATCACCTTTATTTATTTATTTTTGGTTTGTAAATATGTGTGATTTATGTTTGTATAAAGTGAATATTTTTAATGGTGATGACCATAAAAGGTAAAAGGTGATGGGTTTGGTGATGTGTTAAATAATAATGTGATGCTGACGTGGAGGTGATAATAGTGGTCACTATAAAAACTAGTTTTATACTCACAAGTCTGAGATACAACAAGGTCGTCTCCTCGACAACTCTTCATGGTGATGTATCCATAAATTTAACGGGCAATATCTAAAATTACTCCATTTAACTTGTCCATTTTGTTGTCCTATATAAGGCCTTTTTTTCTTTTTCTTTTTTTTTTAAAGTTTTTTTTCTGCTTATAAAACACAGACTTTTTAGATTTTGAATTTTTTATGTATCCATTTACCTGCTAAACACGTTACTAGTAATTTATTTATTGTTCTTTTCTTTTTTCTTAGTCCAAGACAGATTTATACAAACACATCACTTTTAAAACTTATAAACAAATACCCCATTTTCCTTCAAATAAACCAATACCACTAAAACCACCGTCATAACCAATTCTCGTCCTTCTCTTGCCGGAATCTAGAATATAACACCTCCAAGTGATCGGAATTTGAACTTAAACACCAAACCAAAACCTGTAACCAACACCCAAACTAAAATCAAATCCAAAGATCAAAACACTTTAACGATATAGAAACGATGCAGCTGGTAATTCATATTCTAAACCAAAAGCTTCAAACTTGAAACCACAAAAACCACTATCACATGAACCTGTAACTTATAATCTCACACAAAATTAAGTACTATTTTCCAATAAACCTTTAAACTTGAAAAAAAAAAGAAAAAAAAAAGTATATCAAAAATTGAAATCCACCAATAAAATTCCAACCGATTCTAAAATCCTCTGTTAAAATCCACCATTAAAACTACCATCACAAATAAGTCAAGATCTCTAGTTTCTTTATAAAATATATATCTCGAATCTTTATAGATCCATTAAAGGTGTAAAGAAGACCCACAACATATCTTTAAGAACAAACAAATACCTACATCAAATATGTAGTCCTTTTATCTGAAACCATAAGATACGCAATTATAATATGAGTTATTACTTGTGTTTCGCGAAAAAAAAACACATAAGAAAAAAAAGAAAAAAAAAAGAAAGACAATTAGTTGTATATAATTCTTGTAAAGATCTTGTGGGTGAAAGAAAAACTGAAAAACAAGATCCAAAGGTTATAGCGTTGTTTGGGTAAGAAATAAAATATAAGTATATTATTGGTTTGAAAAGAAAATAAGGTGATAGATTTGTGAGTGTATAAAGAATCACTCGATCACAAAGAATCACCAGATTTTGTTGTTAAAAAGGGTGTTTGGTTTGAGGATAATAATATAAATTTCTTTATGCTTATATGAAAATAACCTGATAACACATAATCGTTTCCCAGTTATTAGGTCACCGTGTATATAAAAAAGTCAAATTTTGAAAGGTTTGGATTTTATAAAAAAGAAAAAAATGGCTATACAAAGCAACAAAAATGAACAAATTACATACATTTTTTTGTTACTATCATCTATACTACTTATAATAGAGGAATAACTCTCTCTCCAAAAAATTCAGATGTACAAAAAATGATGCATGGTTTATAACACTTTAAAGCAAGCAATTTTCATAATTACAACAACCAAAGCATTGTGTACAACAAAAACTAGCATGAATCAAAATTCAGACCACTTTCCTTAGAATTCTACATTAATAGCATTAAAAACACCCATACACCCAATATTACAATCATTTAAACACAATGTACAATCCCCATTCTACATTAATAGCATTAAAAACACCCTACACCTAATATTACAATCATTTAAACACAATGTACAATCCTCATTCTATATTAATAGCATTAAAAACACCCCTACACCCAATATTACAATCATTTAAACACAATGTACAACTCTCATTCTACATTAATAGCATTAAAAACACTCATACACCCAATATTACAATCATTTAAACACAATGTAGAACCTTCATTCTACATTAATAGCATTAAAAACACTCCTACACCCAATATTACAATCATTTAAACACAATGTACAACCCTTATTCTACATTAATAGCATTAAAAACACCCCTACACCCAATATTACAATCGTTTAAACACAATGTACAACTCTCATTTTACATTAATAGCATTAAAAACACTCATACACCTAATATTACAATTATTTAAACACAATGTACAACCCTCCATCTTAACCTAGACACGAACTTGTGACCAAGACTCGACTCAATAAAACTCGACTCGATACACAAGGCTGTTAGCTCAAGCTCATGGCATCCCTCGTTTTCGCGACTCAATAACAACGACAACAACAAAAAGAAATAAAATGATACCAAACAATTATTTAGCTTCATATTTATTAGTTTTAATATTTATTTAATAAAAAACTCTTGAAAATTCATGTACATATCCCCCATCGTCGCTAGAACGAAACAAAGGGTGGTGAGTTTTCCTACCTTCGACCGCCGGTATCAACAAAACGAGAGAGAGATGATTTTTGTGATGAACTCGAGCTGTGGTGGTGTTAATCGTTGTGTTGGGAGGTGTTTCTTGACACGTGATGTACGTCAAAATGATAGGGAGGTTGTAAAGAGTGTGGTGGTGGTGGCGGTGAGTTTAAGTGGCCGGCGGTGGTGTTTGTTTGGCCGAAAAAACGATTGGAGAAGAAGAAGAGATAGGGTGCGGCTGGTTTGAGAGAAAAAAGTGTGGAAAACTAGAAGGGGGTTGAATAGTTTACCGCTTTTTAATGTCATATTTAATTTGAATATCTTTAAAAACTTTGCGTTTGCTTAAAGATATAAACACAACGTTATATGTTTGATTCTTTGAAAAGTTTTTCATGTGAATAACAATTCTAACTTTACTTGTTTCATACTTTGAAAAACTTTGCTTGTGATGATCCTAACTTTGCTTGTTTAGTTCTTTGAAAAGCTTTACTTTTGTTTGAAGATATAAACACAACTTTACTTGTTTAATTCTTTGAAAAGCTTTATATGTGACTAGCAATTCTAACTAAAAGACAACATGTAATTAGCAAAGATAAAGAAAGAAACGATCAAACCACAACACGATTGTTTATCGTGGTTCGGCTACAAGGACTCTTTTTCCTTACCCTACATCCACGCCCCGAGTTTCCAACTCAAGAGTTATAAACACTAATCAACAAGCTCCTTTCACCGGCGGAGAAAACCTTTACAACGTCGCTTACACTTTTACTGACACTAAGCTAAATGTCGAGTTCTTTTACACGGGTACAACCACTTCCATCGTCGCTTACACTTTTACCGACACTAAGCTAGATGTCGAGTTCTTTACCAAGGGTACAACCACTCCCGTTAGTTCTTTTACAATGGTACAACAACTCCCGACACACTACGTATTTTGAGGCCTAAAATACTAACTAATCACTTCTACATACATGACACAAATGAAGTATAAACTACCAAAGCTTATACATGACCAAGCTAACAAGACTTGCAACTTTGGAGTTGAAGCTTGTAACTTCTTGAATGATCTTGTGAAGTCCCTTGCTACATAAGAGAATCACACAAGTCAAATGTTACTGAGTTAGTTTGAGAGAGTATATGAAAATATGTCCTAAAAGGGGTGACTCAAAACTAACAAATGGTTTGGTATTTATAGCAAACCATTCTGCAGGTCTGGCGGATCAGGCGGAACCCTCAGATGGGTTCCGCCTGTGTACCCCCAGGGTACCGTCAGGGCTGCAGTTGGTTTTTGCAATAAATCTCCCAAACCAAACAAGGTCACATCTCGTTACACCTAGTCAAACACAAGTCTTGCAAGCAAACATATGGTTAGTCAAACACACTTTCTTACCATAAATGAATATTGACAAAGCTTGCCCTAAATGTGATGTGACATTACTATTTTAAGAAATAAATGTGATGTGACAAGACACTTTCTAATTTAAGAAATAAAAAAAATGTTTTGTTTAAAAGGAAATGTAAACATTAGTTTAAACAAGACTTAAACACTTAAAGTGATGATTTACTCTTAGCTAAAGTTCATACTTTGTCATTAACAAAACTTAGCAAATATCGTAAAATATAAATAACATTTTTAGGCGATATTTGTATTAACAAAAAGGGTGTCAAACCCTAAGTAAGGGTATAATGAGGTTTATATAGGAAAGT
This sequence comes from Artemisia argyi, assembly GCA_030686995.1. Lineage (NCBI taxonomy): Eukaryota > Viridiplantae > Streptophyta > Magnoliopsida > Asterales > Asteraceae > Artemisia > Artemisia argyi. The sequence goes on from CM060704.1 coordinate 162,041,689, forward strand.
GTTTTGAACCTTGTGTGAACCCTATTGCCCCCTGATTGAGCCTAAACCGTCTTATTATTGTTGACTAAGGTCAACAAGTCAAAGATAGCCTAGAATCAATACTCCGGTGATAGTGTAGTGTTTCCCCGGGTCGTGAAAGTCCCAGCGAGATTGAAATGGTGCTTTTGGAATCGTTTATGAGAAAGTGGCACTGAGGACAGTAGCCAGATGATGTAGGAATGATATTGCTACTGTTATTTTGGTGTTGACAAACAGATATAATATTCACAATAATCAGATAACAGATATATGCACAAATTGACAATTAAGATCACGTATCGGACTGAAAAAGTGGGTTTTTGGTAATTATGAAACTACAGGGGGTGTTTTTGACACTTTTCAAAACTTAAAATTAAAAATGAAAAAGAAATGATAAAAGTGATTAAAATAATATTAAACTATTATTTAATTAATTAAACTATTTAAAATCTAAATTAAAATCTAATTTAAATAAACTAAAAATGACAAATGATTTAAATTATGCTAAAAATTAATAAAAATATTTTCTAAACTTAAATTAGAACTTGAAGAAAGTATAAAAAATTAAAAATAATATTTTTGTCTTTTTGTGGTTTTGTAATTAATTAAAAACTATTTAACTTAATTAAACTAATTAAACTACTTTTAATTTATAATAATACTAAATTAACTTAGAAAATTAAGATAAAATTTCTAAAATTACTTAACCATCACTGGAATCCTACAAAATTATAAAAAACTCTAAAAATTATGTTTAGGCTATTTTACTAATTTAAATACTTATTTATTATTTAAGATCTAATTAACTAATTTTAATTTAAGAAAATAGGAAATGAACAGTAACAATGATGAAATTATTTTTTACAAGTACCCTATAATCTATAAGACTTTAAAAAAATATAAAAAGATGTTGTAATTAACTAAAAATTATTAAAACTATTTAATTACCTAATTTTAACTAATTACTAATTAAACTCGAATTAATTAAAATAAATATTACGTGAACAGTAAAAATTATAAAAAAAATACAGAAGGTAAATTTTATGATGAAAAGCTTAGGAAAATTGGTTTTGACCCCCCAGCTTATTCAAATAAGCTGCAATAAGCTAAAATAGCTTATTTAAGCTATTTTCCCAAAAAACTACCTTAAGTACCTAGCCTAAACACCATATGACGGAACTGGTGCCCCAGAGCTAGTGGAAGGGGTGTGGGGACTAAGCATGTTACTATCCTAGAGGTCCCAGGTTCGAATCCCACCCACACCCAATTTTTTTGAAACTTTATTTTTTTTTATTTTTCTTTTACACACCTACTAAACAATTAATTCTAAGCAACTTTTAAAAAGTAAACTTATTTGAAATTTAACAATAAGCTCAGAAAAAGCTTATAACCTCAACAGTAAGCTTATTTAAGCTTAAAATGGATTTTAAAGCTTAACTAAGCTTGTAAAAAGCTAAAAACTTGAACTGAGAATAAAATGTTTAAGCTATAAGTTAAATAAGCTAAGAGTAAGCTGAAACAAACAAGGGGACTTACAAAAAAATCAAAAAGCTAGAATAAGCTAAGAGTCTAGACAGTTGACTTAGTTTGACTGTTTGGACAAATAAGATCAAATGAACTTGGGTGGGGTCCACAATGGTTAAAACAGATACAAACAAGTCTAATAAACCTAATTAAGCTAGAAACAACCAACAATAAGCACAAATAAGCTGTGTAAAGAGGAATAAGCACTTATCAATGTTTAAACCTAACACAGACTTGGGACAGATTTTGAAGCTTAAACTAAGTGGGGTCCACAGTGACTTAGGTCAAACAAATGGTCAACCTAAACTCTCTGGTAGGAGGGGGGTTGGGAAAACCTATTTAGGAGGTGTGGGGCCTACTGGGTTGGTCACAAAACACCACCAAAGTGGTGGTGTTGAGGTGGTGACTGGGTGAGCAGGGCACAAGCTTGCCCTGCAGGTTACTTTGTGAGTCTGTGGAGCCCAAGCTAAATTTACTAAAAATGGAATGAAGGCATTTTCTCAAAGTTGAGCTGGTAGAAAACCAAACCTCCAATTTTCACAATCCCAAGTAAATCACAAAAATCAGAAATTAACAAGTAATTTTGATGAAATCTGAGAACAAGACTTTTGACTTTTGACAAGAACACTCAATCTTTGACTTTTATGAATTTCCAACACTCCTAATAAGCTATAACAATGATAATAAGCTAATGTGAGATTAAAAGTAGCTACAATAAGCACTTATGAGCAATTGAGCAAAGTTTTGGGACACAAATCCCTCACAGTTAACTGTGAGGATGAGTTTTCTTTGATTTTGACTTTTAACCTAATGTGACACTAAATTTGTTACTTACCTAACTGATTTAGACCTAATGAAACTTAACTGAGCCAAAATCAACAACTAGAACACCCTTGATATCAGTGGATCCTACTGATCCAAACACACCTTTTGAATGACTGCTTTGATCTTTTCAAAGCAAATGGTCACTAGAAGGTACAAACTTACTCCCAATCAACAACATATGATTACTTGAACTGGTTTTGAGCACTAGATATCCAGGCTAACACATTAATCATACATACTTAACACAAAAGCTTGATGAGACAGTTAAAGCTTATACTTTTTAAGTAACCAAATATTCTAAATAACAAGCTGAGATATTTAAGCTAATAATTATCTAAATAAGATTTAAATAACACAAACAAACAGGCATAGGCAAAATTTAAGCAAACAATTATTTAAAAACTTAAACTAGGAATTTTAACTAAAACTTTAAATGAGCAAGTCTTACTAGGATACCCTCAGCATGAACAGAGGGTTTTCCTTTGTAGCCTATCTTTAGATAGACCAATCTTCACTTAATCCAGCTCCTCAATGTGATCAAAACCTGAAACAAACACAAACATACAAACAGTTGACTATAGTTGACCTTTTTTTATTTTTTTGTTTTTCTTCTACTAATGCTGAGTTTTAGGAGTCTCTAGAGCTTAAACAAGCTTAGGGAGCTTATATGAGCCTAGTTACAGTCCATAATACCATACACCATTCAACTTTTACTCAATTCGAATTCTTAACTATGTGAATAAACTGCAAATACAAAAGCTTAACTTAAACCTTGAAATTTTATTGATTAAAAAGATTAACAATACAGAGATAAAACTAGTACAATGCTTGAATTTAGAAATTTAACACTACTTTGCTTTTAAATTAAAGTACGACACACTTAAACTAAAATTAAACTAATGCTTGATCTTCATGCTTCCTCTTCTATTTATAGCAAGGGATTAGGGTTCCCAGCATTGCTCTGATCAAATCCCACCATCTTGTGATCAATTTGGTCCAATTAGAAGCTCACACGTGTTTTGGCGCCAAAACGTGTTTCTTCAAATTGCCTCTGATAACTCAAAATTTGGAGAAGCATTTATTGTGGAGGTGAGGGGTAGGTGTAGGGGTGTGGTATGGTGATGATTGAGGAGCAAGTGGGGGGAGGTGGTGGGCAAAACCACCTGGTTTTGGTCTGAGGTGGTTTGGGAGGGAAGGTAAACAGGGATGGTATTTTGTTTTTGGGGGGGTGTTGACCGAAGTCAAAGGTGGGAGTGGGCTGGGTTAACTTTGGGCTTGTAACAGGTTTAGTTTGGATTGGATTTGGATTTGGTTTAAATTAATTTTGGGTCCGGTTTGGTTTTTGACAAGGAATTAATCCTAGGGACTAAATGTGTAATTATGGGAAAGTTTGGGGTTAGTTTTTGGCATTTTCTAAATTTGTTTTCAAGGATATAAACTGCCAATAATGAATAGTGTGAGGTTTATTTTTGAATTTTTCTTTTTTTTAAAACCCCAGGGACTAAATCTGTCAACTTCCCAAACTTCAGGGACCTGCTATGAAACTTTTCCAAAATTCACATAAGGACCATTCCTGCATTTAAACATTAGTATAAGGACCACAAGTATTATTTTAAACCTTAGGGATCAAATTTGCCAATTTCACAAACTCCAGGGACCTGTTTTGCCAATTTTGGATTTTGAGGGGTAAAAGTGTAAATTTCTCAAATTTTATCACCCAAGGACTTATTTTGAATATATTTTGACTTTTCTTTGCCTTGGGATGATTTTCCTTTCATTTTAAACTTCCAGGGACTAGTTTTGACAACTTTTGAAAGTTGGGGGACTGAAACTGCCAATTATGCAAACTTTATGTGTTTTTCATCTGTTTTTGGTATTTTTGCATTTGAAACATGTAAAACACTTTCCTGAGATATTTTCACTATTTTGATTCATTATTGAGTGTTTTTGGATGTTTTGGCAGTTCAGAATTGGTAAAAATGATGAGTATTTACACACTCATCACCCCCTTAGGGACTAAGATTATAAATATATGCTAGGGTTGGAAGTGTAGTTTACCAAATCATTTAGTATTTCGTTCTCGAGGCAAATTTAGGTGTCAGAATGACTTCCCGTGACAATTTTATTAATTCCATCAAAAAAATTTATTTCAGGGTACCAACCGCTGCAACGCGCGGGTACCCTGCTAGTTAAATTTAATGCATGGTATATAAATAATATTAAGCTTAAAAAAATTATATAATTAATTTTACACCAATGTTAAAAAGACACGTGCGTGCATACTCGTTGTCTAAAACATTCGATAACACGTTTTTGAAAAAATTCGACATGTTTTGAATCTGATTACACCTTAGAATTTAACACTCATTACACTACATTCTTGCATACTATTACAAGCCACATTTTAACATGTTGTTAACACTAATTGATTAGTTTCTATAAGTTGAACTTGTAGATGGATAACTCTAGATCTCAACTAAATTTTGTCAGAACGTCACTAATCAAGAATGAAATTAACATGAGCTGGTATTATCCGTATGTAACTAGTAAATATGTGGTTTCAATTCGTTACAAACGTGTATTAAAAACAATTCGTTACAAGCGTGTATTAAAAACATACAATGAATTTTTTGCAAACTTAGCGTCTGTAATATGAAAACGAAATTCACACTATTTTAATATTCTAGTAACATTAAATACTATAATACTTTAATTGAAGAAATTATTTTTGGTTACACCTTAGAATTCAACACTCATTACACTACCTTCTTGCATACTATTACATACAACATTTTAACATACTAATTGAATTAGTTTCTTTAAGTTGAACTTGTAGACGAATAACTCTAGATCTCAACTAAATTTTGTCAAAACGTCACTAATCTAGAATGAAATTAACATGAGCTTGTACTATCCGTATGCAACTAGTAAATATTCGGTTTCAATTCGCTACATGCATGTATTAAAAACATACAATGAATTTTTGCAAACTTAGCATATGTAATATGAAAACGAAATTCACACTATTTTAATTAATTATGGTAACATTAAATACTACTGTATAACACTTTAATTGAAGAAATTATTTTTTGATTACATCTTAGAATTCAACACTTATTACACTACGTTCTTGCATACTTTTACAAGCCACATTTTAACATGTTGCGTTACACCAACTAAATTAGTTTTTATAAGTTGAACTTGTAGACGGATAACTTTAGATCTCTACTAAATTTTTTGTCAAAACATTACTGTTCTAGAATGAAATTAACATGATCTTGTATTATCCGTATGTAACTAGTAAATCTTCTGTTCCAATTCACTACACGCGTGTATTAAAACATGCAATGAATTTTTGCAAACTTCAGGTCTGTAATATGAAAACGAAATTCACACTATTTTAATTAATATTCTGACATTAAATACTAAAACACTTTAATTGAAGAAATTGTAATATGCTCTATTATGTACATATTATACAACATATCATATACTGTAACACTTTATTACATATACGATTTGCACATAGACATAAAATAACGGAAATACCTAAAAATTAACGCACATATAACAAGATACTAATTTTTCACTCTATATACAAAAGGCGTGCAATATCATGTTCATTTTCGAGAAAAAACTATCATTGACGATTTAATTTTCGTAGAAACAATTTTGCGTGTAATATTTGAAATTTCTCACAGTTTTTTAAAAAGGAAAGCGATATATCTTCTTATAAATCTTTCTAATTTAAAATGCCTTATTTACACAGGATAAATTAAGGGTGCGTTTGGTATCCAACTATGGGAATGAATCTATAACTTTGAAAGTCGTTAATGTTGTTTTGTTGGTTATGGGCCCCACCACAATGGAATGAGGATACCCATGATATGTGGGTTTACTCATAGGAGTATGATTTGGTGGGTATGTGGATACCCATGAAAATTGATATCTACATACCCATTTCCATTTTACTCTATTCTCAAACCTATACCTATAGTGATTCCATCATGCATACCAAACGCACCCTAAATACCTCACAATTTCATCATCCAATAATCACATCGCATTTTGAATTAAGAAGACTTATAAAATAAATTGATCATTCTTTTTATTAAAAAAATTAACACTTTGCAAGAAAACATGCGTATTTTAAGTTTTTAACCAATAAAAAACAGATACACTATTTTATAAATCTGATGTAAAGTAATTTGTTATTTTCTACCAAAAGGCTTATATCGTAGCTGTATCTTTTAATGTGTGAGAAGCTCCCAATCAAAAAGATTGTGAGTTTAATTGCTGTTTAGAACACGTGAGATAGTTAGTTTATGGTTTGTATATTGAAAATAGTTAGTTGAAGGGTGGGTTTTTACTTTATGCCACGCCTTATAAACACAAAAACCTGCGTGCATTTATAACCCGCATTTATATAACTTGAGCACACCTCATTTTAATCGATAAATAACCAACCAAAAAGACGAAAATAACCTCTCAAGTAGTCCACCAACCTTCTTCATCCCCCTCCCTTTCCTCCTTTGTAGAAAGAGAAACAATAACATTGCTTTCAGACACATTTTTAGAGAGAGAAAGAAACCAACTTTCTTATTTATTATTTTTTATATATATATAAAAAAGATTCATTCATACATACAAATACTTTTCAAACAGACAGAGAAAAAAAAAAGTTGGCAGAAGCAGCAGCAGCATTTGGTCCCGGTCTCCTCATTCCATCTTTTTCCGGCGACCCAACACCTTTTTCCGGCCAACTTATTTCTCAAATCCGATGAGAGGTGATTTTTAACCGGAATAAGTTGGACTTAACTTATGAAGCTCCGGCGATAGAATATTCCGATCAGTTATTGTGACAGTAAGTTAAAGTAGATATGAAGAATAGTAACGGATCTACAGCGAATCCTAATGAAGGTAAATAATTATTAATAGATCTCTTTTATTAGTTTCTTTTTTTTATAAAATTTTTATTTTTTGTATTAATTTTGGTTTTTTTTTTTGTTTTTTTGTTTTTTTTTTTTTTTGTTTTTTTTTTAAAAGGTGGAGATAAAAATAATAATCAGAAAATAATAAATCCGGAGTTATGGCAAGCGTGTGCTGGACCTTTGGTCAACTTACCGCCTGCCGGAACGCACGTTGTTTATTTCCCTCAAGGACATAGTGAACAGGTTTGTAATACTTTTTTTTTTTTTTTTTTTTTTTTTTTTTTTTTTTTTTTTTTTTTTTTTTGCTATCTTGCGCCGGTACTGGCTAACGTGCGCCGTTACATGACCAAATTTCTAGATTACAGGAGTATCATTTTTATGTGGTTTAAGGTGTACTAATTTGTTAGTAATTTGATAAATTTAATTTTACTTCATTTATGAACAACAAACTTACATTATTTTATGTATGTGATGTACGAGTTGAGGCGGACCGAGCCCCATGGATTTATCTTGCGCAGTGTAAAATTATGTCAAATATATCGATTTTTTCTAAAATGAATGGTCCTTCAAAATTGGGTTATCATTTTTTGGTACTTTTCATAAAACGAACATGATGATGACTCCTTGTCTTGGGTCCGTCACTCCTTACGAGGGTTTTTGTCCGGCTCATTTTAAAACTTATGGTCAGTATGAGTTTATTAAGACATAATCAACTTATATAAGGTCATAAATTTCAAAATGAATCGGAAATAATGAGCTTATGAAATATAAGCGGAAATAGATAAGCTCGAAAGCTTGAAAATTAGCTTAAACAATAAAACAAACACCTTTTTCGTACGAGGAAGAAATTTTTGATCATTTGTTTGTATAATATTGCTTGTGTTAAAATTTTATTTGAAGGAAATTCATGTAGCAAATTCCTAGGTTAATGCTATCTTGAGCCGATACAGACTAACATGCACCGTTTCATGAACAAACTCCTAGGTTTACATCATTGTCATGTAATTCGTAATTTTCATTTGAAAAAGTATCCTTTTAGTTTAATGTCAAAGGATAAATATAGACATTGTACATGTGTTAATGCATGATGTACAAGTGGATTAAATTGAAATTCGTTGGAAATTGAATTTGCTAAGTTGGTATAAGCTGTACCATACAACTATTAATGCAAAAAAAAGATGAAAAAAAGATTTTGATATGATTTTTTTGGAATTTATTGTAAAGTGGGTAGTTGGTAAATAATAGCATTCGTGATTTAATGTTATTACAGGAAAAGAATTTTTGTTTAGTACCATGAAATAATATCCGCGTTAGTTTACCATACTTGTCTTAAAAACGTTACGTTTCAATATTGTCTGCCCATAACTCACTCTTGTTTTTTTCGACGTAATTTAAAGTTTATTATTTATGGTTACGAAAGTGGATAGAAGAAGTATAAGATGAATTGAATGCTACTATATTTCTGTTAAAATGCTTGCACATGATGTGGTGATGGTTGGTAAGAAGGAAGTTTGTCCTCTGCAAGCTTCTCTTTAGTCTTTACTACCCATAGGTTCAGGTTCAGCTAATCAAAGCCTTGATTTCATTTGGCTTTTATGATGATAGGAAATATTACTATATGATATGCTTTTTTCTGGGACCCAATGTTTGCCAATTTGCCATTTATTTCTGAAAATCAAGTTCTGCAGGGTCACTATCATTTCTACCTAAAATTACATAATTGCCCATGTCTAATATTGTGGCGAATTATTAATGCTTTTTAGTTTGGTCCAAATGTATACCTTATTTGCGGATGAGCGTGGTAAATATATGTTTTTATTATTTTATAACTATGATTATGATTTTGTATTCTGGCCAATAGTCGAACATTCTTGATTAAATACATGTGAAATTGAGCAAGTTTTTCATTATTGCATTAACTCTATAGAAGTTTCCTAAAATTCGGTAAGGGTTATTATTATAATTTCTCAACAGGCAGGCGGCAGCAACGTAAACATGTTGTGCTAACTCAGTTAAACCTTTTAGTTGCAATATTTAGCTAAGATATGCTTTGGTCTTACTCTTAGGTATTATGAGAATACAAATTTTGTGTTTGCTAATATGGTATTGCTTGATATATTTGAGCCATTTCCGCGTGCGTTATTACTTTTCGCCAAAAAAAGCAATTTTGAATTTTGATATCTTTGTCGTATCAAGTCATTGGTATCAACTTGACCAATTTGGTATCAACTTTTCGTATCAAGTCTAAACACGAGTTACGCTGGTCAAACAAGTTATGTTAGTGGATTGACCAATACTCCACATGATCAACAAATATTTGTTAATAACGGTAACAATCAAAGTTACTAATAGTAACTTTGATTGTTACCGTTATTGTTTTATAAATGAACTTTGAATTTTGTTTTGGAATTTCAGCTAATAATTGTAATTGGTTGTGTTCCTTCATTTGACCCATTATGTGCATGACAGACCCGTGTTTATTCTCCTTTATAGATCAATAATATTTTGTTTCAACAAATATTTTCAGGTTGCTGCGTCTATGAAGAAGGATGTGGATGCTCAAATTCCAAACTATCCCAATCTTCAGTCAAAGTTGTTGTGCATCCTTCACAGCGTCACATTGCATGTATGTCGGCCTTTTATTCTTGTATTGCTATAACATTAACTATTTTGGAACTTTGTCTTTATAAAACCAATAAACTTGCTAAACGGGAAAAATAGACAAAAACATTATGGTTGGTACAAAGTAGCCAAAAATATTTCCATCTGCCAAAATCTGTGAAAAGGAACAAATTTAGTTGGCAGCTATGATATTTTTCTTAATACTTGATACCCATTAAAATATTTATGCTTGGATATCTCGGAACAATGTGCCAATTATGATGATTGAAAATGTTAATTTTTCTTCTAAAATAGTGAACATTTGGGTCTTTGTGTGTAAATTGATAAAGTTGGCTTTGTGTCATAGTATATATATTTAATTTAATTTTTTTCAAATATCTTCAGGCTGATACAGAAACAGATGAAGTGTATGCTCAGATGACGCTCCAACCTGTCCCTTCGGTACGAATATGAAATACTTGTCTTTTGTAATTCACTGGGCCCAAATGCTGATTAATGAACAAAATACATTCTCATTTACAATTACTTGCAGTTTGATAGAGATGCTTTATTGAGGTCAGATTTGTTAATGAAAGCACACAAGCCACAAACAGAGTTTTTTTGCAAAACCTTGACAGCAAGTGATACGAGTACTCATGGAGGATTTTCTGTTCCCCGTCGAGCAGCTGAAAAGATCTTCCCTCCTCTTGTAAGCAGAAATTTCTTTGTTTTTTTTGTTTTTTTTTTTTTTTGTTTTTTTGTTTTTTTTGTTTTTTTGTTTTTTTGTTTTTTTTTTTTTTGTTTTTTTTGTTTTTTTTTTTTTTGTTTTTTTTTTTGTTTTTTTTTTTGGTTATGTATTAACAAGTGTCCTCTCAAAATCTTTCATAAGGATTTTTCCATGCAACCACCAGCACAAGAACTTGTGGCGAGGGATTTACATGACAATGTATGGACATTTCGTCATATATATCGTGGTAAGTAATCCAGAATATTAATTAAATACTGATACCAAGAACAATCCAGCAATGTATGGCATTCATTTGGGTGTGATCTCTCAAGAACTTTTTTTCGTGCTTATATAAAGAAAACTTCTTTAAACTTTAGGGCAACCAAAACGTCACTTGCTCACGACCGGTTGGAGTCTCTTTGTTAGTGGAAAGAGGCTTTTTGCAGGAGACTCAGTCTTGTTTATAAGGTAACGGCGTATTAAAGTTTGTGTACTTGTTTGATGTGTAATGTCTGATATATGCATCTAAGTCATTTATAATTTTAATTATGAACAGGGATGAAAAGCAACAGCTTCTATTGGGTATTAGACGAGCTAACAGACAACCGGCAAATTTGTCGTCATCGGTTTTGTCAAGTGATAGTATGCATATTGGAATATTAGCTGCTGCTGCCCATGCGGCTGCAAACAACAGTCCTTTCACTGTTTTTTATAATCCAAGGTAATTATTTCACTTTTTGGAAAGAAAAAAAAAAGTTAAAATTGTGAATTTGACCTTAATCATCATTACAAATCAATTCAGCAAGCCCATTTATTTAATTTTGTTCATTTTTATAAACAGGGCTAGTCCGTCAGAGTTTGTGATTCCATTAGCCAAGTACTACAAAGCAGTCTGTAGTAACCAAATCTCTCTTGGCATGCGTTTTCGGATGATGTTTGAGACGGAAGAGTCGGGAACAAGAAGGTAATAAGATCGCCTTGATGTCTTGATGTATTAAGTATATCTACTCCTGATTTCTTTTATGCAAATAGTTGTGTAATTTTGTTCAAGTGCTTGGTGTCTTGATATTCTAGAATATGAATCACTGTAGGTACATGGGTACTATTACCGGTATCAATGATCTTGATGGTGTGAGATGGAAGAACTCACAATGGCGTAATCTACAGGTATATAGGATCCCACCATGTTCTTACTGGTTTACTAATGTTTGCATATTTTGGGTCAACTAAAGTGCTGACCACAGTAATCATCTCATTGTCTTGAGTAGGTTGGCTGGGATGAGGCAACTGCTGGTGAAAGGCGTAACCGTGTCTCGATTTGGGAGATTGAACCTGTTACCGCTCCATTCTTTATCTGCCCTACCCCACCCTTTTACCAATCAAAACGTCCAAGACAAGCAATGCTAGGTGATGAATCTGCTGATCTTGACAACTTATTTAAGAGAACAATGCCATGGATTGGGGAAGATATGTCGATGAAGGATCCTGGCATGAGCTTAGTCCAATGGATGAATATGCAGCAAAATCCGACGCTGGCTAATCAAATCCAACCGGGCTATTTAAACCCTTTGGCAGGATCTATTCTGCAAAACTATGGTGGACCACAAATGGTTCCTCAGAATAACCTACAGTTCAGTGGTCAACGGTCAGCCTCACCGCTCGATCAGCTACAAAAGCTATCTCAACCAACCACCACAAACCCGCTACCCATGATGATGCAACCACAACAGTTGACTGACTTAACACAGCAAGCGGTTAGGCAAAATCTGACCAGTCAAACGCTACATCCTAACCAATTTCAGTCTCAGATTCAATCTCAAAATATTCTTCAACAGCAATATCAACAGCAGCAACAACAGCAACTGCAGCAGCAACAACAGCAACTGCAGCAGCAACAACAGCAAATACAGCAGCAACAACAGCAACATCTACCGCAACAGCAACAACAGCAACATCAACTCCAACCGCAGCAACAGCAACATCAACCGCAACAGCAACAACAAGTACAACAGATGATGTCGGTCAGTCAAAGTCAACAGAAAGTTCCGCTGCCATCTCAGTTTACTGATCAACAAATTAGTCAAAAGTTACAGATGCCGGAAAATCAGATTCAACTCTTGCAGAAGCTTCATCAGCAACAACAATCACTTTTAGCGGCGCAAGGACAACTTCCCCAAGATCAGCAGAAACCATTGTTGGATGTATCTCAAAGCTTTACAAGGTCAATTTCAACCTCCCAAATGATGGAAATGCCACCTCAACAACCCATCGCATCACTACCTCAACAGATGCCGAGAAATAACAATGAAGCAAATTTTCGGTTTTCGCATCTTTCTCAGCAACCGAAGCTTCAAAATAATCAACAGGAGTTATCAGGACCTACCCCGATGCCAACTAATCAGCTCTCAACAAATGGCAGCAGTTTATTGACAGGAACTGGAAGTGATGATGGTCCATCATGTTCCACATCACCCTCGACTAACAACTGCCCAAACACAGTTCCATCTATGACCAATGGTCGTTCTACCCAGGGTACAACTCAGGCTAGTGCTCATCTGATGAATACAAGTGGCTTGGAAACATTATCAGCAAATGGCAACTTCGCTAATGAATTGCAACAAAAAACTGAGGTGAAACCTTCAGTGAATGTTTCAAAGATTCAGAATCAAGGATTTTTAACCCCACAGACATACATGCATAATCTTGCTGGGACCCAGATGGATTATTTAGACAGTTCATCGTCGGCGACTTCAGTTTGCCTTTCTCAGAACGATGCTAATTTGCAGCATCAGAACTCAAACCATATGTCATTCAACTCACAACAGTTGCCATTTAGAGATACCATTCAGGATGGGGAAGTTCAAGATGATCACAGAGCAGATATTCCATTTGGGGTAAATATGGACAACCGTTTGGGAATGTCATCAATGATTCCTGACCCTTTGATCACAAAAGGAATGATGGGATCTGATAAAGGTTTCCAAAATAATCTTAGCTCAGGAGGAGGCATGATTTCAAGTTATGAAAACCCCGCCAAAGATACTCAACCAGAACTCTCTTCTTCCATGGTCTCTCAGTCGTTTGGAGTTCCCGATATGACTTTCAACTCCATTGATTCAACCATAAACGATGGCAGCTTATTAAATAGTGGTGTCTGGGCCCCACCACAGCAACAGTTTCAGCGTTTGCGGACATATACCAAGGTTTGATATTTAGCAATTAATAATCTTTTTGCATATCTTAGAAAAGGTGGCGACGGGCTGCTTGGGCAATGGGTCGAAATGGGGAATTTTTGGTATGTGTGAGGCTGGTTTTTTGAAATGTTTCCTTTAAAACCTATCTTGAGAGATAAAACATGACCGATTTATAAGTATACGGGCGAAATTTTCTCATATACTTCTTACATATACTGTGTCTTTCAGGAGTTTAATGTTTATTTGGGTTCATGTAGGTCTACAAACGAGGAGCAGTTGGAAGATCAATTGATGTTACTGCATATTCAGGATATGATGAGCTTAAACATGACTTGGCTCGAAGATTTGGTATTGAGGGTCAGCTGGAAGATCGCCAGAGAATTGGCTGGAAACTTGTTTACGTAGATCACGAGAATGATGTTCTCCTTGTTGGCGATGACCCTTGGGAGTAAGTCCACGATATACACACTCCAAAATAGAATCTACAGTTTCAAACCATATAAGCTGATTCGATATGATATCTCCCATGAATCAAATGGATAAAACTTTTAAACTTAGCTAAAAAGGAAACACATTGAATGTGTTGACTGGGTGAAACGGGTCATAATTCAGTGTTCTCAAACTTAAAACACCCGAAATCTCTATAGTAAAAAAGGTTAATCACTTGTTAAAAATATGACACTATAAACAAATAAACATGGTTCCAAACTTTTTGTATAAAAACAACTTTACGAGCTTGTTTTCCTTCAATCACCTATCTTGATTTGATATTTCTAATAGTGTATTTATATGTATTAATGACCCGGCTTTTCCTATATGCATTTCAGGGAGTTTGTAAACTGTGTGCGCTGCATTAAAATATTGTCTCCTCAAGAAGTTCAACAAATGAGCCTAGATGGAGATTTTGGCGGCAATAGTGTTCTTCCAAATCAAGCTTGTAGCAGTTCGGGTGGTGGAAAAGTGTAAAGATAATCTTTTCAACTTTTAACCTCTAGGAATTATTCGTCTATTATAGTTGGATTCTCACTAGATTAGTCAGCCATGGATCATGAATGGGTCCACAACCATGGAAGTTCCGAGAGTGGAACGAGGAGTTATAATACTTATATTGTCTAAAGTCTAAACACCATAATTGTTGTGGAAAATTTCTGTGTTTGTTAGTACAGAATATCATCATCCCATTTGTACAAATAGATGTGTAGACATGCTCAGCTGCTATTAAAGGCTTTTAATGAGAGAATTAAATTACCGGGTTTTGGCATATGGTATCTGCTTGAGAAATGAGCATATGTAGACTGAAAGAAGACTCGTCTTTACTGAAAAAACGTAACTCGAAAGTTGTAAGAAGCCGAAGCCGTATATGTATGCTACTTGAGATTTTGCAGGTACGGTAGGGGATTATTCTCAACCCTTACGTTAGTGAAATTTAAGACTGACATTTCATGTGATGTTATCCAAATTCTAACTTATACTAGGAAAATAGAGCCTGGATAATCTAATCGTACGCCAGGTTTTCAAAGATTTTGGTACGCCAGGATTTCTCGAGTAAAATTAAAGGAATGGCAAAGGTATGAGATGTGAAGGATGAAGATGGAATGGGCTGGGGAAAAACTCAAAATATGCATGTGTTCCATGGCCTCTCCCATAACAAAGTAATCAAGCCCGCTTAATGTAGATACACTGATACAATACGTAGATAAACTGCATATACTATTTATTTTACAACTTTAAATCGTTTCGTAGTCCATGTGAAGAACTTGTAGGAAACCGTGCACATTTTTATATATAAAATCAGATCCTAATAAATAAATAACAGAAAATTAAATACAAACAGAAAGGTGTAGAAGCAGAAGACAGACACTATAACAATAAAATAAACGAAAGCAGTAAAGGCTTGTCGAACGAGGCTCGTGTAAACACGATTCCCTTAAAACAGATTCGCCGTCTGTTTCTCAGGGTACAACGTCCAAAGCTGTTGTACAGCCGGACTTGACTTACATGCCTGAAAGATCACGGAAAGCTTGAGTGTTACTGATCGAAGATCTGCTGGAAATCGTCTGGTAAAAGAGCTTCGTTATTCTGTGTCAAAAACTGAATGAGAATCGTTTATTATATAGGCTAAACCTATCTTGGTCACAAAGTATATTCTGTAAACTTATTTGCAAAGTTTCAAATCTATTTCTAAAATAGATTTACAAGGATACCGAAACTGGCAGCAAAAAGATACGCACGTATGCGAGATTTCGAAGCTGCATTCGTATCCACAGGTCGCGCGGGCTCGCATGAGTTAAGAAGCTTTGAACTCATTTTGGCACAGAAATCCCACAATTTGCACCCTCCCTGCGCGCGCGCACGTAAGAGTGGGAGCATAGCTCACCTGAAGGAATTTGAAAGCTAATACTAAGATAACCTTATAAACTAGCTTTCACTTCTTGTTTTGGGCGATGTGGGATGCAACATTTTTTCCCTTATATTGTGTTTCATGTGCCTCACTTTGAGACACGATATCTCATTCATCTTAGCTCTATTTTGGACATACTTTAGCTTGTTGCGAAACTCTCTTGGAAGAGAACAAAACGCCCCCAAGAAACATAAATATATATAACATATACATATATTAAATTATGTCCAAAGTTTGCAAAAACTCAATTGCAAATACCAATTTTCCAACAGAACTTTGATATTCATTTATCATCTCTCTAATATGAGAACAATTAAACTTTGAAAATCGAAGATGTAGGGTATGTTTGACGAAACTAACTAAAACTAGAGATGAAATTAGAAACGAAGCTTATTGTTTTATAAGTTAATCGAAATAGCATTTGATTTTCTTAGAAGATTATGAAGCATTATGTTCTTAAAAGCTCTCATAATCTTTCCTCTTTTATTTTTTAAAAAGGCTAACATAATATTGTCACCAACACGAAACAAATTACAAATCTCATCTTTCAAAAGTTTTTTTTTTATTTTTTTATTTTTTTTATTTTTTTTATTTCAAATTAATTAATTAATTAATTATAATAGTAAGTGAATATGTCATTCAATAACAGGCAATACAACATCTTTTATAATTAATACATACGTACAACTTTGAACTTCACCTTCTAAAATGACATCGTTAGTGCATCCTAATGCCCATATCACTATACTATGAGCTACCATATTCTCTTCTCTCTTTACAAACGATCTGTTACAAATACTAAACATAAACGAGTTAGATAAAATATCTGAAAACATGGTCGCAACTTGTAGATGTTTTAACTTTTAATAGCAAATTTCCACCACTCATATAATCTCACAAATTCTATCTCTTACACATGTCCCTGACGAGACTTGAACCCACAACATCTTAACTGTTTTTACCGCTGCGCAAAAAGACCTTTGGTATAATTATAATTTACCCCCTTCACCTTTACACCACACACGAAACTCATCCCTCAAATCTCCAACTCCATCAAAACACACCCTCATTCCACAACACGCGCCGCTATATTAAACCCCAATTAAATTCATAATAAACTAGGTTTACCCTCCAACAACAACAAACGATAAAAACCAATTAGGTTTTATTATCTCTATATTCGACATCAAGGTAACACATACAACCTTTTCATTCGATTTTTTTTTTGTCGGAATTTGTATTATTTGATTAGTGCTTAAATATCTATGCTTTAATTATATGACTCTGTTATGTTTATTAGGGTAAGCTTATTTATGGGCTTATTAGCTTATTTGTTTTCGTCTTATATTTCACAAGCTCAATTTTTTCGGCTTATTTTGAAACTATATATAAGTCCCAAAATAAGCTTATTTATGTATTGTACGTTTGTTATTAATATCTATGCTTTAATTACATGACTCTGTTTTGTTTAGTGGGGGGGGGGGGGGGTGGATTGTTTGTCTAAGCCTATTTATGGGCTTATTAGCTTATATTCTCAAGCTGAATTTTTTTGGCTTATTTTGAAGCTAGTGGGCTTATATAAGCTCGTAAGTCCCAGAATAAGCTAAAAAAATTGGGGCTTATGAAACATTAGCCGAAAACATATAAGCTAATAAGCTCATAAATAAGGTTAAACAAACACCCATTAGATAGACAAATAAAATAAATAGACGGTAATATGCATTGAGATTATTAGGGTTTTAGGGGTTTAGCGAATGATAAAAAAAAGTTGGGTAATCATGGTAGATTGGTATGTGTATATAGGTTAGTGAAATTGGAAACTAGATGAATGGTCGTAGATGCGGTTGAAAGAATAATGTGAGCGTGATAAATGTGAAAAGTTTAAGTTGTTACTTTTTTTGGTTTTTGTTTATGTTGTGGTTTTATAGAGGTGTTTGAGATTTATAAGCTGCAATGAAATAAGCACTTCACGATATAGTGTTTGGATTTGCTTATTTTGTTAAAAAAACAAATTTATTATATATGTTAGCATTTTTTTTTTTTTTTTTTTTTTTTTTTTTTTTTTTTTTTTTTTTTTGTAATCAGTTTTTATATCTCAAATAAGCA
Organism: Artemisia argyi; assembly: GCA_030686995.1. Taxonomy (NCBI): domain Eukaryota; kingdom Viridiplantae; phylum Streptophyta; class Magnoliopsida; order Asterales; family Asteraceae; genus Artemisia; species Artemisia argyi. The sequence continues at coordinate 162,060,016 of CM060704.1, forward strand.
CTTTGAAATAAGAATGTCTTAACGTGCTTATTTTGCCCCAAAATAAGCAGTTAAGCAGAAAATAGCAATCCCACACACTCAGTGGCGGAACTAGAACATTTTTTTTGGGAGGGCCGATTTTATTTTGGGGGGGGCCGAAGTGGAGATTTGTTTGTAACCTCAACTAAATTACCTCTAAAATCTATAATATTTACACTAGGTGCCGAAAATTTTGGGTGGGGGGGGGGGGGGGGGGCGGGACCCTCCCCTGCCCCTTCATAGGACCGCCCTTGCACACACTCTCTATGTATGTGTTTCATGACTGTCTGACATTGTTTTTTAACAACTTTGTCAGTTTACCTTGGAGAAATTGAATAAGTACCGGGAGTGGTAAACCAAGAGATGGAGAATGCTACAAATGCTGAAAAAAGGAAGTCACCAGAAGAAAGCTCGGATTTGGTAGATGCTGAGACTAAGAACGAAGAATTGGCGTCAAAGAAGCAACGGGTTGTGGCAAGGACTTGTGTGCATGAGGTAGCAGTTCCGAATGGGTTTGTACCCAGTAAGGACGAAAGTATTCATGGGACGTTATCAGATCCGGTTTTTAACGGGGAGATGGCAAAAACGTATCCATTCGTTCTCGACCCGTTTCAGCAGATATCGGTTTCTTGTTTGGAGCGAAAAGAGTCGGTTCTAGTATCAGCGCATACATCAGCTGGGAAAACTGCTGTTGCAGAGTATGCGATTGCTATGGCTTTTAGAGACAAACAAAGGGTTATCTATACATCTCCGTTAAAAGCTTTGAGTAATCAGAAATACAGAGAATTGAGTCACGAGTTTTCTGATGTCGGGTTGATGACAGGTGACGTCACACTTTCTCCAAACGCAAGTTGCTTAGTCATGACAACTGAGATTCTTAGAGGCATGCTTTATAGAGGATCCGAGGTTTTGAAAGAAGTTGCATGGGTTATATTTGACGAGATTCATTACATGAAGGATCGTGAACGAGGTGTAGTTTGGGAAGAGAGTATAATATTTTTGCCTCCGGCTATTAAGATGGTGTTTCTTTCCGCCACTATGTCGAATGCTACTGAGTTTGCAGAATGGATTTGCAACATACATAAACAGCCTTGTCACGTGGTTTACACCGATTTTAGACCCACACCTCTGCAGCATTATGTGTTTCCTGTTGGTGGATCAGGATTGTATCTTGTGGTTGATGAGAATGAACAGTTTAGAGAGGACAATTTCTTGAAGCTGCAAGACACTTTCACTAAGCAGAAGCAAATGGGTGGAAACCAAAGCGGAAATTCCAAATCGGGTGGGAGAATTGCTAAAGGAGGAAATGCTTCTGGCGGATCTGATATATACAAAATCGTTAAGGTATATCTATATGTCTTTCGTTTATCTGCTTTGTATCTGTTTTTAGTGTGTGTTTGGATTTGCGCTTAAATAATCAGTTCTAATAGTTGGATGAACATGTTATGTAGTAGAAACATATCGAGAACTACTTTTTATCGCCCGTTTTATTACAAAAGATAATCTGTTTCTGGTTAATCAATGTTACATTAAACACATTTCCGAACACCCTCTTAGGCTTTATAGTCTTCAAAATGCTAAAATAACGTTATCTTAGTTTACAAGGAGTGTTTTTAATGTTTCAGATGATCATGGAAAGGAAATTTCAACCAGTTATAATCTTCAGTTTTAGCAGAAGAGAGTGCGAGCAACACGCTATGTCAATGATCAAACTCGATTTCAATACCCAGGACGAGAAAGATATGGTAGAACAGGTCTTTAAAAATGCAATACAGTGCCTCAGTGAGGAGGATAGAAACCTTCCAGCAATTGAATTAATGTTGCCTTTATTACAACGAGGCATTGCTGTTCATCATTCTGGCCTTCTTCCTATTATCAAGGAACTTGTAGAACTCTTATTCCAAGAAGGCCTTGTAAAAGCACTTTTTGCCACTGAGACAGTAAGATCTCCTTTCAGAAAATCATTTCAAATTCTAAATCTAGATAAAATTAATGTATTTCACTTGTATAAATATGTGACAGTTCGCTATGGGATTGAACATGCCTGCAAAAACCGTAGTTTTTACTAGTGTTAGGAAATGGGATGGTGACAGCCATCGATATGTAGGATCTGGTGAATATATTCAGGTGAGTGTTATAATATTATACTCCGTAGTAGAATAATATCTGCACTTTGTCTTACGATACGTTTCTTATTGTGCTTTTTAAATTATAGATGAGTGGGAGAGCTGGACGTCGTGGCAAAGATGAACGTGGTATATGTATTATAATGATTGATGAACAGGTATCAACTTAGGCTTCCTACTTTATGAGCACCCAGATGCACAAACTCACAATGACCCTAGATATATTCTTTGCATCAATATCAACCTATAATGCCATACTTAGCTGGGTTTAATGGGATACAAAGAGTAAAATACATACCATTTATCATTTTATTATTTTGTTTGGGTCACTTTATCAGTTTTGGGTTATCTGTAAAGTGACTATGTTGACATTCGAATTCATTATCATCATTATACAAATTACCGCATTTGTCCCAATGAAAGTCAAGACATTGTAATTTGACGTTAGGGACCAATAGTTAGTGTTTTGAGTGTTGCTTAAAACAAATATTTTCGTATTAGTTGCAAATATGTATTACGATGATAAACATGTTTGTTTAAAATGCTAGAAATTCAACTTCAGCTTTGCACAACAGCATAATGCAAATGCACGATAAGTTGATAACTTCTACAATTAAGTGAATTAACCACCGTTGACAATCAGAAAACCAGGACTAAGAAGATCCTATAGGAAGCTATAGCAAATTTACTTTTTTTAAATCTTGAGATAAATGACATTTTCTTATGTAAAAAGCGAATAGTTGTGTAAGCCTGTTTCTGTTGCATCACCCATAAGGAATGAAAACAAGGGATATTGTCATAACAAATGTTACATATGACATAATATACAACATCTGATTCAGATAATTAATAATATTAACAAATGTTCATTTACAGATGGAGATGAATACTCTCAGGGACATGGTGTTGGGTAAACCAGCTCCATTAGTCAGTACGTTCAGGCTGAGCTATTACTCTATTTTAAACTTAATGAGACGATCCGAGGGTCAATTTACAGCAGAGCATGTTATCAAAAATTCTTTTCACCAGTTTCAGTATGAAAAGGTTTCTCCTCACCCAAACTTTTGCCACTGTTATCTTGTTTTATTTTTGTATATAAAATGATGGCTTCTAACATGTGTTTCTATCCATTTCAGACCTTACCTGATATAGGCAAAAAGGTTGCAACGCTAGAAGAAGAAGTAGCTAAGCTTGATGCTTCTGGAGAGGTAACTTCGGTAAATTCAATTGAAACCAGTTATTTAGATTCTTCAGTGCATAATGAGCCTCTTTGTTTCGTATTTTCTTTGATAGGCTGATGTTGCTGAGTTTCATAAGCTTAAGCTTGAAATGTCTGAACTTGAGAAGAAGATGATGGCAGAAATGACAAGGCCTGAGAGAGCTCTATATTATCTTCTACCTGGTAGACTAGTATGTGATGAGATTGATAATCTATATTTCATTTATTTTAATGCTAATCAACTTTCCATTTGTGTGTCCAAACTTATTTATCTGGTCAAACTTGTTTGACACAGGTTAGGGTTAGAGAAGCTGGAACAGATTGGGGTTGGGGAGTAGTGGTCAATGTGGTAAAAAAACCCGCCCCACCAGCTGGCTCATTGCCTGCTACACGTGGCAGTAGTTATATAGTCGACACTTTGCTTCATTGTTCTATTGGTTCAAGTGAAAGTGGTTCTATTCCTAAGCCATGTCCGCCACGTCCTGGTCAGAAGGGAGAAATGCATGTGGTGAGTTATGTCTTATGCATCTTGTAATGATTCAGTCATTTTGTTGGCAATCTAGTTTTAGTACATGTTTTGTTAGTTAAATCCAGGATTGTTAATGACTTGTGAGTTAAATATGTAATGTAAACTAAAAACCCATGTTCAGGTTCCTGTTCAATTGCCCTTGATATCAGCATTGAGCAAGCTCAGAATATCAATTCCTTCTGATCTCCGTCCAATGGAGGCTCGCCAAAGTATACTTTTGGCAGTACAGGAGCTTGAAAAACGTTTTCCTCAAGGTCTTCCAAAACTTAATCCTGTGAAGGTACATATGAGCTTTGTTTATATTGAACTACTTGTTGTGTTGTAACTTTGAATATGGATTTAAAACTTTCTATTGAGAAATCCTGTATCTTTGTTTTTTATTAGTAATTAAGTATACATTGCATGTGCTGGAAACTAATTTTCCTTGTCAATATACAATGTTTGAATTCATCAATAAATGATCTCAAATGCATGTATTCACAGGATATGGGCATAGAAGAACCTGAGTTTGTTAACCTGGTTGGTCAGATTGAGAAACTTGAAAAGGATTTGTCTTCTCACCCTTTAAACAAGGTTAGGGCAACATGCCATATTTTTTATGATATAATATTTACTTTCGAGAGAAGAGCGGAAAATCATGTATTCCTATCGCGCAGGGCACTTTCTTTTCTAGATTTCACTGATGAATGCCAAAAACAATCTTTTGAATGTTTCAGTCTCAGGATGAAAACCAGATCCAGTCTTTCAAGAGGAAAGCAGAAGTGAATCATGAAATTCAACAGTTGAAAACAAAAATGCGTGATTCCCAGGTAATTATCGTATATAACATGTATAACTTCTTTACTCATTGGTTTATATTACATTGGCAGTACTCAGTAGACTTGTATTACATATTACATATTCTCGGTTTACATCTTAAAAAATGATTTTATAACCATGAAATGCAGCTTCAAAAATTTCGAGATGAGCTCAAGAACCGATCACGTGTATTAAAGAAGCTTGGACATATTGATGCTGAAGGAATAGTTCAAGTGAAAGGCCGTGCAGCATGTTTGATTGATACAGGAGATGAACTTCTAGTCACTGAGTTAATGTTTAATGGTAATAAAACAAATCAGATTGACATAGTATTTAGATTTGCCTGCATGGTATAGATTCTGATTACATTCTTAATTGATCAGGTACCTTCAATGATCTCGATCATCATCAAATTGCAGCCCTTGCAAGTTGCTTTATTCCAGGAGATAAATCAAGCGAGCAAATCCAATTAAGATCAGAACTTGCTAAACCATTGCAACAGCTTCAAGACAGTGCACGTAGAATAGCAGAGGTACGTTGCATAATAACCCTAACTTTGGAGTTTTTAACCAAAGATCATTAAATTAATACATTATTTGTACATGTGCAGATACAACATGAATGCAAATTGGAAGTTAACGTGGATGAATACGTGGAGGCAGTAGTTAGACCTTTCTTGATGGATGTCATATATTGTTGGTCAAAAGTAAGTGTTCCTTCTAGTCTATCCAATTAATAGCTTCATTGTTTGTTTAACCCATGCTTTCCGAATATGGTCTCTTCTATCTTTTTAATTAGCCAGGATTGTCTGGATTGTTATTTATTCTCATCTTTACTAGTAGTATAGAAGTTAAACTAACGAGACTTCTATGGTACTTTCTATTCTTTCAGGGGGCATCGTTTTCTGAAGTTATACAAATGACTGATATCTTTGAGGGGAGTATTATTAGACTTGCAAGAAGGCTTGATGAGTTTCTAAATCAGGCAAGTAATTTATGCTCATTGGGTTACGGTCCGTCTATACAATTAGACGAACATCTGTACTAAACTTATTCTAATATACAATTTTATTAAAGAAAAGCTTTTTAATAACGATCAAACTAATCTATACATGTATTCATCAAATGTAACAGTTGCGTGCTGCTGCTCAAGCTGTTGGAGAAGCTGGTTTAGAAGAAAAATTTGGTGCTGCCAGTGAAAGCCTTCGTAGAGGTATTATGTTTGCAAATTCTCTGTATCTGTAAGTCAGCTAGCTATGTACGATTATCTTAGATTTCAAATGCTCGTTTAGATGATAGATACACCACATGAAGGAAGTTAGGTGGTGTGGGGTTCTATTTTTCAATTATAGCAATGGTTACCTCTATTATACGACAGCCACTGTTTGGGTGATGTTGTACTGGTGTAAAGTGGCTGTTGTATTTGTGTTCGGCTCTTCCCATCCCATTAAAGTTTTTTTTCTTCACATTTTGAGTTAACGATGGTGCATTCTACGTTTCTAACATTTGAATTTTCTTTGTTCGAGTGAATTAGAGGGTTTTTATAGTGGTTTTATTGGCGATACATTCTGTATCAATGTTTTTATCGACTCGTACTTGCTTTGCTATATCTCCTTTTCTGATGTCAACAAAATAATAGACGTAGATGATATATCCAATAGTGTACAAATAGGAGTGCGACATCTAGTTTGCACACCCATGTATAGACACCTACAAAGTCGACCACTTTGTCAATCGAGTAAAGATGCAATAGTGTGTTTGTATTGACCTTAGAGACGAACACTATAAATGCATCCGCAAAGTTAGAGATGGCAGTCAAGTTTACGAAAGTTATATTCAATAATAGTTTTGACCTTTTGCATTTAGTCAATCAAATCTGGAACTTGTAACTAGTTCCCAGACTCACAGTTCCCGAAATACTACATCAAAACATGAGTTGATTTTTGAAACTCGCTTTATGATTAGCTTTCCATCAAGTAATGTAACCATCAAAGTATTGATTACAGAAAATTAAGCACAACTTTATCAATAAGGTAACCGAGTCTTGTAAACAAATTTAAAACACGCATATTGTACATAGTAGCACAAAGCAAATACATTAATCGATATAATTTCCCATCGGTTAAACAATAGATGTATTGTCAACAACAGAACAAGCTGCCAAACAACTTGTAAGTTGGCGAAAAACATTAGCCCGGCTCAAGTGTCGATGGGTTGTCATCATGCCTGACTCATGGTACCCCAATAAATAGTTATTTCGGACCATCCGTTACATTACAAACTATAAACAACCAAAAAGTTGAAACAAAACTTCAAAGTTACAAGTTAAAAAATAAACACTAGCCCAAAATCCCTCCTGCACCTTACATACTCCATATTTTACCATTCTTCATTGTTTTCATTGCCGCCGAACATATAACTTATTCCGGGTTCATTTTTGAACCAAACTAAGTATTTCATATTCGTTATTTATATCTATATAGGTATTTATATAAATATATATAAGATGTATATATATCGAAAACTTTTATGCTACAGCCATCCCGGCAGGCAGCTGCATAGGACTGGAGCACAGAGGGTCAACGTATTCTGGCTGTTTCCTCACCCTTGATGCATGCTTTTCTTTTTGTTCATCAATGGAGATCTGCTTGTACCGGCATTCTTCACTACAAAATGCTTTGTCACCTCTACAAATTAAAAAGAGAGACAGTCAGCAACAAATAGATTTTTATTATAATTAATTATTTCTTGAAACAGTAACTATTCAAATAAAAATCTATGAAAAGACTTGAATATACTATTCAATTAACCTAAATGCTATTCGGCGATGTTCTCAGCATTTTCAAGTGTTGACAAGATTTCAAATAATAGTTTTCTCTACAAACAGCATCTTTAGGGTACATATATGCATGCCCTAACTTCCTTGTAGTCCTGCCCATGGAATTAAGAACAGGGAAGAAGACAAAATTTGGTTGTAACCTAATTACGTCCTATCATCATGTTGTCTTCCTTATAGACGAGGGTATCCTTAAAACAAGCAATTGACTTGGACAACGGTGTATCAAACAGCCTGGATGTACAAGATCTTGATTGCATCATAAGTTACTGACAAAAGGGAAGCCATGATCTTACACAAACTAAAAACATGGGAAATCTATAGCTTAATTCTAACTCAACTAAAGCCTTTGACTAAGCCAAGCGTCTACTATCTAGCTAACAGACAAGCATGGCATGCGGTTTATGAAATAATTAAAGCAAGAAAAGATAACATTCTACTTCCGTGTAGGATCCATTGAATTACTAAGGGGCTAAGGGCATGTCAATACATGTTAGACAGTAACAAAGTTTTAATCACCAGAATATTGTTCTCCAGCTCTTTATGAGAACAATATTCATTTGATGCCAAACAACAGTTAGCTACTTAGCTCAGGATACCCATTACACAAAGACTCCAGAATCACCTACTTTGAAAACAAAACTAGCAAAACAAGGTATTTTATACTATTAACATCAAATAACTTAAACAAGCATATGAATTGCAACTAGCAAGAACAAACATAACCCTAAAAAACCTTAAGAAAACATAAATCTTATAGAACTTAGATCCAAAAGCACAAAATTTACATCAACAATAACACCCAAAACACCCAATCTTGCCAGAGCGAGTATTGGGGGAGGTAGGAGAAACTAGAACAAACCCATGCCACAAAACCATCAAATAACACGAAATTCACAACTCTTAAACATAACCATAAAGAAGTAAAAACAGAATATTTTCGTACCTATACATGAAAATATCCAATCCATGAAGCTTCTTCTTACAAAGACCACAAGAGCTCAAGAAATCAACATCCTCAAACACCATCACACCACCACCACCACCACTACCATTAGCCACTGGTGGTGATGGTGCACAAAACACACTACCACCATAACCACCACCACCACCACCATTAGTACTACTAACCCAAAAACTATTAACACCAATCTTTTTCTCAATCCCATCATCAAAATACTCTCTTTTCTTAATCAAATTATTCCCAACATGTGATATCACACAAGTATACTCTTCCAATAACTCAATATCCACATCATTTTCCTTAATGGGTCTATTACTAAATATAGGAATTGGGTCAGATCTTGGTGAAACTGCAAAAACAGTGTTCCGAGTACCATTTTGACCCATTTCATTATCCAAGGCAACCACAATTCCTAATCCAACAACCCCATTTTGTTCCTTAAATCTTTTTGGTTTTTGATCATTGGAATTTGATGAAGATAAGAAAAAAGGTATCTTTTTTAAAGATAATCTTGATTTATTACTACTTTTTCCATTAAAATTAGTCATCTTTTTTAATCAAGATTCAATCTTTTTGCCTCTTCAATTGTTTTTATTACAACAAATCATCAGAAACAAAAAGGGTTTTTGTGGAAATTGAAAAAGATTTAAAATATGAACAAATTTGGTTTTTTGATTAGTATATATATATAGTTATATACATACACATATATGTATGTATATATGTGTGAGAAAGAGAGATAGAGGGAGAGAGATGGCTTTAAAGAGAAGTGCCACCTGCTCTCTTGTTCCCCTGCTTCTTCTTCTTCAATGAAACAGGCTCTTCAAGAGCTTTAATAAGAAAGAGAGAGAATAAAGAAGCCATAATGGTATTGTAGTAAATATATCATAATTGAGGGGCTAAGTGTTGTTTTGCTTTTTTGAATATTTTCATTTGACATCCTTGGTGTTTGTGTGTTCATATCTTTTGCTCCTTTTAGAGTTCTTGTGTTTAGTTTTACTTCTAGTGTTTCTTTATTACTTGTCTGTAGTAATAACAATACCTATTCCTGCGAGAACAATGGTATACAGGAGGTAGATGGTATACACTATACAGGAGGTAGGATGTAAACAGTTATAGTTCTATTTGGGAGTGTAGAAACTGATTTCACAAAAAGCTCCGACAATAATGTGTGCTTATATATGTGAGCAAATAGGTGCGTGTAGCGAAAAAAAAAATGTTTGGTTATCAAACATTTAGATTGGTAATACACGAGTTGGTCCTTTAGATTATATTGTACTCGTACTTAGTAATACTTTGTACAAGATGAATTTCATATAACAGTTTTACCAACACTTGGTTTGCATAACTTTTAGATATCAGACATTTAATGAATGAAAAGTTTGAAAAACATATTTTTGTCATTTACACACTCTATCGGAACTCTAATAGAACACGTAAAGTTGCATCAAAAAGTTGAAGTGCGAGAATGATTGGTAGGAATAATAATGTAAAAGTTCATTAGGGTCACTTCAATCATGCATAAAACTTTTCTTTGAATGGCGAACATGGATAAAACTGTAGCATCATATAGAAAGATTGTTGTTTCTTCAACAATTTTAATGTCTACTTATCGTATTCGTGCATAATTTTAATTTTATAAAAATCTTGGGTATCTTATGTTCAATCATCAAGTTTGTTTCTAACATGCGTGTACAATTCAGTGATGTATACATGTACTTATATACATATATGTGCACAACTCATATATCAACGTACTAGTTCATTTTGATTTCATTATGTGTGCTTTTTTGTCATCAAGATTTCTATGTGGTAATGGCTAACAACCTTTCAAATATTCCAATGCAATTTTGGAAATTAGAATTGTACGCGCCTAAGTTCCCATCATCATAACAAACTCTAATAATATGATTGAATGAAATCATTCACTATTTGCCAAACAAACCTAAAGGATTGCTAAACATTACTAATGTGTTATTGGTTCTAAGTACTTAAACTTCCAAAAAAAAGGTATTTTTTGGTATATAGATGAATTGATGACTGGCTCACAGTCATCTCGAGTATCTAAGGGCTAGACAATCTGTATTGTACATGATAACGCGTTTTTTAAGTTACAATGTAATGTTTCGACAAAAAAACTGAAATGGGTTGTCAAGTTATGTCATCAAAGAATAATGTTGCTTCGATGACGTTGTGATATCTTACATAAAGTGCTAGTTGTTGAATCGTAAACGGGGTTCTGTTATTTTTGTTCTGTTGACAGAATAAATATACAGTTTGCCTAGTGTATGATGGTATTTTAGGAAGGTTATGAAATACTAAACCGTAGGGATTGATATGTAATTTTATAAACAAGAAGGACTGTTTTATCCATTACTATAAACACCAAGGTTAATATATTGTATCTTCATTGTTTTCTTCTCCGTATATATTGATTTTTTTATTTTCATCTTTCTTTTTTTCAGAATATAATAATTTCTGCCAATCATACCTACAAAGATTCTTTTCTGATTATTAATTTATTATTTAATGCCAAATGGAGACATATTATTTAAGATGAATATTTTTTTTTGTGATGTGTACTTCTCTTTATTTTTCTATTCTTTATTGAGATATTCTTTTTATATTTTACAATGAAAATCTATATAATTTTTCTCTTTTATGTTTTAAAGCTTTGTTACAATTTTATTTGATTTTTTTTTACTATGATTTATGATTTTTTGGCCTACCGATTCACGAGTTTTGAACTTATTGTCACACAGATACAAACCGGATAAAACTCTTATTTTCAAAAGATTAGCGTTATCACTTTAGGATTGTTTCAAGGTCGGAGGTCATTTTCTATCTTTGGTAGAACCGAAAGCAACCTCTCTACCTTAGGTAGGGGTAAGGCTGTCTACATTTCAACCTTCCCATACACTGTGAAATACGGTATTGAGACCAATAACCCGTAGATTTTATTTATTATTATTATTTTTCACTTCAGGATTGTTTCACTTATCAAAAGTTGAACTTAATAACTCACACATTTTTTGATAATAGTCACAAGTCTTTTGAAACTAAAGTATTGTTTGTTTCATGAAAATGTTTTGCATCTTAATTAGACTATTACATCTTACTATTAAGAGGTGGTTAAAAAGTCTGAATATGAACGAAATAATTTTGTTTGTTTTTATATAATTGTTTGTTTCTGCAATTTATTTATTAAACCATCTTAATGCGATGAATAAATAACTTGTGCAAACATGAAACAAAACATTTTTTTCCCCATAAGTTTAACAAGTCTGCCACCTCTTATTGAGTAAGAGATAATAATACAAGTCTTCCACTTCTTATTAAGTGAGCCGACATATGTCTAACCGAGTTTGAATAAAATAAAAATAAAAATAAACAACACAATATCTAACAGCCTCTAACTTGATAAGAGATAACTAGTAAAAGCTAGTAAGACATTTTCTCAAATATAACTATGCCCTAAGTCATCTCTTAGTGATTCAGTTTTAACTATATCTTCTCCTTTTTGAACCACGGGTTATTTGATAAGTTTTAGGGGGTGTTTGTCTAAGCATATGTTATCGACTTAAGCTTATATTTTATAGCACTTTTTGGTTTGTAAATAATAAGTTCGTAATCTTATAAGCTTAACCAAATACTTAAGTTGTGCTGATTTTAGCTATATGCCCCCGATAAACTTGAATAAACACCATTTTAATTAGTTACATATATATTTTAATAGAATTAGATTTTATGTGTGTAAAAGCTAGTTGTTTTGCCAAGTTTATATAGGTATAAAGGATTAAAGTCCATGCATATGAATTTAGAAAATAGAATAAATGTTGGTCCACTTATAAACTTATGACAAATTAAATTATGTGAGGTCCACTTATAAACTTTAAGGGTTCATATGTGTAGATAAGTTTTTAGAAAAAGAAATGGTTTACTAAAAAAGTAATGTAACTTCAGTTTGAAAATCTTTAATCTTTATTTTTATCTTTAACTACTATAAAAAATTTAGATATTTTTATTAATATTAATTTTATTACATTTAAGTTTACACATTTTTTATTTATATACTTTAGTTTGGAAAGTTTATAATATATAATAATTTAATGCAATTAATTAAATTTACTCATAATAATTAACAATATATTATTATTAAATATACCTTATAGTTGTGTAGTTTAACTTTGGCTTATCTTATAATTTTTTGTTATTTCTTCCATAGACAACCACAATACTCCTTGAAATTTTCACCAAAATAATCCGAAAAAAAAGTATTTTTTTGTGAAAATATATTTGTACGAATTAATTAATAGCAAATATTTTTCTTAGTCATTTCCACATGATTTTTTGACTATTATAGTTTTTCTTGCATTTATAAACACCCATTTACTTATACTGTACATCTATGTGGGACAAATATAATATAAAAAATTATAATAATTGTAACAAGATACATAAAAGTAATTTTAGAAGATGTATAATTGAAAATTTCTTTTATAAAGTTGATGCAAATACTTTTAAAAAAAAATATATATATATATATGGTGAAAACATTTCAAAAAAAAAAAAAAAAAAAAAAAAATCTTTTGCGATTTGGAGACGTAACTTTTTTGGTGTATAAAATATATTAAGTTTATCACACTATTTATTAACCGTTTGTGAATATAAGTCATTACCAACCGTTTGACCTTCTATCTTAATAACATTCCTTATTATCGACTTTATATTGCCACAATTGCGCACATATATATTATATGAAACTTTTTGCCATTGCTTAAAGTTATCTTAACCTATTTTTTTTTTTTTTTTTTTTTTGTCATATGTAATATTATCGTCATGAAAAACACAAAATTAAAAATGCTAGTCATTAAAACTTTTAATTACAAGGTATCTGTCACTGCAACGCGCAGGTACCTACTACCCTACTAGTGTTATACAATGTATAAGACCCATAGCAACCAGCTCTTGTAACCATATTAATTTAACAAAGTCTTGATGGACGTTTATCTTGTGTCGATACTAAAATATCACTCAAGACAAAAGTTTTGAACGCATACATTTCACTCAAAACACACGTTGGTGTATTAAAGACAAACAAGAGGTCATGCCTACTATTTCTTGTCATCATATAACCAAATTGGTGAAGAAAAACACAATAGAAAGGGTAAATGTGTGTTAAATCACCAATTGTTAGAAATTTAACCTCATGTTTCCACACATCAAAATGTTCCAAAACGTGTTTTAAAGCTTTTACGAGTTTGAAAGCCAGAACTTGAGATGATTTTAGTATGATACACCCAACTTCATTTCCTTTCTCTCTACACCATTCACCTCTAAAATCAACGAAAAATTGATTCAAATGTGTCGTTATTCAATGTCTTTGTCTAATTTACGACGTGCCAATTATATCGACACGTACATCCCTTTACTGTATAACGTACGTAAATGAGAGTATCGTGTGTTATAGTAACATATTCTCCCTTACCGTTGTTAAATACTACTTGATTATTGGTTTATTTTTTATTTGGGTGATTTTAAATTATTATACTTTGATTAGTTTTGTTTATTTAAATTAATTCTAGTATGTTTGGTGGTCTATAATACACAAAGTACGTATGAGAATCTAGGGAATTTCCCCACCTTCGCTGGTTAGCTGAACTACTAATAATTTATTTATTTATTTATTTATTTATTATTTTTTTATTTTTTAATAATAAGACTATGGTAGAGAAATTTTACATATAATGTTTTAAACAGATTGATAAATGTTCATTTATTGAATTCATGCAAATCCCGCCATTTCCTGATTCTACTGGCTGAACCGCCAGTTAAACCAAACACTGGGTTTTTCTTTATAAATAACTCTTGATAAATAACTAAATAAGCCAGCTCCAGGTTTAACTAACTGAATCAACCAAAGTTTAAAAACATTAGTCATAGTAATAAGATTATCGTTGCAAGACAGGCAGACAGCTGTGAGTGATGAGTGTTGAGCGTTGTGATCTTTAATAGTTATTTAGCAAGCATCAAGTAGTTTTATCTATCTTTTCGGAATGCTCATTTTTCAACGCTTCATGTAGTCACATTTAAGAGCGTTGGACATTTAATAGTTGTTTTACACATTATGATTACACTTACAACTATATTACCAAAAGTTTTTATAAAAAAATGCTATGAGCTACCGCTTACTGTTAGTCTGTTACTGCTATTTTTGCTAAACACACTATTAATTTACGGCTGGCTTTGCTTACTTGTACTAAAACACATCAACATTTTCGGATAATGGTTGACTTGACTTATTGTGGCATTGATTGTTCTTGTAAACTTACTCTATCGTTTACAATATTGCTAAAACGATAAAAGTTGTAAGAGCACAATACAATTAAAAAGAATTGTACATTAAACTTCCTTATAAACTCGTTTTTCTTAGGAGAAATAATTGTTTGTATTTTCATTCACCTGAAGAAATATCAAAATTTGCTACAATATTTAAAAAGGTAAGTAATTTATTAAGTTTTCATATAAAAATCTAATCTTAATTACTTTAAAAGAAATCTTGATTTATTGAAGAATTAAAGAATCTTGAATAAACTAAAATAAATTAGTGAGTGACAACTTGTGAATCACTTTATCATTGTTTTCTCCCAAACTCAATCTTCAATATACAAATTGCATCCATGCTTCAAAAGTGGTTCACCCCAACATCAAGTATGTGACCTCATCCAATACAATGTATTGGTTCAAACAAGCACTTTTTTTTTCCTTCTCGAGCTAGCTAGCTAGTTAAATGTGATTATCAAAAGAACTCAACATACACACATATTAAGTTCACTAATCACTATGACTCTATGAGATACTAACATGATACCATTGATGTTTTGGCAATTCCATATTAACATTAATTGTATCAGTTTTAAGTTACTATTTTGTATAAACTTACTTAAGCTATTAAGAATAAACAATCATAAGAAACATTATCATGATAATGACTTTTAGGATATAAAAATGTGATATAACATCATCATATAAAGTCATAATGCTTGAATTTCTTTATAATTATCACAAAAGAGAGTTCATTGGATTAGTTTCTACTACTTTTTTTTCTTCTCTCCTTCCAAGTACTAATTTTTTATGATTATGCTCCACTTTCACATAACATATCTTGTTTTATAAATGAGATATCAAATTTTAGAAACTTACAAAAACAAACCAAACTTTCGACTGTTTGATGTAAAATGATTACATAATAAACAATTCAAAATGATACTTAAGACCTCATACAGAATGAATTCAAAATGTGGTATAACTCAATGTGTTCATTAAACATAAGCTAGCATAAACACAATTAGACATGCATGCGTGGACATTGGACAATAGTATCACATACATAATGTACTATATTTGATCATGGATTATCACGCGCGATACATTAATCGATATCAATAAAAACAAGTCAATGACAATAGCAATATGTATGGAAAATCTATAAAAAGAACCCGATTTTTACCATCTTTCGAAAATAGGGATGAGACACACTAAACACTCCCCAAGGGACCATTGTGTGGTCTAGAGGGTACATACAATCCTAAAAAACATCACAAAACCCTCTTCAATTTAGGAGTGTAGTATTCCAAAATATATAAATATCATTGATGCAAAACTCTAAAAGAACTTGTGAAAGATAATTAGATGTAACCCTTATTTTAGAAATTATTCGTGTCTAAACTAGAATTACGTACTTTTCTTCTAGTTTTATATAAGGTGGTAGATCATGAGATGCTAATTCAGTTTTCTGTTTATCAACGTGCAATTTACTTAACGGCTTAGTAACCTCCATAGAGCTAAGTCGACATCCATGTACGGTTGCACTAGGTCAGTTTTTTTTTTCTGGTTTTTTTTTTTGATTTAGCTACATGACATAATGTCAAAATGTTTGTTCATTAGTTGTATAGCTAGTACCTGAATACAACAAAGAGCATGCATACTCTAATGTCACTATTTAAGAACAACGTTAAAAATGTATAGTTATTTTGATATGATTCTTTAAATTTTTTATTCACTTGTAAGTAAATGTAACATGTATTATGCATATAATATCTATGTTACTTGTAGAGTTATGATAAAACCCCATTCCCAAAGTTGAGTTTTAATTTCAGGACAACACTCCCCATGAGACCATCCTTGTGTGGTCTTAAGGGAGCATACAAACCTCAAAAGACAACAAACACTTTTAATGACAATCCACAAAAGAAGAGTTAAGCTGTGAACAATGAAGTTTGAGAAGATTAATAAACGTGAATTAGAGATTCACAATGCTAACCAATGCAAGCTAGCTAGCTAGATTGCGAATAATGATGTTTACGTGACACACTAACGACACTCATTGGGTCAGGGTTGGCTAGATTCAACATAATATTGCGAGTTTGAGCATATGACCTTCCAAATATGATCAACCTGCAGCCTACAACAAACTTCGACGTACTTGATTATTAAAAGTGGTTCAAACTTTGACTATATTATCAAACTTGGCACAATGGTCATTGTTCAAACTTCAACTAGATGGTCACCAAATCCACTTAAAATTTAAGTTTAATAAAATGACATGCATGGTAGAACTTTGACATGATGTTAGTTACTAAACTTTTAGCAATGATTAAAATAGTTTTAAATCTAAGGAAACTTTTACTTTGCAACTAAATCTTCTTCAAAATTACAAAAATGCAACGGTAATTCATTTATATTTTGAATCTTATGATATTTCAATAAAGGACAAGCATATATATCATTCGTGAGTTGTAAACATTACACATGAGATGCACCTTATCATTTGTTACCTTGTATGTATCATAAATGTTACTTATCATTTATCACACGTCGTGTTGTACTTTTTGACTTATTAACGTTAGCATGTCTTATATGTCAATCTTTTGCTTTTCATGAAACAAATTTCATATACTTAAATGACAAAAATACCCTTGCATAAAAGCATGTGTAATGTGTATAGAGAGAGTCATATATGCTAAACCTCCACTACAAGAGTGACCAGGTGACCATGTCCACACAAATAGAAACACTTAATGGGTGTGAAAAAGAAATAAAATTATATTCTTGAAAAAAATTGCACATTTGGAATTTGGGACCATGTAAATAGTTCAAAGTGTGATCCCTTCAAGACAAACATCAAGAATTGTTTTTTATTCAATGAAAAGAAGATTTGTTCATTTAAAAGTTAGGAGATATTTCCTTTTGATATATTATAGTAACCATTCAAATACAATTTGTGTAACATTTTACTTTAATAATTGAACATAGAACTTTATGCTTCATCTTATGTATCCCTACACAAGTTTTATTCCAAATCATTTCAAAAGTGCCGAAGCATGAAAATGTGATGTAGCATCTTTCTGTCTAAGTATTAAAAATTGAGTATGATGATATAGTATTTCTGTTTGAGGATGTAATGGTTATAAGTTTCGTGCATGCACGAGATTTAGACATAAATCACATTTAGTTTATATATCACGCACAAATTTATAATAGTTGTGAATTACTATTAATAATAATAACATTTTATATTTACTTTTTGTGTCGGGTATCTGTACCTAACATTAGTTGATGCATTATAACCACATATAAATGTTGTTTTTATATACATGGTGTTATCATATGTGAGAATTTTAAGTAGTAAATTACTTTACATGAGTCGGTGCTATATGTACGATCTAGTGCCTGCATTTTGATATTTATAATGCCGCACATATACAGAGTTTTGGTTATTACGATTAATGTAACATAATAATGATAGTGATAACAATAATAATAACAATAATAATAATAATAATAACAATAATAATAATAAAAGTTTAAAAAAGTTACATTTATCACCTAAAGATTTATGATTTATTATTTTATTTTTTTTTAGGTCATAAAATAGCAAAAGACTTTCTTAAATGTCACATTTTTGTATGTAAACTTTAAAACATATGAGTAAATATAACTAACTTTCATTAAAATGTTTCAATGTACACAATTTGATATGTTGCCATACCTGAAAATCTTACATGTGTCACAATTTATAACGAGACAACACATCAAAATGTCAATATTTGAACACTTTATGAAGGTACGTACATTTACTCATATTTTTTTAAAGTTTACGTAACAAGACGAGACGATGGATAAAGTTCATTTTATTTACTCATATTACTTTTGCAGTTTCAGAAAGAATGAAAGAAAAAAAAAAGTAGGTCATGAAGAGTATGTATAAACGAACGATGTATATACATTTTCTTTTTAAAATGAAGTACATTAGATGTATTAAGTTAGTTGGCCAAAGTCTGATTTTGGGTTTGGGTCCATTAGGGATACAAGGTTTTATGTATTCACTTATAAGTATTTGATCAATGAGATATAATACCGACGGGGAATTCATTGTTCAATAAGGTATCAGAACTCTTTCTTGAGACCTATTCGACAACCTTGAGTCGACGTCTCAAGCCACCCCGTCAAACCCTAGTCGTTGCCATGTATCCGTTCTCTAAAAAAGTAAAATAAAATTTTGGATTAAACCCTAGTTGGTCACTATTTCGACCATAATTCATAAACCATAAGGAGTTAACTAACGTCGTAAGCGCCATTGACTTCGTAAATAAATTTCAAGTGAAGCTGATGAGGCGAAAAGTGTACCGCTTTTAGGGGGTCATTTAAGCCCGAATTCGTGATTATTTGATCAATTACTGCCCTAAATCGTTTCTTTTGTCATTTTAGGTACTTTTGAGGAGAAATCTGAAAAAGGAAGCATTTTGGACGTTTTTTGAGCATAAAAGTGAAGAAAACGGCAAAGTCTCAAAATTCCTTGCTGGGAACAGTACCTGACGACGTCAACGGTTTACTAGTGACGGCGTCAAGAGTGGCAAAAGAGGTGGAAGTGGAAAATACACGTGACGGCCCAGAACATTTGTAATGTATTTGGCATGACGGCGTCACCAAGGCCGTCAAGGTCAAAACACATGTGACGGCCCATAGTATATTTACACATGAAGGCGTCAAGACTGGATCTAGGCAATACGAATTTTATATTGGCGGCGAGTTGACGGCGTCAGACCCTACAACGTGACGCCGTCAGGATGTTTTATCTATATATATTTTTCCAATTTCTCATTGTAATGTGTGGAACATTAGGAGCATAAACCATGGGTCGAATTTTCATCATATTGCAGGGGTTTCAAACCCTTCTTTCATCCATCTTTGAATAAAGATAAGTTTTCCAATAATCATTTAATATGTCTATGTGTTGTTTGATTATATCTTATGCTTGTCTTTCTTTTAACAAGCTAGGCTAGGTTTTTATTGTGTTTGCTTAGATGTAATGAAACCTAGATGTTGATTATTGGTTGATTGTTTGTTTATAATTGTTGTGGATGATTGTATTCGATGTTAGGCTTAAGAAAACTGGCAGACTTCCATTGGTAACTTGCTTGAACGTTTTAAGAAACATGATCGGAGGTGTACTACGATTTTTGGTTGTATTTAATGCATAAGTGAATTCTAATGATCCCATGTTAGGAGCTTTTAGTCGGCTCGACATAGGAGTGAAGTAGGATCTTATAGAGTTAGGGAATATTGTACACGGCCCTACGACTAGTATTAAGGAATATAACCCGTCATCCATGCAATTGTAACAAGCTAATCAACTGGTAAAAGATATCTAGGGAGTAATGAAATCTAAGTAAACACATCTTTTCTCATTATTGTTTCCACCACATTAGTTAATTTTCATTTCTTTTTATTTATTTTGATTGCATCTTAGTTAATTGGGTTAGTTGACTAGCAACTAATTCCGCCCACTCCTTCAAAACCCGAGATTTTACTTGCTTTTATAAAATATAAAAAACACAAAAAGAATCATCCCTCATCTCTAGACCTAGTTTATTAGGCTTTCTAATCCTAGCGACACTATTCCTGAGTTGAACGATCAATCCCCCGGTACTTGTCATTATACTATACAACAACGATCAAGTACACTGCCTGACGGGGATTGCAAGCTTCTCAAGATCCCTTGAGAGGTAAAACCTGTTGCGAGGGCGCAATCCCGCATATCAAGTTTTTGGCGCCGCAGCCCAGGGAATAGTTATTGTCTAGGTTAGAATTTTTTTTTATTAGGTCTACTTGCTAGATTCCTTTCTAGTAAGATTTTTATTTTATTTTTATAGGTTTTCTTTAGTCTATCTTTTTCTTTGTGCCTTTGTTAGTAAATTAAGTTCATTGACTATTCCGTTTGCCATTATGGAGAACGCGAATCCGCCCAACTACCAACCACGAAATTCACCCACTCTAAATGACATCTTGATGTTCAAACAACATCAAGATGAACCTATCTATGATGCATGGACTTGTTTTAAAAACTTACTCCGAAAAGTCCCTCGTCATAGTTTCGATCTATGGTCCCAAATTGAAATATTTTACCATCGTGTCGACCACTATACCAAAATGGACATTACCATGCCGCAGATGGGGACCTTTGGTGATTAAGTGATGATGAAGCATGGGAAACCATAGAGAATTGTGCCCAACTTGCCAAAAAAATGGACAACCCAACAAGCGTTGTTACAGATCAATTGATCGCAAGTTTGAGGGAACAAGCAAGAAGTCTGTTTGGGGATAATAGGTCTATAGATGAGATACCTAGGTACATGGAATGGTTTAATTCCACCATAATACAAGATGAACACATAGGTAATCCAGATACAATGGAGGATGAGGTGGATAATATAAGCCCACTCAGTGCTCCACAAGTCCCGCCATCATTTGAGGCATACACACCGCCCGTAACATACCTGGAAGAAGTAGAAGAGACTATAGGAACCCTAATTGAGGTAGAGCCCTTGGACCAAACACAACTAGATGAAATAGGTTTGAATACTTGTAGTCACAACCTTTCTCTTAGTTCTAAGGAAATTCCTAGTTTTGATGAACCGGAGCCACAACCAAATCCGTTACCTAATATTCCATCCTTAGATGAAAATTTAGGAATTGAAAAAGGTCGCGATCCACCAATCAAACCATATAGTCCGGGTAGTCTTATGATAAAGGTGGTAGACTTTAAGCCATATAGAGAGGAAACCAATATAGGAGTGTAAAACAGCTCTAATTTTGGGTCAAAGGGTGGTAGACTTTCTAAGTCAAAGTGTAAAACAGCTCTAATTTTTGGTCAAAAGGAATTAACATTGGTAAATTAACTTAACAGATGTAGACATATACACTCTAATATGAAGAAAAAAAAAAGTTTTTCCTATTTGAATTCCAACCAATGTTAATTCCTTTTTACCCAAAATTAGAGTTTGTTTTACACTTTGACTCATCAAGTAAGATCCCGTAAATTTCTCAAATTATCAACTAACTAAACCAAGAAGTGTCCCAAATAAGAAAATCATAACCAAAATAAACTAGATTCCTATTCAAAATAAATCAAATCAAGTAGGCATTATTTGTATTACCGATCAAATATCCTTTACCACGATTACAAGAGCAAATTATTTCGTACAATAGAATGGCGAGCAAAATGGATGGAGAGCAAAGTATTTTGCTTGCCACTTACACGTATCACGCATATGGCTTATTTCATATAATGAAATGGAGAGCAAAACGAGTGGAGAGGAAAGTATTTTGCTTTCCACTTACAAGCAAAATGACATGGCAGTTTGCTTGCTCAAGTTAATGGATTGCTGCTGTATTGTTTCTCTTTTTGGATTTGTTACTCTTTTTCATCAACCTTGGCAGTTTGCTTTCTAGGTATTGTCATCATATGGTGATGTTTGGAGGTGCCTTGGTTGACTCCTTGGCACTAGCCCATGTATTTAGAGTATGATGATGATCCTAGTTCAAGCTCATCTTTCTGCTATGGCTGATGTTTGGGGTCTTCATGTTTGTTATTTGTCTCATTTTGTTATTTCTTGTTGTTTGTTGGACTTGTATCTTTTATGTGGTTGTTTGACTTTTTTGTTGCCAAAGTTATCTAATAGGGATGTGTCCTAATAGCTTTTAAGCTTTGGTTTTCTTGTACTTTGTGCCTTTTTTAGGCCTTTCTTAATAAATTTACCATTAAGAAAAAAATGACATGCCGCAAAATGGCATGGCGAACAAATAAAACAACAAGCAAACTTGTTTTGCTCGCTATGTCGTATTTCGTAACACACTCTTCTATGGTCGAAACTAGTGACACGGTTTTCAAACAGTCCATACTAAAAACTTTCACTTTTATGTATTCACCTATAAGGATTTGATCAATGAGATATAATACCGACTGGGAATTCATTCTTCAACAAATACATGTCCAAAAGAAGCACATACATCATACATGTGTACTAAAACTTGAATGAATTTCAATTTTGATTTGTTACAAATGGTTCCAACTTACACTTGACCCATTAGCCAGCCACTTTAATTTGAGTATGCACCTTTTTAGGTTTGAAAATATTAAGCTTTTGCTTAACACTTTTGTTTCGTTTTATACTTTAGCAAATATTTATCTTTATAATTTCTTTAGGCAAAAATAATATGGGTGTTTTATAATGATGTGTTGCTTAAAAGTGGAGATTTTAAAAAGGCATCTCTCCCCTTTGATGGGACATACGGACAAGAGTAATGAGGGTTGGCATTTTAGTGCAAAGTGGGCCAATTTATGAATTGATGGTCCTCATTTATTTTTTTAGACCTCAAGATATTAAAATACTATTGTTTCTAGTCATTTAATGTTATATTTGTTTTAGCTTTTAGTTATGGGCATTGACTTTTATCGATCAAAATACCAAAGTTCCAAGAGTGTTACGTATGCTGATATAGAACAAAAGTATTTTTATAAG
Source organism: Artemisia argyi (assembly GCA_030686995.1). NCBI lineage: Eukaryota > Viridiplantae > Streptophyta > Magnoliopsida > Asterales > Asteraceae > Artemisia > Artemisia argyi. Next base: position 162,083,369 of record CM060704.1, read on the forward strand.
AAATAGTTGTGATTAAACAATGACATCAAGTCTTCTTTGCTTTATGTTACAAATATAATTTATGTTGCTATGATATCTTTCCCTTTAAGTTATAAGAACCATTATCGTTGAAAAAGAACATACAAAGACCAAGTACACGAAAAGATATAATTTATATAACCATAGTATTTAACTTTGAACTTATAATAGAGAATATTGTCAACTATGTTTACATTAATAAAACATTTTTACACTTGCACACTTCTATTAGAATTAAAAAAAGGCCTAAAAGCTATGGGCTACTCAACCACACGGGCTTGGGCTTGTTAAAAGTTAAAACCAACGTGTTACTGGAAGGAAAGTCTATATCCAACTTTTTTTTATGTTGAAAATTTTAAAATAAACTATATGACGAGTATATTACCAAAGTCGATCTTTGAAAAACGTTTCACGAAAACAGACATGGCAAGCAAATTGCCACATTTTTTGCTTGCCACTCCTTCAAATGTTGACACGTGTTAATTTTTTATTTCAAATTTAATATGATTATGACACATGGACATGGCAAGCAAACTAATTTGCTCTCCATGATCATTTGCTTGCTCTTTGTGTGTTGACAAGTGGATGTAGCAAGCAAAATTGTTTGCTCTCAATCCCATTTGCTCGCTCTCATTTCCAAATTTAATAAGATGGAGACATGTGGACATGGCAAGCAAACTAGTTTGCTCTCCATCCTCAGTTGCTCGCTATGTATGTGTTGTTAATGAATGTGGTCATAATCTACGCATGCTACAAAGCCACTAATAAGTTGGTATATTAACAAAGTCAACAAAAATGGATAAATATAACAATTTGTCTAACTTTGGTGAGCAAATTATGACTGTCAAACTTTTTTTAATAATTAAATTACTTCAAAAGTGGCGAGCAAATGGTGTAGTAGGTAGCAAATGTATTTGCTTGCTATGTTGCAAATGGTAAAGTAGCGAGCTAATGGTTGAGTAGCGAGCAAATGTATTTGCTTGCTATGTCTATTTTGGTAATGTGAAAAAATAGTGTCGATTTTGGTTATTGGGTTTGGTAAAAGTAGATTTTGGTTTTTTTTTTTTTTTTTTTCATTATATGCTTGAATACTTGAACTAGCTTACGTGATAATGAATCGGTCGATTTGTATTTCATGACCTCTATCCGAGTCATTGTTACGTAAATAACAGTTATTTAGTTTCCAATACGAAGCAACAAACACTCTTTCATGAAAAGGGAATAAAGAAGTTAGACATTACAATTGTTAGATGAATGCCGAAGGATATCAAACAAGTTCAGCTTGAAATTTCACTACAAAGAACAAACAACGATGGCCAAAAAAACCCTTAAGAACAAGAACTTGACAGCATTTGAGCATGGTTCTTGAACTATTGAGGTCACAAGACCAAGTTTAATGAGAGAATATGGTGAACATTGAGGTTCTATGTGCAGCTTTCGTACATTTAAACTCGGTTTTGTTTAAAAGCCATTTGAAGCAATACCTTTGATTTAATTCTAATTTAAAGGTATCAAATGAATTGGTTGAACGAGTCACAGTTGTACTCGTATGAATATATGGCTGTGGCCTGTGGGAGTATGTATGAGGATGATGTCCATGAAAGCAAGGATCAAGTCCAGCAGAGATTAGCAGCAACATGTAAAACCACAGGCCGCTGAAACACCAAACAAATATATTTTTAACATTGAACACAAATGCCTTTGTCACAATTTCGTTATTATAATATGTGGTAAAACCAGAAGATGCAATTCATGTGCAAGTAAATCAACTAACTTTGAAACACCAACATCTGAAGCTGTTTCTCTTAAGGTTTTTTAGAGATGGCAAAAGGTGGGTCGGGCGTTGTTGGCTAACAGGTTAGGTTCAGATCAGATGTGTTATACAAGAAGGTATTAGATTGCGAGGACAGACCCGCAAAACATATATTTTGTCTTTCCTGTTATAAATTTTACAAAAACTTGATACAAGATAAACTACATTATTTTAGTGATAATCTAAGATAGAATTTTGAAGACATTATGCATTTTGAATGCATCTTCAATTTTTGGGTGCCTTTCAAGTTCTATCCTGTTTAACCCGCTCAACCCAAAGTATAACCCAATCGGCCATATGATTGAATCAATTTAGGTTATGTTTCATCTCTAATATTTCTAACAGATATAATCGAAATAACTTGCTAACAAAGGAAACAGATTAACCAGGTCAAAGTCGCTCAATTTTTAAAACATAAAAACCTCCTAAATCAGGTTATTCAAAGAAGTGAATGATCATTATAAAGATACATTAATTGTTATTATATTCGACACACAGTGTAAAAATAATTTTAGGGCTGTGGATTTCAGTTGACTCGACCCAATACACCCCTCGTTTGACCTGCTTCCAATACCTTTGTTGTATACCTATTCTTACTAATTAGTTACTATTAGTGAAAACAGCTTACCCTATTTGATTAGACAAGTTTGTGAATCAAACTCGTTATACCCAACGTCAACAAGACAGAGGCCATCAGGGGGTGCTGGTGGAGCGGTAGCACGTCTGCATGTGGCATCCATCAGCTTTAACAATGCATCATCTTCAGCACCAGCAGCTGCTTCCCTTATTGATGTTGCCACAAGAACACGAACCATCTGTCAAACCATGACCATCCAATAAGATTAAAAAGTATTACCAAAAAATTATATTATAAGACCCTCTAAACAGATAGTATACCTTGCGTAAGAAACGATTGCCAACCAATTCAACACACATTGCCTCGGTATTTTCTCCTTTCTTCAAAATAAGATATAAAAAGGTTAATAAACCATAAAATACGGTAATATATGAGAACTAAATCACGAGTAAAAAGGCTGATAAACATAAAAAGTGAAGAAAGGAACCTCTGTATTTATGTTTAAAGTAACTTGTGTGGCTCGTGCATGGAAGACAAAACACTCTGTTGGAGGACCACTGCAATATGAAAAGATTATGAATTGAAGAATGAAAAAAATGTATTCATTTAAGTGAAGTATAGCTTACGTGTTTCTTGAGGGTTTTGTGTCACGTGCAAACATCTTATAAGATAATAATTTCCCTTCTAGTTGTTGAAGAAGCTGGTTAACCTTGCTAACACTGAACGTCGTTGGTTTCTTTATACTTTGTTGATCATCTATGTCATCCTTAACCGTAGATTCCAAACTTTCCTCAGCGTTACCATCGCCGTGATTATCTTTTTGGTCACCAGATTCTTCAGTATAACATATTGTGTCACCCCCGTCATTCAAAGGGAAGATATACAAATAACGTCGCCATTTTGCAGAAAAGTTAGGATGGAATGTACGAGGTACCTGTAATATTTAACACATCTTTCAATATATGTTACAATGTAAATATATTACAAAAACTTATATTTTTTATTTCAATTTTCATTACACATGTGAGCAACTATAGTAGTACCTTAGCAACATATACGACCCTAAGCTTTCCTGGTACAGTGTTGTTTATGGCATCTTCAATATCTTGAGGACTAATATCCTCTCTCCAAGTATCTAAGCGTTTGAGCAATAAAGGTCATTATTATTTATTACAATCTACATAAACTTTAGCTATAGTCAAACAAACAAAGCATTATTTGAAGGGTAAAAGTGATACATATCAACAAACTACCAAATTTTTGGAAGTCAAACCTTAAACCAACTTTCATCATTTTATCGATTAATTCATTCAACCTTTGTTCAGTAGTGGAGTAACTGTAATCCCTAAACTTTCTATTGTCATGACCGAAAAATTAATTAAACGGCCCTAAAAATTAAAGGGACGCCACCACTGCGAAAAAGAATTTAGGGGTTTAACCGCAAAAAAGTTGAAAGTTGGTTGGTTTTACCATTCTTAACCCTTCTTTAAACTATTATCCCTTTGTCTAATGAAAGCTGCAACAATTTCGTAATGCGTTCATTTGAGCCAGTGGCTCATTGTTTCATGTGATATAGAAATTATAATTAAGATATCAATAGAAATCATACTAAAGATTTGAAGATGAAGTATGGCTGCATAAGGTTAGGAGTTATGACATACAAAAAGAGCAGACTTGTTGGAAGCCCGTCACCCCTTTGTCAGTTCGTCCAGCAACTACTACATTGCCTTCTAGTGGCCGACCTTTATCCTTTAGTAATCCAGCTTTCCTTTCATCAACAAACTTCCCAAGAGACTTTTCAATCACCCTGTTCAGAATAGTCAACAAGAAATGAATTAGAACATGTTGTATAATAAATGTGTATTCATTACAAGTCATGGGGTTAACGATTCATATGAAACCATCTTACTCTTGAACAGTATTTAAGCCCGGTTGCTTTTGCCATCCATCAAAGGATCCTCCATGATACGACAGAACTATCTTGAAATTCATTCGTGCCCACCTTCCAGCTCGTTTTTGAGCTGCAGTAACTACATATTCAGGTTCCTCAGACGGCTCTATACCAATGTCATCAGGCGCATGTTGTGTCTGCAAATATATGAATAAGCATAAGTTCATGATAAAGTTTTCTATAATTTTGAGAGGCTAGAGTAGATAGAATGTGTGATACTGTGTTTGTCCAGAGTATCAAACACTAACCTCTGCTCCAAAAAACTGAACCAATGTAGTCTGCCCGTTGACTAAATTCGAGTAAAAGTTGACAACTTTTTCCCACGGTCTGGTATACATGAACACATAAGACTCCCTACAACATCAATAAAACAAATCTTATTATCATCCCACCTTATAATACACGGATTCTACCATAAAACACCGACTCACTTTCACTTTTTTGTGCAGCATGCCGATATTAGTAATTTTCATTTAATATGGGCCATTGTATGATGGCTTCGTGTTTCACTTTCACTTGCCGTGGCATTTTCAAGATTAATGGCATTATTTCTTATTTAGTTTTTGCCATAAAACACCAACATACGTACTTTTGTGCAGTGTTAGCCATTGTGCTCATCGATTCTACCTGTTGACAATGTCTACTACGGCATCCAAGCAGTATTTTACGGCTAAGATCTCATTATAAAGTGGGTAAATGAAGGATAAGATTAAGTGTAACGTACGCATTCTCAACTAAGAGGTTGTTCGGGATTAATTATCTTCCGTGCTTATAAGCAGAAGCAGATTAGCAGCTTAAAAAGTAAGCAAATTTAAGAAAAAGTGTTTAAAATTTCTTATTCTTAAATAATGTATTGAACAGATAGATAAAATAACAAGACGCTATATTTGCACATTTATCATAATTAAGCACTTTTGGGATAATCATGTGCGAAATTACTTATTAAAAACCTCTTATTCTGCCCCAAAATAATCACATAAGCTACAAGCAGTTTAAATTATCCACACATTCCAAACTGCTTATATGCTTAATAACAAGCACATAAGCAGAAAAAAAAAATTAAGCATTCTCAAAAACAACCCTGAAGCGGCCACGCCAACCTTCCCGAAAAAGTGGTAGGCCTTATCCAGTTGGTGTCTGTCTTGGGTCAAACCCCGACGGCCAAAATGTTACTAAAAAAACCCTCAAATATAGGAGGTGTTTGTTTCGACTTATATAGCTTATTTGGTTTTGGGCTTATGTTTCATAAACGCACTTTTTGTAGCTTATTTTGCAAATTTTTGGCTTATATAATATAAGCTTATTATGATATAATAATAATAGGGCGTTTGGATTAGCTTATTTAGCTGGCTTATGGGCTTATTTGATTTTGGAAAAGCTGATACGCTCACTTTTTAGAGCTTATTAAGTTTAGATTATTGGCTTCTGCCAATAATGTGAAGTTGGTAAGATCATAAGCTTCAATTAGTGAGCTTATTGGCTTTTCCAAAGTCAAATAAACCCATAAGTCAGCTAAATAAGCTGATCCAAACACCCCATAAGTATATTTACGCCGAAAAGTTTCAAAATAAGCCACAAAAAGTGAGCTTATGAAACATAAGCCCAAAACAAACACCCCCATAATAATTCCATATAATCACACATTGTAAAATGTTGACCGCTTGTGGCAATAAAGTGGTATTACCTAGAAGTCCATCTGGAAGAGTTGCAAGAATCAGTGTGGTTATAATGAGCATAATCTTTTTTAGTTGTTGTTTCGGAGGGGATTTTAAGGTTTGTGTTATTATTCTCCATTAAGGAAAGCAGTTTCCTTGTTGTTGTTTTTATTCTAGACTGTAGTTCAGCGACTATTGTTGTCGGTCGTTTGTACGATGATATCATCCGGCGACGGCGCCGCCGTTGCTGTGGCTGCTGGTGCTTTGGTTGTGTTACGTTTTGACTCGGGGTACTTTGGTTTGTGTTTTACAGATTTGATTATTAAAAGTAAAAATAAGGAAGTGAAAATAGTTTTTTTTTAAAACGATAATTGGTAAAATAGCTCAGTTGCGTGGGTCCAGGCATATTTAGCTCTTTTTTGAAAAATTCTCGTTTTATCTCAGGTTGCCCTGGGCAACTAGTGCATAGCCAACTACAGAGTGCCACGTCGGGGCAACTTTTCTGTATTTTGGGCAACCTTTTTGTATTTTGGGTAACTTGAGGACACTTGTCATCTTTCGGTTGGCTGTACGAAAGTTGCCCAAGGCAACCTGGTCTAAAACGAAAATTTTTCAAAAAAGAGCTAAATATGCCTAGACCGCAGGGCAAAGGGTCATTTTGGTAATTTTTCCTTTTTTAAATGAGCTTGGCTAAACACAAGTGATATTAAACAATCTCTTCTTTGTAATTATTCATTTAATCCATAATAAATGAACATAAAAATTAACTTAAATATATGTCATTTTTATTTAACAAAGTACAGATTTCCTTTTATATTCATGTTAAACATTGCCTATTAGCAAAACCCTTTTTAAATTGGTTCGCAAGATCGGCCTTCAACCATATACGTTAATTTGAGGAAGAGTATTATGCGTACCGTACCCTTTTTCCTTCATCAAGGTTTTATCTCATTGGGTTTTTTCTTGGTAAGGTTTTTAATGAGGCGGTCTATGACTCTATGGCGTATAATAAATGATGAATATCTAAAGGAGTAATATTGTAAATATGAGCTTATGGGCTTGTGGGTAATCTCTATTCATCATATCTTACTATGGTTTGTACCTTATAATAATTCTCTCTTCCTCCTCTCTTGTTCTTGTGTTATTCTTTATATTTATAACAGTCAAACCTTTAATTGATTTGCACACTCTCTTAATTGATTGAGACACTCCAATTTAATATGTTTGAACATTTATACCCTCACAGTTACCCTTACATTTTCACTCATATGAGGATATAAATATCCAAACATATTAAATTGGAGTGTCCCAATCAATTGAGGGAGTGTGATTGTTTCAAAATCAATTATATATCTATATCTATATATATATATATATATATATATATATATATATATATATATATATATATATATATATATGTATGTAATAGTATCGAGGAGATCCGCAAGAAATACAGATCACCCGAGTCGTATCCGTACAAAGGTGTGAATGGAATCAAAGAAATTCGATTCGTGCAAACAATGTCGTGAAAAGTGGTAAATGTGAAATTTTGTAAATGAGAACTCAAATTATGATAAACAAACACAAATTATGCAGAATGTACAAGCTAAGAATGCACTATTGATTAAAATCTAAAAACAGAAATTCCATCGCGATTATAAATCGTAATGTACGAATTAAAACATAACTTTTAACGAAAAATAATTCTACAAATGTGAAACAATTTTCTAAAAATCTTAAACAACTAAAAAGAATTTTCAGAAAAAGAAAAATATTTTTTTGACTTTTTATTTATTTTCTATGATTTTATTTATATTTTTGTATTTTTAAATGAATTAAAAATAAAGGAAAATAGAAAAATAAAAGTGAAAAATATAAAAAAGTTTATGAAAAATTTAAAATTTAATAAAAGAATTTCCTAAAATATTTTTGTATTTTTTATGGCTTTTTCTGATTTTTTTTATTGATTTTTATTTGTTAAAAAGTATTAAAAATTGAATTTAAACTAAGAAAAATAGCAAATTAGTTCAGAAAAATCTGAAAAATTCATAGGAATTTAAAAATAATAAAAGAAACTTGGAGAAAAATTTTGAAATAAAAAGAAGCAGCAGAAGTGCTTATTCAGGTCGGAACAGCTTATCACAAGTGCTTATTTATAAGAACTTGTGTCCAAACTTTGTGAAACTTTAAACAGAGATGTAATATGCTCAATTATACTCAGAAATGCCAATCTCAGATCATGAATTGCACAAATATCTCAGATACTATGTATTAAGCACTTTAGAATAAGCAAAAATGATTAAGCAGAATACATTCGAATAAGCCAGAAGCAAATTGTTCATACACAACACTTGTTCAACTTCCAATAAACTTAGAAAATCCAAATGAGCACAGGTACAAGCTCAATTAAGCACTAGCAGGCCTAATTCTCAAATCAGTTTGTCTGTTTCTAAAGCACTAACTTGCAGAGGCAATAAGCTCACAGAATAAGCTCAGAAGTACAAACTTATGGGGGCAAAAATTAAACAGCAATACTGAGTATCTAAAATTACAAAAAGCCCTATGTGAATCAATCAATTTCTACCCTAACTGAATCAAAGATCAGCAGCCTTTGAACAACAAAAGCTGATATCAGTTGACTATTTCTTTATATTTTCCAAATTGACTAAATCCAACTTTTGCTCATCTAAACTTATCAAGTTATGTTATAATAAGCTAATTTTACACTAAATTATACTTCCTAACACTATTTTGCAACTAATTCTAGATTTACTCTAACTGATTTCTACTTATACTAACAGTTAATGGATTTAAATTCTAACTTTGACTTTTATAGAAATGACTACTGAATTTTATGCAATACTCTGTCTAATATAAACCTAAATGACTTACTTATGCAATAATACCTAACAAATTAACACCTAACCATAGTAAAACTTATTAATCCAAACACTCTTTAATATACCAATCTACTTCTATGAAAACTTGATTTCTAGATTACCACTTCAAATCTCAAATCCTCTGATCTGAATAGCTCACAATAAACTAACAGAAGCAATTAACAACTACTAATAGCAACTAGATATAACAGCAATCAATTCCACAGATACACTATTATGACAGATATACTATTATCTCACAGCTACAAAGATCTCACAAAACAGATGATTCAATAGATCAATCAAACTCAACCACAACTATAACTATCACTATAACAACAAACTAAATCAATGAAACAGTAGATCTCACTATAAAACCAATTTATCACAATGAAACTAGAAAATAAAGATCTGAATCGTGTGGCTTGTTAAATTTTTTTAGTAGATATTTTGTGGATATGTTGTATAACCAAAGTATTTAAAACTGTTTGATGATTTTGATACTTTGTATTTTTTAAAACTTATTTCAGTAGTTTGAAGAATTTGATGTTAAATGGTGGAAACCTGTAGTAAGTAATTTGGTGGATGTGTTTGGTCAAAATAGTAATAAAAAAATCACATTTTTTTATTGAACTTGTGAATATTTGACATATAGTCGAAAAAATGTACAACTTAATTTTTTTTAATAAAATATGTATATATAACTTATCTCTCGTGTGGGTGGTGGTGGTGTGGAATTGTGGATGGTTGATTGTCACAACATGTGGCAATAAAGTAATATTACCTAGAAGTCCATCTGAAAGAGTTGCAAGAATCAGTGTGGTTATAATGAGCATAATCTTTTTTAGTTGTTTCGGAGGGGATTTTAAGGTTATTATTCTCCATTACGGAAAACACTTTCCTTGTTGTTGTTTTTATTCTAGATTGTAGTTCAGTGACTATTGTTGTCGGTCGTTTGTACGATGATATCATTCGGCGACGACGCCTCCGTTGATTTGGCTGCTGATGCTTTGGTTGTGTGATGTTTTTGTCTTGGTACTTTGTTTTGTGTTTTATTTACTTTTATACAAATTTGGTTAGTGTTACAAATAAAAATAAAAGAGTAAATTATTTAAATGGTCATCGTGGTTTGTTAATTTTTTCACATTTAGTCACTAAACTTTTTTTTACAAGTTCAATCATTAAAGTTTTAAATCGTTATAGGTTCAGTCAACCTTAGTGACCATTTATGTAATTTTAACAAAACCCCAGTGACCATTTATGTAACGCAATTGGACTAGATTTGTAATGATTTGAAGCAATAATGACTGAACTTGTCAAAAAAAATCAAAGAGTAAATGTGAAAAAATCGACAAACCATAGTGAGCATTTATGTAATTACTCTAAAAAGAAAAATGCCATTTGTTCTCATACTTTAACCGTTCGACCACTTCACCTTCTACATTTGATCTTTTTCAAGAGATTTAAGATACAATTATGCATGTCTTAATTCTTGAACATGGCCTTTAAAAAAGGATATGAAAAATAAAATGTCTTTTTGCTAACGACAAGTCTAAGGGTTATGGTTAAAAAGGTTATATTTACTACAATTAATTGTAAGAAATAATTCATCCCGTGTCAGAATCAAGTGTTAATTGTATATCCATTTTTCTTGGGATTGTCTTTCTTGGGCCAATTCAGAGCGTCGCCTTCCTTAGTATAAAATATGAATGAAAAACAACATAAGTGAAATACAAGTCCATGAATAATATAATACATTGAGGGAGTCATCCAAAAAATCCTTCAGACCCTAGAAGAAAGACTCATCATAAACTGAGGTAGAACTCAAAGAGTGAAGATAAGGATCAGATCAAGATGATGTAGTCAGTAAGGGTGAGTAAAACCTATCGAATCCAGACAATCCCGAAAAACCGACCAAAACCAAGCGTCCCGGATCCCGAAACCGACCATACTCGGGTCGGTATTCGGTTTTGATTTTTCAGATATTCGGTTTTCGGGATGGGTCGGGTCAGGACAAAAACCGAAAAAACAAACCAACTAAACCGACCAAACCCGACTAAACCAGCAATTCGGTTCGGTATTCGGTTTGGGTTTTTCCCCGAACTCAGTTCCAGGATGGGATGGGTCGGGTCGGGATTCGGCCCGATGCTCAGCCCTAGTAGTCAGTGAGTGATGACAATAACTCACTGACTCATTGACTCCCTGAAGATCTCCTCAACTCACTAAAAACATTCTAAGACTTAAACATTTTAATATGATGTTTTAAGTCTCTAGTATATATGATATATAGGCGGAAAATATTTTGAAGAGATAAGTGAAAGACACTTATCATAAGTCAAAATATCACTTTAGGTGGTAAAGGTACAAAATAGTTGTTATAACGGTTTCACCAAAAGAATGTTGGTACCATACTAGGAATAGATGCGAAACTACAAGATGTATTTTTGCCTATCAAATGATGACACTTATCCTTTACCACAAGGGTTACCACTTTGACCTTGCCTAAAAATAAGATGTTGTAACGAAGGAAAATGTATCTCTTGTATTAAAAGTTTGTAACACTTTCAATAGTTAATTTTTCTCTCCAAATAGAACTAAGTCCTAGCTTTGATAATTTATTGGTTTATCATAGTTCTTACTTAAACACATACTTTGGTTTGTGTTTAAGTTTAGTGAGGAGATCACTACACATCTTGTCAATTAATCTCAAGTGTTATTCCGCAAACACTTGGGTAGAATTCTTTGATTCATATCAATATAGAATTTAACATTGAAAATTATATTTGTGTGTTTATAATTGCTCATTCATAACAAACTGTTAAAGGGCAACTTGGAACGCCCGTAACTTGTACTATTTTTTTAGCATAACATACACGACCCGTAGTAACCTTGCATTACTTCTCAATGCACTTTTAAAATTATAATATGATTCATACTCTAGAACTATTTTTGTACTAAAGTATATTCAAAGACCTTCAAAACGATAGGTGGAACGACTTCTAACGAGCCACAATTCATTTTCTACACCATTTACAAGTCGACAAAACTTTCTGATGCATTTAGCCACCAGCCAAGTGCCTCAGAACTGCACAACACTTATTTTTGACATGTTTTGTTTGGGAAAACATACTTGTACTTATCATTATGACATAAAATTTTACAGAACTACTAGAAATACATAACTAAACAAATATGGAGTGTTATAAACTTTTAACATGAGCAGAAAAGTAATATCTTAGATATGTTACTTAGTTGTTTAACTTCTTTATAGTTATATAACTTAGTAAATGGGAACAACGGTATTACTTTATTTATTTATTTTTTATTTTTTTATTTTTTTATTTTTTTTTGAGATTGTCATCAAATCAAAATCATTCATTGGTGATGTTGTAATTAAGACCATTCGATTAACCACATCTTTAAGAGTTGTCGTTAGCAAAACACACACACACAAAAATTACCGTAACAATTTTGAATTGAGTTTCTAATAAAGATTCTAATAAAAAATAGATTTACTGCCAAGTGATTAAAACATGATACATAATGGCTTCCACAATGATAAATCTTTTCAGAAAGTTTATAAGCATGTTACATTGCAATACATCATTCATTTATGAAGTTCTTATTTTACAAACTTGTCTTTATTATACATGATTATAATTATTTGAAAGTTTATAATCATCTCATATAAAATGCTTGTGGGGGATAACATTTTTGAGCTTAGATACATTTTACGTCAGATGTCTAATCACTACCCAACCTATTTTGTTTTTTTTAACAAATCATTAGCTAACCTTGATCGGTTGCTTAAACAAAATAACCAAATTTAGTAAATTTTTAAATAATCATTACATTTATATTAGATAGGGTAAATTACACCATTGGTCCTCAAAAATTGTGGATAACGTCCTCAGATCTAGGGTTTCACACCTGTAGTCCTCAACATCATGTTTTTCACTCTCTTACAGTCCAAAACCCTAACGCTCGTTAAAAACCTCGTTAGCTGCAAGAGTTTTTTCCGTCATTTCATGCCCAAACACCCTAATTAAACACATTAATACATATACACACAACTCTTCTCACATATTAATTCAATATACGTATCTTTTTCGATTTCTTCACCACCACCCACCCTTTTCTTCACCCTATCTACCACAAATCAAGCAATCAAACTCCAAAAGTTGTCTAAGATATTCACAAATACATAAAACCTATTAAATCGCTCCAACATGCTTTCGAGGTTTAAGACAGACCAATTGGTGGCCATCAAAAAACCGCTGGAACTGTATCAGCCGTCGAGTTCAGTTCCGGTGACTTAGTCCAGTGACTCCGGTGAAGTCATCATCGTGTGGTTGGTTAAATGTTTTAGTAGATATTTTGTGGATTTGTTGTATAATCAAAGTATTTAAGGTTGTTTGATGATTTTGATACTTTGTATTTTTTACAATTATTTTAGTAGTTTGAAGAATTTGATGTTAAATGATAGAAACTCGTAGTAAGTAATTTGTTGGATGAGTTTGGTCAAAATAGTTAAAAAGAAGAAGTCGCATTTTATTGGACTTGTGAATATTTGACATATAGTCGAAAAAATGTACAACTTAAATGATTTTAATAAAATATGTATATATAACTTATCTCTCGTGTGGGTGGTGCTAAAATCTGGTGGTGTGGGTGGTTGATTGTCAGAACGTGTGGCTAATGAAATTGAGGATTGTAAATGATGAAGACAAGATGGCTTTTGTGTTTAAGTTGATGATATGTTAATGGAAGAAGACACAATAACTTCTGCGAACATCTCATAAAAGATAATTAGAAACCATAACAAATAATCCAACATCACCACACTTCATTAAAATAACATAATACATTATAAAAAAAGACATTACAAAAAAAAAAAAAAAAAAAAAAAAAAGGGAAAAAAAAGAGACAATTATCCTATTTGACTTTATTCATCCAAATAATTTTAGCACTCACTCGATTATTTATTTTGTCCACCATGCTGAACAAATCAAAAGAAACATCATAATATTTTTAAGCTTATTTTACAAAAGTCTCAATCAAAACACGTTTTCTTGCGTAACGTTTTTGCATTCCTTATATGCTCGAGTCATCTCTGTTTTAGCTTGGCTCACTGATACGTGAGAATCGCACCAGGCTTTACCTCTCAAGGGATCTTGAGAAGCTTACAACCCCCACCAGGCAGTGTACCTGATCGTTGTAGTATAGTATAGTGACAAGTACCGGGGGATTGATCGTTCAGCTAGGAATAGTGTCGCTAGGATTAGAAAACCTAAATACTAGTTCTAAAGATGAAGGATGATTATTTTTGTATTTTTATATTTTTTAGAAAGCAAGTAAAAATCTCGGGTTTGAAGGATTTGGGCGGAATTAGTTGCTAGTCAACTAACCCAATACTAAAGCTGCAATCAAAATAAAATACTAAAAATGAAAATAAACTAAATTATCTAAGGTTGTGAGCAATAAGTGGAGAAAATGTGTTTACTTAGATTTCACTACTCCCTAGATATCTTTTACACGCTAATTACTTGTTATAGTTGCGTGGATGACGGATTGTATTCTTTAATACCATTCATGGGGTGGCGCACTTAATTCCCCAATCCTATGAGTGCCTACTTCACTCCTATGTCGAGCCGGCTAAGAAGCTCCTCACATGGGATCATTAGAATTTACTCATGCATTAAATACAATCAATAAAACCTAGTGCACGTCAGTTCATGTTTCCTAAGACGTTCAAGCATGTTACCAATTGGAGATCTGCCAGTTTTCTTAAGCCTAACATCGAATTTATTCATCCAATACAACCATAAACAAGTAATCAACACATAATTAACATCTAGGTTTCATTAGATCCAAGCAAATACAAGATAGATCTAGCCTAGCATGATGGAATTAAGACAAGAACAAGATATAGACAACCAACACATAGACATATTGATTGAATTAAAAGAATACTTATCTCAATTACACATGAAAGGGTTCAAGGGCTGAGAACCCTTGAAAAACCTGTAAAATTCGTACCAAGTTCGGACTTAGGGTTTCTCCAAAACTTCTCTTTTTTTAATGTGAAAATTTGAAAACTATATATAGGAAATAGGGTCTGACGGCGTCAAGAACAAATTTGTGACGCCGTCATCTCGCCGCCAAAATACTCCTCGGACTGCCTTGATCCAGATCTGACGCCGTCAAGTGTTATATGTTTCCAGGCCGTCATGCTTTTTCCTCTTGACGCCCTACCTTGTGACGCCGTCATTTCTGTACTGGATCGTCATGGAAATTACTCTTGACGCCGTCACCTACTGTTCCCAGCAAGGAAAATTAAGACTTTGGCGTTTTCTTCACTTTTATGCTCAAAAAATGTCCAAATTGCTTCCTTTTCCAGATTTCTCTCCCAAAGTACCTAAAATCACAAAAGGAACAATTTAGGGCAATATTTGATCAAATAAATTCAATTCCGGGCTTAAATGACCCCCTAAAAACGGTTCATTTTTCGCCTCATCACTCACGTTTGCAAAGATCACAGCCATGTCGACAATCACTTATGAATGACGCCTATCCTCATTAACTTGTTTCATCACTTAGGGTTTGCGTTCCTCGATAGTATGTCGAGGAGAACAATCCATAAGAATTGTGTGTGTGTGATTAATTTGATATGGAGAGTATAGAAAATGAGAAGTTATTGTGGTGATGGTTTATGTGATGATGAATTGAATTTATAGGAATTTAAAAGAATTTGTTTTAAAAAGTAAACAAAAGGGTAATGTAACAACTATTTTTTTTGTGTTCGGGCATTGGAAATGCCAGAGATCAACGACGTTACAGAGTGTTTTTACATGAAATGGTGAAAAGACGAACAAACCATTGTAATTAACGAGATTCTGAACGAGCTTTAAGGTCTTGGACCATGAATGAGTGAAAAATGTGATGTCCGAGATTACGGGGTGCGAAATTCTACATATGACAGTATCCGCAACACGTTTTCTTTCGAGGAGTTGTTATGGTGATGGTTTATGTGATGATAAAGTAAATTTATAGGAATTTAAAAGTTTTTGTTTTTGGAAAAAGTAAAAATTAGGTAATATAACAACTGTTTTTTTGTGTTCGGGAATTGGAAATGTGAGTGACCAACGATGTTATACGGTGTTTTTACATGAAATGAGGTAAAGACGAAAAAGCCATTGAAGCTAACGAGGTTTTTAACGAGCATTAAGATTTTGAACTGCAAAGAAGTGAGAAAAGCGTGATGTTAGAGACTACGGATGCGAAACTCTAGATCTGAGGACGGTATCCGCAATCCGGTCACAACTTGGTGACCAAAGGGTGTAATTTTACCCTATTAAACAATTTCTTAAAACAAATAGTAACAATAAACCCCAAACACGCCGTTACTTCACAATCTCGTCATCACATATTCACATCATCATCACCACTACTTGTTCTCTCATATTCAGAGCTTAACTTCACACACACGAAATAAATAAACCAAACCAACCAACGGTAAATCAATCCATCACCACCAATCATCAAATCAAACTTTTATATATAAAAACCATTTCCCCAATTTAATCAAAATCAAACTTTTATAAAATAAAATTAAAAAAACTAGGGTTTCAAAATCATCACTTATTAATAAAAAGTAAAAAGAATCATTATTCATTTTATTAAAGTTAGTTATGTTTGTTATATGTGTGCAGTTAGTTAGTTAGCGGTTGGAGTAATGGATTCTATGGATACTGAGTTGTTTCCTGCTATTCAGGTTTTTATTTTATTTTATTTATTTATTTATTTATTGTTTATTTGGTTAATTTGTGGTTGTTGAATTCAAATTTATGAGCCCTAGAAATTAGTTAGATGTGATTTAGTTAGTTATTGTTGTTACGCTGTGTGTGTAGGTTAGTTCGAATTTCGAAATACTTAAAATCGACATAGAGAGTTCGAGACTTTTGAGTCGAGCTTATAAAGTTCGTGAGTTTTGAGCTTGTTTCTTTTTAAATTTTTTTACCCTTTAGTACATGGCCGACACTTGTAGTAGCTGCAAGCGATAGTTAGTAGTAGTTGTTTATTTTTATAATAGTGTTAGGTAGCGTATGTGTCTGTAATTGTGAAGTGTAAAATGACGTAAAAACTAAACACTAACGCTAAGTGTCTATTTTATTATTGTTTTAAATAGGGTAGTGCAAACAAAATTAAAAAGCTTAACGCTCGTTGCCAAACATGCATTATATTCTAAATGCAGCTTGTCGCCAAACGTAGCCTATGCTTATTTTTCGTAGTATATAAACAAGTCTTATATTGAGTCGAGTAATGTTAACCTTCCTTGATATCGTTATCAATATTCTAATACTGATAAGCGAGTCGAGCCGATCTTGAGAGTGTCACTTGCGCTTGAAAGTTGATACTCGACCGAGCTCATGTCGAGTATGAGTTTAAGTATTTAGGTTGAGTTGAGTCGAGTTTCGAGTTTGACAGTGTTGGGCTTGGCTTGAACAAGGGGAATTACTTACGCTGGAATTTTGTGTTTTAATGATATTTGTGATGAATATAGAGTGTTGAGTTGTTGTGTGTGTTGTGGCAGGATGTTTTGCTGGAGTTTCGTGCTGGTAAAATGCTTATGGAAGGAACGCGTGTTGTTGCTGATCCGCGTAAAGGACTTGTTCGGATTGGAAGAGTATGTAAAATCAAATTTAACCATTATATGTCGTTTATCTGTTGGTTATTGTGTAATGCATAATATGTTTCTTATGAAATGTTGGCTATCATATAGGGGGAGGAGGGATTAGTTCATATCCAGTGGCTTGATCGGAGTAATAACACTGTTGAAGATGTATCCTAATTTATGTTATGCATTTATCATTAGTTGTTGCATGATTTCTGCTGACTCTTAGCTGCGAAGTTTATTTCAATTGCTATCCCGATATGGTTATTTGTGACATAATTATTTGCTCCTGATTTCACATTTTTAGTAGAAGGTTTTCTTTTACATGGGTAAACATAGGATCAAATTGTTTTCCCAGAAGAGGCAGTTTTTGAGAAGGTATTATTTATTTGAGTTTTTTTGGGTCTGATGGGATTATTATTCTATGCATATTGAGCTAATCTTGTATTTTTGTTCAAATTAGGTTGGTCAAGCTTCGGGAAGGGTTTACTTGTTGAAGTTTCAGACAGACGACAGGAAGTGTTTCTTCTGGATGCAGGTTAGCATAATTCATCTTCTACTCATTTTATAGCTCTAGATTGATCTTAAGATGTCTTTTATTGCTTAAATGTGTTCCAGGAGCCCAGAGCTGATGGTGATGAAGAATTGTGCAATTCAGTCAACGTGTACCTCAATCAACCGATAGGTATTTGTTATAACTAATTCCTTTAGATAACGATATTTTTAATTGTCACATCCATTTGCTCAGATGATTATTTTGATCTTCTTTGTTGATTGTTTTGATCTTCTTTGTTTTTACTCTTTTATAAAAAGTCCCAAGATTATATGAGTGCTTCTGAATGGGTAGATTTGGTTATGTTGTATTGTAATCGACTAAAGAATTGGCTAAAGAAGGATTGTGTCAAATGGGTGAACGTGAAAATTAACTCAAATATATTTCGAAGGGCTTAACTCAAATATAAAGGTTTAGGTTATCTGTGTGATGTATTGCCTTTGTAGTAGTAATTACTCCGTAAAACATTAGTTCATAATAAAAAATGGACAAAAGGTGTTCATTGGTCAACCTGTTTTCGCCCAAACTATTACGATCCTGAGCAATTATTTGATCATATTCTGTCACTGACTTTGCTCTGAAGTTTGTGAGCATATTTCTTGTGCTCTTGTGCTGTTTAGCATTCTAGATTTTAGATCGTTTGTTCTCTGAATAGATCACCTATGCTGTTTTGTTGCGTATTGCACAAAAGTTAACGCTATTATAAACATTTACTTGTTTGTTTAATTTTGTGATATATTTAGTTTATGCTAGTATGGACTTTTAATTTTTTGTTCTTGACATCTTTAAACTTTAGTGTTTGCTTCCAAGTTTCAGATCCATATTACTCTAATTGTACGAGTCTTTACCATTCTTACTACTGAATTATTTACATCCACAATGCAAAGTATTAGAAAGTTTATGCTCAATAACATATTCAACATGTTTATTTTTATGTGGCAGATTTCGCAGCTGAAGAAGAAGACTCTCATGGTGAAGATATCTCATCACGGTATGTGAATATATCCAAATAGAAAATAAAATCCATGGGTGCTTTTTTCGAAAGTTTTTTTAAATATAACCGGTGCCCCTTATCACAATTTGCTTTGAAAACATAACACACACCCATCAATGATTTAATTAAGGACTTGGATTTGCTAATCAACCCATTGGCCAATTGATACCTTTTAGAACTTTTAATTCGTTGTCAACTAGGAAATAAAGTGTAGTTAGATATTTGCCGTTGGCCGATTTCATTCTCAATCTGAAATCTTAAAACCAATAAACAATGTGCCCTCTGTCCCTCAATCCACATATTTATCTGCTATACACATATTCTTAAACAGATTGTCAGATACCTGCTCTTGTATTTAGAGACCTACCATTTCAAACTTGATCTTATAAACTGAAACCCACTCTTGTGGTTGAAGATTGTTCATGGTCGAAGATCAGTCATCTTAGATCTGATCTTTACAACAGATACCTATTCTAGTGACTGATTGATCATATTCGTCTTAAATCTAATGTCCAAATAAAAGACCGTTTATTTTAACAGAAATTTATTCTCAATGCGAGGGAATGACTGTCAGAGCATAAACCACTGATTCAGAGGTCTAAGTTAGTTTTTAGGCCTCAGCATGAACACAAGCTATATCCGAATCCCAAATATGATATCAATCAATAGTCCATATATAGAAAAGTGTAATTTTTTCATGACGTCCGGTAACAGAATGTGTTAGACCTGTATACATTATATACCACAATAAGCTAGTTCTTGCCTGATTGGTATACCCTAAACATGACAGTATTTGTTTACAGGGCTGGAAATTTGGTTGGATCAGGCATGGGTGCAGACGTAATTAGTGATGTGTCCTCCTCAGGACCTGTTAAATTGGCAGATCTTCAGAGAATCTTAAGTAATATCGGACCCTCAGGCATGTCAATAGATTGTGCTACTAATTTTTTTTGTTCATTTTGGTTAATTTATTGTCATTCTGAACTGATCTCTAACTGCGATGATGTCCAGGCGAGGCTGCAGATCCTGATGGAGGTAATGATTTCTACAAACTGATTACGGAAATCATTAATTATATGATTTTATACCTAAAATATTAAGCACCCCTAAATCTTTAATAAATATCGAAATAGGAAATAGATGATATTCTTTATAAAATTCTAAAAACATTTACTTGTCCAAAATTTGTGAGTATATCAATCCAAGATAAAGTGTAAGACTGTTGGATTTTAATGCATTCTTGAGTAATTTGTTTTTTATGCTCAACTATTGATCATATATTTAATGCACCTTAGCGAGGACAAATTATAGAAAAGTTGTGGACCAAGATCAAAGTTATGAATATGAAGTGATGATTTCTAAATACTAGTGGCCTAACCAGTAAATTGATAAGTACCAAATAGAAGAGAAAAATTTGCATTGATTGTACAGTTTGAGAAGGAAGTTTTGTATATTTTTGGGACAAAAGGAATATACCTTATTTTGCTTTAGATTTGATATAGTTGTTATTGTGAATTACTTTTTTTTATAGGTTTAGGATTGGGTGATATTCTGAAGCCTGAACTTATCTTGCCATTGATGGAGACATTATCACTGGAACAAGTTGCAACACATTTACCCGAGGTAACATGAGCGCTCCTTGATTTGTAGTAGAGGTGGCAATTTTGACTCATAGACTTACGCATGGGTCAACTTGGTTGTGCTTGATTTCAAACACGTCATGTTAAAAAGCTAAATAATGAAACCCGTAACTGCTTAAAGGGGTTGATAGTCACCAAAGTTTATTTATAATGCACGCAACCACTTTTAGTGTTTTTCTTTTTGCAAATCATTATTCTTTAGTGTGCATCAACCATTTCTTTCCCAATTGAATGTATGAAATTTTAATTTATCATAGTGTGTGTATCATTACGGGTCAAGTTCGATACATTTGAATGAATAAAATGTATCGAACTTGACCCGTAAATGTATCGAACTTGACCCATTATTCTTTAGTGCGTATCATATTGACTGTATAAACTTCTAATTTATTCTATTGTGTATATCATTAAGGGTCAAGTTCAATGCATTCGAATGGATAATCATTTAAAAATGTATCAAACCTATAACTCAAAAGTTTAGCCCTACAATAGGATATATTAAAATTAGAAGTTTATACAATTAATAGGAAAGGAAAAAGTTTGATACACACTAAAGAATAATGAGTGACAATACACTTTTAGACCATTTTCCCACGTTGTTATTGTAACAATACTGTTTTTGTTAACTGTAATCATAATTAACCTTCTTTCATATCTTTACTATGGACCAATATTCTATGCCTACATGAGTTAAGTGTTTCTGGGTTAACCTGGCATTTTTATTTTGACCCATTACCTAACCTGCTCAACCCGGACAGGTTCTATATGAACTTTATTGATACTTGGTTATCTAAAAAAAACCGCTATCTAGTCCTACATCAGTTGAAGTAATATAAGTGTTTATGGGTTAGCCAAGCCGACCCCCATTTCATTTTGACCCGTACCAAACCTGCTAGACCCGGATATCGTGTGACTTCTTTCTTTTGCGACTAACTAATTACCTTATTTCGCATAGCCTAAGAATTTCTGTGGGACTGCAGGGAGAATGGACTCCAGAGGATATAATGGAGCTGCTGCAGAGCCCTCCTTTTCGCCAACAAGTTGATTCCTTCACTTATGTGAGGATCTATATCCAATTTCCTTGCTTCTTTGTCCAACTGTTTTACAAATAATATCTTAATGTTGTTTTTAAACTGATCGTCAACATTGTCTATGCAGGTGCTGAAGACTGGTCAAATAGACCTGACTCAATTTGGAGTCGACCCAAGTAAATGTAAGTACTGCAAATTTTCCATTCTCTTGGTCAACTTTAGATAACTATAGGTGCCAAATACTTTTTACCTTCTTTTTCCTTTCCGATTTAACCCCTTTTTGAAAGAGAGAAAAAAAAAAAAAAAAAAAACCCGAACGAGAATCGACCCATTCATAGACTGGGTGGGTATTGTCACCTCAAACATTATTAAAATTGTACTGGTAGAATCTATTTTCTGGTTTTGATTTGATCGGATTGTTTATTTTAATAATTTCTAAAGTACCAATTGTTTTTCACTACAGATAAGTTCACGGTCCTATCTTTTCTCGAGGCTCTTGAAGATTCTGTTACAAAATCATCTAACTCTGAGGAGGCAATAGGAGTAGACTCGATTGCACAAACTGATCGAATGGATGAAGACCAATAGCAGTAGACTTGTTGTCAACACTTTGTCTCCATTCACATTAAGAAATTGTGTCACAGATTCGTGGATACTTCTAGTGTTGTTTTCAATTTATTGTCTTATCCGTGTACACTAAATTTAGTAAAAATTTCAGCCAATTCAACTTTTATTATACTCTTTTCTATTTGGCGAAAGAAAGGTGCAATTGCAAGATTTTTTCAAGGGTCCTCGTTTTGAATGATAGGTTTCCGATCTTTTAGTTGACTAATCCATGGGGTTTGAACTTACCGTCACATAGATTCAAACCGGGTAAAGCCCTCTATTTTCAAGAGGTTGGCGTAACCACTTTAAAGTTGTTTGCGCCTAGCAAGAATTGAACATGAGACGTCAAACATTTTAGGGGGTGTTTGGGATTGCGTTATGAAAAGGCAAATAGTCAGTTTTGAGTGTTTGGGAAGAACAAGAGGAAGCGTTATGAACTGTGGAAACCATTAACCAAAGATATATAAACCAACCAGAATCAACCAAAGAGTATATATGCTCCATGTTATCTTAGCACCCTTCAACTTCTAAGCCTCGACAGTCGCAGTCCTTTAAAATCCAAAGAGCTCCCATATAAATAAGACCAAAGCTACAATCCGTTTGATTCTAGGCTGTGTTTGGCAAGGGCTTATATGAGGCTTATAGGGGTTTGAGTTTTTAAAATAAGCCAGCTAATAAAATAAGTCTCGTTTGTCATGTGACTTATAGAAGGGCTAATAAAATACGTCGGTTAAAAACCTTAGCCCCATAAAAAGGGCTAAAAACTTTAGCCCGAGACTTTTGAAGAATAAATTACTTCCTCCATCTCAAAATTATTGTCAGTATACAAGAATCACAAAGTTTAATAAAAGTAAGACCACTATAATTTTCAACCACTCAAATAGAATATTCCTCTACTAAATTCTCTTTTTCTTACTAAAAATGGTAAATGAACAATTAATTTGAGACATCCGCAAAAGAAAATATTGACAATAATTATGAGATGGAGGGACTACTTATTTATTTATAAAAATATCTAAAATATACAAAACTCATTTAATTATGTCATTTTTAGTAATTTTATAATAACTAAATGAGTACCCGTGTATAGCAACGAGATTTTATAGCGACAGATAGTTTATTGATAAAAAAAAGTTTATAGGTTATAAACAAAAAAATAATAAAAGTTTGAAGATTTGGGAATTAAACATAATGTTTTGAAGATTTGGGAATTATATAATAAAAGTATATAATATGAATTTATGTAGATTTATTTGAAGATAAATTCATAAAATAAAAAAGAACATTGCTTTTATTTTGATAGATGATGAAAACTGAATTGATATTTGAATTCAAGCGTCCGAATGGTTCATTTACATCTTTTACGTTTGTAGTTTGTATTGTTTTTATTCATATGGTGCTTTTGCGTCGGTATTGTTATACACTTATAATTCGCTCCAAGGTCCAAGGCCGTTCAGCTTGTAATCGCCGATTAATCGGCCCTGTAGGCCGATTTTTGCAACACTGCTTATACTTACATATTAGCGATTTCCACTTATGTTATGCATCTTCTACATTCAAGTTTATCGTCTATAAATTAAAAATTGTCCTGTGTATCATATAATTACAGTAACAAAATACTACTTATATTCATTTTAATGGAAAATGAAATGCAAATAAATAGAAGAAAAAAAAATGTGAGGTTTGACCATAAAGAAAGTTAACACGGCAAGGTATGAGTATTTGGTGAGAGATGGAGGTTGAGTGAGCACATGGTATTGTGGAACTAAAATTCAATCCCCAATAGTATTAGATTTTAGGGCCCGTTTGGTTGCCTCTTTTTACTTTCAAGTAATACTTTGATTGTCGATATCAATTGTTTGGTACGCCACGGAATGGAATTAAAGTGGGCCAACCCACAAAAATATGATTCCCCTCAATGAACCTATCTTTGGACGATTCTCAGCTCCATGTGGCCCCACCATACACATCTTCCTTAAATATAATATTTAAATACAATATAAAATTAATAAATTATATATAATAATATATTTTCTCTCTCCTACTTTTTCCCCAAATCTTTCAAACCTTTCCCAAATTCAAATCCAATTCCAATCCCACTTGTGAACCAAACGCACCCTTACATTTTCTGAAATAATTTCTTTTATTGACAGATTATTGTTTATGTTTTTTTAAACAAACTAATATTATTTAGTTGATTAACTAATTAAGGAATTAATCAAAACATGATGAACCTAGAAAAAAAATCGTGATAATAAAGAGTGTCATGGCAGAAATGAGATTTTGGTTTCTGAAAATCCCATAAAATCGCACACTAACAAACAACTGAAATGTTGATCAAAAGACATTAAAACCATTTTGTAAAAGAAATAATTATAGTTTGAACAAATGCTAAAAACGCTTTTGGAGTTGGACATCAAATATCAAAACATGCATATTGTCTTGTGATGTAGAGATTATACAAAGAGGAAAAGAAGATGTGGGAAAAAAAATCATACACACGTGTGATCCTTTCAACAAGCAAATATTAATGGAAGTAGGTGACCAAAAAATGTGTGAAAATATAGGAAGTAAAAGTTACAAGTGATCTTATGAGAGATAGATTATTTAAAATAATACTTCGTACTCCATAACTATTCATTTAAAAATTGTCATACAAAAAAATAAAATAAAAATAAAAATAAAAATAAATAAAAAATAAAACAAGTACTTTAGGCATAGTGACATAAAGTCTAGAAAAGCATGACAAGGGGCATGGGTCCTATAAGCAATTGAGTATGAAGGACAATTGGACATGATGAAAAAAAAAGTATATCATTGTTGTGCTCTCTCATTCTCGTCACTTGCATCTCATAGAGATAAATCTAACACAATAGTGCTTTAACAAAACTAGGGATGACAAAAAAATCTGTACCCGATCCCCAAACCTGAGTTGACTGGG
The DNA here is from genome assembly GCA_030686995.1 of Artemisia argyi. NCBI lineage: Eukaryota > Viridiplantae > Streptophyta > Magnoliopsida > Asterales > Asteraceae > Artemisia > Artemisia argyi. Next base: position 162,108,704 of record CM060704.1, read on the forward strand.
GAATCCCCGAGTTGACCGGGGATGGGGATGGGGACGAGGAATTCCCCGGATTATGAAACCGGGGATGGGGCGGCGATGGGGATAGCATAAATCCCCGACCCCGAACCCGAACTTTTAATGTACAAATATGTATAAATTATATGTATTCTAATACTAAATGTACTTGTATATGTATATGTTAGTGAATATTGACAAGTATTAAACTCAAAGAATATTTTTATATGTATGTGACATTTAATGGATCAAAATAATCAAATATTAAAAAATATTAAGCACTAACTACGTATTATTCAACCAATATTTTGTCCGAATACACTTATTCGATGCACTCTATTTTTATACTATATGTGATATTTCAATATATACAATGCTTTAAAGTTGAATGACGTTTTAATTAATCCAACTATGTACAATTTTATAAGTCAATTTTTATATTGTTGATTACTTTTGTAATTTGTATGCTTAATTCACAAGGGCAGAAAATCCCTGAATCCCCATGGGGATCCTCGATCCCCAATGGAGATGGGGATGAGGATGCAAAATGATTCCCCGATGGGGATGGAGATGAGAGTGAGAAACGGGGATAGGGATGGTAAATACGATCCCCGATATTCTCCGCCCCGTTGCCATCCCCAAACAGAACTACTACCATCTCACATCATAAGATTAATTATTTACTATGTACATAACTATAAATCGATACGACTTGACAACTACTACATATCAATAAGACGTGCTTAATTACATAATTGTTTAGTAAAAATACAAATTACATACATGGGTAAGGATCCAGTGAGAAGAAAACTTGAAATGAGAAGAATGAGAAATAGCTATAACCACATATTTGAGATGCATCGACTTGAATTAGATGCATCTCTATTCCTTTATATGCATCCCAATTAGTTTCGAAAGTGATTTTGAAGTGAAAAAGATGCAAAGTAGTACTAACAACAAATTTGACCCGTAGATGACGAAAAATACATGGGATTATTCTAACTTGATGAAATGCATCTAATATACGCATATGCATATAATTTTTAGCTAGAAAATATATTACGGTGCATCTAAAAGATTAGTGATGCATCTAATTCAAATCGATGCATCTCTAATGTGTAGTTATAGCTATTTCTCATCCTTATCATTTTAAGGTTTCTTCTCATTTGATCCTAAGTCTTACATACATTTCTTAAGATGCGCCTACGGAATGGTTCAGTTACAACTAAAATACAAAATATTATTAAGTGTTTGCACATGGTTTCATTACGAATACCAAATACTTTCGTTGGTTATTTTTTAGCTCGTTTGACGAAATTATCCTCATGTATGAGAGTATATGTAGTTGTTGCATTATCATGTTAAAAAAAAAATAAGTCGGTCAACAAATGATCAAAATATCAAAAAGTAACAATGGGTTTATCAAAATCAAACACTCAAGTATGAGAACTACTGAGAAATACAACTATACAAGCCATATGGGTGGAGTGGGTCTTGGTGACAAAACTTTGTATTGTGAATAATTTGTAGTATTGATTATTTCTATTTCTGATTGCATAGTAAGGATCATGTTTTACATCTTGTTACTTTATATGCGTCTTTTTTTTTTTTTTTTTTTTTTTTTTTTTTTTTTTTTTTTTTAAGCTTTATATGCGTCTTTTTTTTTTTTTTTTTTTTTTTTTTTTTTTTTTTTTTTTTAAGCTTAGATTGTTTTAAAAATGAGATGTATTCGATGTTTGAAATGTTAAATATTTATGCTAATGGGCTGTGCTTAGCACGGCATAAAAATCTACCTAGTTATATATTTAAGGAAATCTTCTAGCTCCTTTCGCTTTCATTATTAATCTAAAGACTAAAAGATACGCATGCATTTCGAATATAGATTGGGAGATTGGCATGTTCATAAAGAAAGATATACCTTGATAAACAAAAATGTAATTTTGAACTTTCTTTTCTTCGTTATGTAGTTTAATTTATCTCTTGCCCTTTATTTTGTGCTTCGAATTTTCAAGGCAAACATATAGCAAGCCTTTTACTTTAGCATCAATCAACTTACTTTATTCTATAACACTCATATTCCTCACAAAAAGAAAAAACACTACAACAAATTAATATTTGCATGCGGGTCAAGTTCGATGCATTCTATAGGTGCCAAATACTTTTGGCCATTTTAGCTTCTTTTTCCTTTTTGATTTCACTCGTTTTAGAAAGAGAAAAAAGAAAAAGGAAAATTGACCCATTCATAGACTGGGTGAGTATTTATCACCTCAAACATTATTGAAATTGTACTGTTCTGGTTTTGATTTGATCGGATTGTTTATTGTAACAACTTCTAAAGTACCAATTATTATTATTATACTAAAGATTGAGATGTCTTTGCTACAGTGGTCCGCAAATTGCTCTCGCCACACTTTAAGATACAAACACATTAGCGTGCGTTGCTACCAAAATTGCTTCCTCCCCACCTTTTTGGGTGCAGCTACAGTGATATAATATTTTTTTATTTTGTGGTGCAAGCACATAAGCGTGCATTACTAAAACACACTTACTTTAAAATATATATATAACCCGTTGGCATTTTTTTTTTTTTTTTTTTTTGATATTTTACTTTTTCAAAACAAAACATAACTAACAAACACATGGCAAAACACTCCCGCAGCACCGCGGGGGTTTACCCGCTCGTTATACTAAAGATTGGGATGTCTTTTGCTACAGTGGTCCGCAAATTGCTCTCGCCACACTTTAAGATACAAACACATTAGCGTGCGTTGCTACCAAAATTGCTTCCTCCCCACCTTTTTGGGTGCGTTGCTACCTAGATTGATATAATATTTTTTTATTTTGTGGTGCAAGCACATAAGCGTGCATTACTACCACAATTGCTTCCTCCCCACCTGTCTGCGTTTCCCGAGTTTTCTTCGTCACACCAAACGCAAAACACACAGAAACACACGCACCACACAGAAAACACACACACAACTCACACAAAACACAAACCGAACACACAGACACACAGTTATGGAGAAAAGAGGTATGGTGATGAAGGAGATGAGAACAGAAAGTAAGGTGAGGGATTCTTTATACATAATTCAATTTTACTTTTTTTCGATTTAACAATTATTATAGCTTATGCATATATAAGAATTCGAATTTAATTTTGAAATTAGGGTTTTGACACAATTTGGGGGTTTTCGTGAATTCCTTAGTCTAGGATTAGCTTATTTTTGGAGTTGGAATTTTATTTGATACGTTTGTGTTTCAGATTTCATGTTTCGCTATTTATCGGATATGGGTGCAATGGTTGGTGCTAAAGCCTGTGTAGAAATTGCATACTATATACTATATTCGTCGAATGCGAAAATGTTAGTTTGCGTGAATGAGTGGTTTTGGACTAAGGTTGTTTGTTGATTGTTGGTAAACTCAGACTATTGCTGCTCCTATCTATCCACAAGTCGTTGTAATCATTTTTTTAATTCATTTTGTGCTGCTGCCCTGCAGGAAGAGAATAGGGGTATTACAAACCCCGGTTTTGTTATATGCAATGGTGGTCGGCAGACCCAAACACCTCCACCATTGGCTACCTTTTTTAAGTCTAAGCGGTTCAAGAAGGAGAGTACAGCCACCAACTCTGGTAACTCTTTATTCAATCCTACTTGATTTTCCAGCTAATAAGTTTATTCTCATGTTCATGTGCTCAATAATGTGACTACTTTTCAAAATGCAGATGCGCCTAGCCGTAAAAGGCAACGACAACAAAAAAAATAATGCCCAAGATGCAACTGCCACTGCCACAGGCCCTGTCACTAAAGATTATTTACAACATGGTTTACGACCTCATGTTGCTGCAAATGAAGATGGGCTACCTGATGTACCCCAATATAAGGCAATAGATTCTGATTTAAACGGTTTAACTTTTGGATTACACAATCACGTTTTTGTTTATATGTATTTAATGCAGAAAACTAACACTGATCTGTATGCTTCTATTTTCTTCGCAGCATCAAATACAATATCCGTGCACGATGCTGAATAGAGTCATTCATCAACAACTAAAGATCATGAGCATACATTGCAGAAACATTTTGCCACACCTAATTTGCAGACCAGCTATAACGCTGTCGTGTCTTCTGTTGCTGAACAATTTACGGTTGATGCAACCCAAGGTAACTGTCAAAATTTAAGCTCTATTTAAAGACAACTACGAATTTTAATTGTTAGTGTTTGATATTTAAAGGATACATTTGTTCCATCCAGCATACTATTTGTCTTTTGACAATGTTTTTTCTTTCCAACAGGAACAAATGCATATACTAGCTGTCAATCAAATCATATAAATAACAAAAGACCTTTATACTAAACTGAAACAAACAACAGATCAAAAGATCCTAAAGATGGGGAAAGGGAGAATTGATATATTTAAAAGCTGATAATAATCGTATATCCTGTTTAAATAAGTAATCGTGAACATTTTTTACAAAAAAAAAATTGTAGTGTTCCGATAAAACAATAACTATTTTGACCGTCTTTGTGATTGTTAATGTCAAGTTCTTATCAGATTATAAAAAACACAAGAGGCTGTGACAAATTGAACTTCTTATCAGATTATAAAGTGTCCGTAATTGTGGTTTTCTTTTGACTTAATTGCCTTTTGTTCCATGTTGTGAATGTGGTCTTTCTTTTGATTTACAGATTCCAATGTTATGTTCTAGGAGGTTTTTAATCTAGAATGGCATTGAGGTATGTTTAACGGTAGTAATTGGGAATGGAACAGAAAGGAGGAGCAAAAACAGGACCAACGCAGGGTCGAAGAAGAAATAGGGATGAATTCCTAACTTATCAAAGTAATTAACAAAAGTGTTTGAATTATTGAATATAGTTGAGGTATTGATTAGTATATCTATATTATGCTTGCTTATTTGGTTTTCGACTTTTCTTTCATAAGCTCACTTTGGTGACTTACTTTGATAATTTTCAACTTATATAAGCCGAAAGCTTTAAAAATAAGTCGCACAAACTAAGCTTATAAAAATAAGTCCAAAACCAAATAACCCATAAACTGGCTATATAAGCCGAAACAATTATGACTGCTTATTACTGCATTAGAGGTTGTTTTGGATCCTCTTGATGCATCAAAAAAAAATGAAGAAACTAAAAAATTAGCAAGGGTTGTCATGGGAAAAATGACAGTAGAACATGTGGTCGTTTTGGTTGGTGAGTGAAATCAACTAGGAAAATTAGTGTTTTGTCTACTGCATGAGATTTCCGTTCACACAAATGCAGTGGCTACATCATTTTTGGTTGTTGCATTTCTCATATTTTGAACGTCCTAGATTTTTTATAACTTAGTGTTTTTTTATGTTTAATTGATGTAAATTTTGTATCCGATTACCTATTTCTTTTCCCTATTCAGATTCTCCGCATTTCTGCTGGCAACCGAACACTTGCCCAGGTCTATGATATACGATGTCCATGCCGTAAACCCTGAACTATTTTTATTTACGAGGAAAAGGAAGAGGACGCTGCACCTTTTGTTCCAAAAAGGAAAAGGGATAGACCACTAACTCCAGTCACAGGTATGATTTAAACCTTCTAATTTTTTTAATATCATTGTTTGACAATTCGTCGGTGTATTTTTTTTGAACATATTTTTCCTTATTAAATATTACTGCAGTTAATCATTAGGATGAATAGGCCGTGTCATGGTTCTGCTGCGGATTATGGTTTGAATAGGGTTTGCTGCAAAAGAGGTGCTTGCCTCAGGTTTGCTGCAAAAGAAGTGTTTCCTTACTCAGGTATTACATCACGTGAAAATCATGCCTCATATTTAATGTTTATGGCTGTTGATAATGTGCAGACATGTTTGGGCAATCGGGGGAATGCACGAATGGATCAACAGGTTAGAGCGGTTTTTATTGCTTTTTTTTTCTCTATTTATATAGCTTATGCTTCTTTTTCTGTATTGTATACAAAATTCCTATGTAGCTCTAAATTTATCATAGATAACGGAGGAGATAGATTGATAGAGTTTGACTTGCTTATGTTGTATCAAAACCTAAGTACCTGTTTTCAAGTGTTTAGGAACTCCTGAATTTAGGGATAAAAAGTGCTCTGATGTGGATAAGCTTATCAAAAACGACAATCTAATGGAATCCCTATTCTTTGCAGGCCACCCAGTATAAACTGTGCTGATACGCAAAATGTGGCGGCATGCTTTTTTTCCCTGAATGCAGAACAACTAACTGGTCACTTACATGTTGCAACTTTGTGTAAGTGAACTAGCTATTCGCACTAACAAAAAGCTTCAACAACAGCAGATATATACAAAACGCATACGCAATGATCTAGATTATATTAACTCTTTTCAACCTACTGTTATTACAGCTGCTGATAAAAGAACACATCAGCAATTAGGCGGCACACGTCGGAATAGTGGCAACCCATATTCTATCACTCAACGTGAGTAAATGAAATGGTCTTTTTGGAGTTTGTTTGACGTAGACGGCATACATTTTTTTTTCCTATTTGATTTCAAATTTATTTCGCTTACATTGTGAAATAAAATGATCCGAAATGTAGTTTTAACAATGTTTTTTTCCTTCCCTCTTGGTGTGTTGCACCAGATACAGAAAGTTGACTTTGAGGCGCGAATCTTGCAGCCAAACGTCATAAAGTTAGCCAAATTTCATCAACCAAATTAAATCAGGCTACTCGAGATAAGCTGTAGAATCAGGAATGGCAGATGCAGAAACGGTATGGTTAATAATTTTATTTGTATAATGCAAATGGCATACCCAGTGCGGTAATCTACGCTTCTTTGTGGAACGATCCTTTAATTACATAGTGTTTGTTGTTTTGTGGTTGTTGAGTGGGTTAGTTAAGTGGTTTGTTTCAAGAGGTGTGTTCAAGGAATGTGTTCAGGGTGGTGTGTTGAGTGAGTGGATTTTCAGTGAGCTGGCGGTGCTTATTAGCCAAGTCAATCAGTCAAATAATGGTGTTATATAGATGGTTTTATATGCATTGTGTGATATAAACTGTTGCAGCTTATAAGTTAAGTCTGACTAATTTTTTCAAGTTGTAATAAAACATTTGAAAATTTGAGACTTGGCGCATGAGACGGCCTTTTTTTAACCGTATAATTCGAGTCTTTTTATCGTGGTTTGTGCTATATAGAGAAGTAGAATACCTATTAATGTAGCGAAATTGCGTACGTGGTGTTGTGTTGTTACTTTGCGTCTGTGAACCTAAGCCTGTTATTTTATTTTTCACTTTTGATTTGCATAGATGCTATCGACTTCTGTTGCTATACGTGAAATTGCAGACTTTATTAGGAAGTCAGCATCAATACCAATTTTCGCTGGCAATGATGATAGCTATGTGGCTGTGCATGGTTTACCAACTCCCGTGTCTTGGCAAGGCAGCCACATACAGTTTCTGTGGTTGCAGCAAATAAAAAAAAAAGATCCTAACTTTGCGTTTTAACTTTGTTTAATTTCTAACTAGGGTGGCCGATGCGTATCTTATTCTAAAAGTTACATAGAGGATGTGTGTGCTATGCTATTTCAAATGAATGGACGATTCATGCTTTATTTTAGAGGTGTCGTATTTTTGTTTTAGTATTTTGATATCTAGGATATCTGTATTTGATGTTTTTACCTATACCTTTATTCAATTTAGCGAAATTAAGCTTTTGTTTCTATGATTAGTTTTGGATTGCTTATTGAAATTGCTTTTAGCACGTGTTTGGGATTGCTTAGAGGCTAGATCTTTTTTTTCTATACTGCTTATGGTATTTTCTCTACTGCTTATGCAGGGTGGAGACTAAAAAGGACTATGGTTGGTGATTGGTTTAAAGATAACAGTTGCTTCCGTTGTAATGGGTTAAGGTGGGGATCATGAGGACATGCTGCTCTTCAGAATAAATGTCGTTCGAGGTATGAACTGGTAAGAATTTAGACTCATTGTCTACAAGTAGTCGTTTAGAAGAGTAATTTACTTACTACTGGTATTACATGTCATGTACCCAATGCAGCTGGAAAGCTACCGAAGAAAAATACATCTATAGTTGCATTGACCACAACGAACAACCAGGCCCATACAGGTAGTCGTAATCTTTTGACTTTAAAAGATTCAAATTTACTTTTGCTTTTAAGGGGAAAATTGATTTCGATTATACGTTAAAAACAATTTTAGGAAGGTTATAATCAGTCAAATTTGTGGATTTGGTTTGTTATTTGTTACTATGATTTTTTTTTATGTTATCAGGTGAGACAAAACACAAACAACAGAATAAGGAACATACTCAGAGCCGCGAGAAAGATGCCATGGCAGACTAACAGAGTTAATTATTGGCATATGCATAGCAGGTATGTAATCTAATCATTGCTCTAGACTAAAAACTATGCTTGGTTCTTACTAGACCTGGATAAATAGACGGGCTGAGTAATGGGTCAAAACGGGTTCGGTCCAAAATGGGTGATTTGTTGTATGCGTCAAGAGCGAATATTTGACCCAATTAACCAATTTACTTTCCATGGGGTCAATTCGTTACATCAGATACCATTGCACAATAAAATGTACAACTCAGTTTGTGGGTCATTTTCATCTTATAGAAACCGAAATTTTCAAGAAAAAGGTTTGGTTCATGTTTACTGGTAAAATCATAGGCACTTTTTAGGTCAGGCGGGAGACATGAACGTAGTAGGTACATAGCTATTTTAGCCGAAGAAACAACTTAGATGTATGCCATTGTTATGTTTGTGTTCACTATGTTCTTGAAAGCTGCCATTTTTGTCCAACTCATGTGCTATAGGCAATTACATTATTTTAGTCGAAAGGAATTACATTCTTCTAGGTTATTAGGTATTCCTTTTTTTTTTTGTTGTAGTTTTTATGTTCATCTCTGTTCAAGGAGCAATGCTATTAATTCCTTACAAATGTTGAGAAATGATGTTAAAACTGAGTGCGAATTGCAACTTGACTAAGCATACTAGAAATTTAGCAACAGGCCATAGATATTAATGTTCTCAATTCTTTTGAAAATGAGTCGTCTTTTTTATGATATAATTTTTTTTACAGATTTGCAGGTTCAGGCTTCCAAGTTCCGACAATTGGTATAACTCTAGCAGGATTGAGAGCTGAATAGCTGATGCCTCAATGATCCAGAGACCATTAAAAGTTGTGAAATTTAATTGATCGAAGCATGCTACTCTACTGGAGAAAGTTATACAGGTATATATTTTATTTAGGATCAGATCAAAATTCTTTTGCAAGTTTGTATAATTAAACAAAAATGTAGTGAGCAAAGGAATTAAGACTGCCGTAGTTCGTCGACATTTTTTTAATACCTTTGTCTTAATTCTTGCTGGTCATTTTCTTTTTGCAGGCCACAAAGCTTACAGAAGTTACTAAGTCCAATTTGCGCATTTATGAGACAACATCACAACTTGAAGAAATGAACATTAATAGAGATGTTAGGAATTTGCAGAAGGTGTTGGCTGAAAATGACTACTTTTCCAGAGCTGAAATGTAAACATCGCAAGTGATAGTCGTTGCTGCAACAGAAATTGTGAGTCTGAGTCACATTAGTGTATTTTACCAAGTCACATTTAAGCACAACAATCCCGTTTATGTATGGCACTATTTTACCAAGTTTATGAATGTTTTTGCACACATCTACAACACACCTGATGGAAAACTTCTTTGGGAAAACACCCCGCGGCAACGCGCGGGTTTCCAAACTCGTTTTTCACTACAGACAAGTTCACGGTCCTATCTTTTCTCGAGGCTCTTGAAGATGCTGTTACAAAATCATCTAACTCTGAGGAGGCAATAGGAGTAGACTCAATTGCACAAACTGATCGAATGGATGAAGACCAATAGCAGTAGACTTGTTTTCAACACTTTGTCTCCATTCACATTAAGAAATTGTGTCACAGATTCGTGGATACTTCTAGTGTTTTCAATTTATAGTCTTATCCGTGTACACTAAATTTAGTAAAATTTTCAGTCTATTCAACTTTTATTATACTTTCTATTAGGACAAAGAAAGGTGCAATTGCAAGATATTTTTTAAGGGTCCTCGTTTTGAATGTTAAAATTCTACTTTTTTTGGTAACCATGGTTTCCGATCTTTTGGTTGAGTTTGAACTCACCGTCACACATATTCAAACCGGGTAAAACCCTCTCCTTTTTCAAGAGGTTGACGTAGTCACTATAAAGTTGTTTGCGCCTAGCAATAATTGAACTTGAGACGTCAAACATTTTAGGGGGTGTTTGGGATTGCGTTATGAAAACACAAATAATCAGTTTCGAGTGTTTGGGAAGAACAAGAGGAAAAGTGATTTTTTGCGTTATGAACTGTGGAAACTATTAACCATAAGATATATAAACCAACCAGATCCTGCCACCCAAGGAGTCGTTTAGATATCTGGGATCGATAATTCACAAATCAGGGAGGATTGATGAGGACGTTACCCACAGGATTAGAGCTGGTTGGACTAGATGGAGGGCGGCGTCGGGAGTCCTTTGTGACAGGAAAGTCCCCTTAAAGTTAAAGGGGAAATTCTATAAGGTGGCGATTAGACCTGCTATGTTGTATGGGTCTGAATGTTGGCCCATCACCAAGGCCCAGGCTAACAGGGTGGAAGTGGCAGAACTGAGAATGCTTAGATGGTCTTGTGGTAAAACCTTGCGTGACATGATCCCGAACGGAGTCTACAGAGCAGAACTCGAAGTAGAGAACATTATCTCTAAGATGAGGGAAGGTAGGTTGAGGTGGTTCGGTCATGTCAGGAGGAGGCTACAATCAGCGCCGGTAAGAAGAGTTGAAGCCCTAGTAGTTGATGGTGTGAGAAGAAGGGGTAGACCGAAACTCAGATGGGAGGATAGACTTAAGCTCGACATGAAGGAGCTTCTCTTGTCCGAGGACATGACCTCAGATAGGAAGGCGTGGAGAGAGAGAATTAGGATAGGCGGGTAGTTTTCGGCTAGATGTTTAGTGGTTTTAGGTTGTTTTGGGTGCTTGGTGGGCGAGGTGCTGTGCCTTAGTTGTAGGCCCCTGGCGTTTCTTGCAGTGTTTTGTGTGTCTCCCCTAGGGTCGTTTCTGCTTTTCGGTTCCCTTTGCTTTTGGTGCCCCCTTTTGCTTTGCCTTAGCTTTAGGATAGGCGTGGAGGGTTTGTTTTAGGTTTGGCGGGTAGTTTTTGGTTGGTTGTTTTGTGGGTTTAGATTGTTTTGGGTGATTGGTGGGCTAGGTGCTTTGCCTTAGTTGTAGGCCCCTGGCGTTTCTTGCCTGGTTTTGGGTGTCTCCCTTAGGGTCACTTTTTTTGCTTGCTCCCTGCTTTTTCGCTCTTCTGCTTTTTTGGTGCCCCTTTTGCTTTGCCTTAGCTTTAGGCCCCTCGCGCTGCTTTGCTCTGCTTTGTGTGCTTTCTTTGTTGTTTGCGTTGCTCTGTTCGCTTGTTTTGCCTGCTTTAGCCTCCTTGTCTTGCTTTTGTCCTTTGCTTTGCCTTTTCTTTTGCCCCCTTGCGTTGCTTTGCTTGTTTTGTGTTGTCTTCTTGCCTGGTGCCTGCTTGCCTTTGCGTTCTTGCTTGTGTTTGTTTTGCCTTTTCGTTCCTTGTTTCTCTTGCGTGCCTCTATGCTTTGTTTGCTTGCTTTTCTTGCTTTGCTCCTTGTTCTTTGTTTGGTACTATGTGCTTTCTTTGTCTTGTGGCTCTTTTGCTCCTTGCACCTTGGGTTTCTTTTTCACTCACACTTGTGCACGTGCCGGAGGTCTCCCTGGAAGCAGTCTCTCTACTCCTAGGCCTTGCCTGGGGTAGGGGTAGGATCTGTCTACACTTCTACCTCCCCCATACCCCGCTCTTGCGGGATTGGGTATGTTGTTGTTGTTGTTGTTGTAGAATCAACTAAAGAGCATATATACTTATGTTATCTTAGCACCCTTCAACTTCTAAGCCTCGACAGTCACAGTCCTTTAAAATCCAAAGAGCTCCCATATAAATAAGACCAAAGCTACAATCCTTTTGATTCTAGGCTGTGTTTGGCAAGGTCTTATATGAGGCTTATAGGAGCCTGTGCTTTTAAAATAAGTCGGCTAATAAAATAAGTCTCGTTTGTAATAGGGCTTATAGAAGGGCTTATAAAATAAGTCGGCTAAAAACTTTAGCCCCATAAAAAGGGCTAAAAACTTTAGCCCAGGGCTTTTGAAGAGTAAATTACTCCCTCTGTCTCAAAATTATTGTCAGTAGGACAAGAATCGCAAAGTTTAATAAAAGTGGGACCACTATAATTCTCAACCACTCAAATAGAATACTTTTTTACTAAATTCTTTTTTTTCTTAGGGTTTTTCTAACTTGTGCCCTGGGGCACAAGTTAAGCACACCAAAAGGACGGTAGGACCCATGAAAAATGACATCCGGACCCACATCTTTTATTTGAAAAGTGTAATTTTCTATGGGTCCGGACGTACTTTTTCGTGAGTCCCACTGTCATTTTGGTGTGCTTAACTTGTGCCCCCAGGGCACAAGTTAGAAAAACCATTTTTCTTAATAGAAAATGGACAATTAATTTGAAACATCCACAAAAAAAAATACTTATTTATTCACAAAAATATCGAACATATAAAAAACTCATTTAGTTATGTTATTTTTAATAATTTTATAATAATAAACCCTAGTAGCCAATTTACTAAACAAATTTATAAAAATAGAAATTTTAATTTCCATTTATAATTAAGTCCCGCTCGTTCCAACTTCTAAGCGCATGATCCCACCTATGCCCCAAATCATACTTTATGAGAATTTCCCCGGCAGAAGACCAATAGACGACTAACAACGACTACTTATTTAACACACCATTTCTCTCACTTGAAAAAACTAAAAATTCGAAAAAATGTACGGACACAATCGTCAAATCACGGTGATCGATGCAGCAGTTAAGAAAGCCCACACTGATCTTTTGGCTGCGGGCGAAAGCGTAACGGCGTGGAGAGTTTCGCAGGCAGCGTTAGTTATGTTGAATGCGGATTCGTTCGAGTCGTTAGGGTGTTGTATGCAGTATGTGCCTTCCTTGTATCGAATTATTATCACTGAAGCAAAGGTAAACTTTTTTTTTTTTTTTAATTATTATTATTTTTTAATTGTGTGTTTGCAATTTAGATTTAAATTAGGGCAAATGTTTTAAAAATGTACCATACTTGCTGCAATTTGTTTTTATGTGTAGCGAACAATTTTTTTGCTTATACGAGTACTTTTCTTTCAAATTCGGCCTTTTTGAGATATTTTGCAACATTTTGTGACATTTTTTCCCCTCTCGACCTAATAGGATTTTTTTGACTCTAGACTTCTTGTGAGGAGGTTAGGTGCTTTACCAATACGCCATTTTAAATCTCACAAGAGGTCTAGAGTACGTCAAACCTCACTAGGTACGCATTAATTTTGTGGTGGCCAGGTAAAGGGTGGTGTACATCTAAGTCAAATACTCGCCCTTCCTGTGTTACACGAACTGGGAAAATCTCATTCGTTTACCCGTTATTTTAATGTGATTAGCAAATGTAGTACTCGTATATGGTAAAAAGCAACTGAACTTGAAATGAGTTGTTGTAGAAATAGTCATTTTGATTACTTAGCAGTTGCTAGCTAGTGGGTTAAATTATAGATGCATTAAGATTTCAAGACAATGTGGGTTATTGTATAGCATGTTTAAGTAATCATGTAAACTTTGTATTAAAACTAAACATCTGATATTGATCCTGTAGGTCAACTCTTTTATAAATTGTTTTGTTGCGGTCCAAAAGATTACATCACTACATGATCTGGTGTTGTCAATTTGTGAAAATGAGGGAATTAAGAGCTTTGAAGAACTCGAATTAGGACCTATCTTAAAGCATCCGCTAGTTGTGCATTACTTTTCGATAGGACCTGATGTCACCGAAATATGCAAGATTACGACTGAACAAATTGTCGCTTACCTCAGCATAGTCCCTCGTAGAAGGAAAAAGACCATTATGGTTGATGACTTGTTGGAGTTTATAGCAAAGAAAAGGAAGAAAAACCGAGAAAATCTTTGCATACGCATTCAAAGTCTGGGGTATGGATTTTTTTTTTTTTTTTTTTTTTTTTTTTTTTTTTTTTTTTTTAAATAAAAATGATTGTGCATTTACAGTGGCTCTTTTATTTCTTTTTTTTTTTCTGCTGATGTACATTTACAGTATGCACATTGGATATCTCATGCGTGGAAGGCGATCTGAAGGCAACATTCTAAAGAAGTGTTCTGATGGATTAGATGTAAACTCACTGATTAATGACAACAAGGAGGATGATGGAGACACTGCTAACAATAAAAATGATGATGCACAAGCTGCATCTACTTCTGACCCTTCTGCAGCTGCAGCTTCACAAATTCCACGCACTTGGTTGAATACTGAAATGGATTGTAGTTTGACGCATGAGATCAAAAGCTGCAATGATCATGGTGCTTCGCTTAAAGGGAAACAAGTATCCGAAATCAGTTATTGCACGAAATATGCAATTCATAAAACACCGAAGTGGGTCGCTGGGGTGATGTTTAATCCGGAGCTCTTTAGTGTGGATGTGGTAACAGGATATATAGATGGTAATGCAGTCGATGGGCATACATGGGGGTTTATTAAAATGTGGAAAAAATCATGTGAAGATGAGAATGTAGTTGAGGTATGCCGATACTTGATTTTTGCTACAAATTACTTTTTGTTGTACTGAATCATAAAAATTTGGTTTCTATTTAGTTTGTGTTTTGTTATTGTACACTAGTTCTTTGTTTTAATTGCATCTTTTGTTTGTAGGCATATGAGAAGATGCTTGACTTTTATCGTGGTCAAATGAAGCCAAAAAAAAAGACTAAAGCTGTAGATCGTATGATTTCATCATATCCATATGTTGGATTGCTAAATGTTGCTGTAAGTCATCTATGGACAATTTCATACAACCATTCAACGTCAAGGTAGTGTAACCTCAAGTTTGATTCTTTTTTCACAGATTGCATCTATAAAGTTTGGTTTGTGGGATCGTATGAGTTCCGTCCCTGGAGGAAATAGCAAAGAGAGACTTGCAAATACCAATTTCACCACATGTGCTCTTAAAGGGAAACAAGTATCCGAAATCAGTTATTGCACGAAATATGCAATTCATAAAACACCGAAGTGGGTCGCTGGGACGATGTTTAATCCGGAGCTCTGTAGTGTGGATGTGGTAACAGGATATATAGATGGCAATGCAGTCGATGGGCATACATGGGGGTTTATTAAGATGTGGAAAAAATCATGTGAAGATGAGAATGTAGTTGAGGTATGTCGATACTTGATTTTTGTCACAAATCACATACTTTTTGTGGTACTGAACCATAAAAATTTTGTTTCTATTTAGTTTGTGTTTTGTTATTGTACACTAGTTCATGTTTTAATTGCATCTTTTGTTTGTAGGTATATGAGAAGATGCTCGACTTTTATCATGGTCAAATGAAGCCAAAAAAGAAGACTAGAGCTTTAAATCGTATGATTTCATCATATCCATATGTTGGATTGCTAAATGTTGCTGTAAGTCATCTATGGACAATTTCATACAACCATTCAACGTCAAGGTAGTGTAACCTCAATTTTGATTATTTTTTCACAGATTGCATCTATAAAGTTCGGTTTGTGGGATTGTATGAGTTCCGTCCCTGGAGGAAATAGCAAAGAGGGACTTGCAAATACCAATTTCACCACATGTGCTCTTAAAAAGGACATTCTTGTTGCTAGTAAGCATGTTTCGGAGATTCGTGCTGGTTAGTTACATGCCTTTTGTTCTATCTATTTCTTAATATTAGTTCTTCATTTTTGGCTCTATTATTTATTTTTCATTCTGTGTTTTAAGGAGGGGTGTTTGGATGTGCATTAGAACTAAATTTGTTAACATCTTTTGATAGTTTAGAGTAAATATAATCAGATTAATTAAAACAGGTAAGAAATTGATAGAAAACGGATTTTAAATTGCATTTAAACTTACTTAATTATCCCTTTCTTTTAGACCTGATTCTCCGTTCTCAAATGGCTATTACCACTTTCAAACAAAAACCCCAATGAATAGAGGAAATTTATCAGTTGGTTTAGCTGGAGTGTATATATATATTAATCTTTTAAGTTATGGTAGAAAAATTGGATTATCTTCAACCATGTTTCATGTACCTCTGACTTTGTCTTTTGACTGCAACAATTGCTTTTCTTTTGCTTACTTCCCAGGCATTACTCTTGAAGATGTTCAGACATATGCAAAGGAATATTTTTTGGTCTCCAATCAAGTTTTAGATAACATAAGCTCTTATCCGAAAAAACAGTTAGTCTTATTAAGGGAAATCTGCAAGCTAGAATCTTCTTTAACTCAACATTTTTCTGTTGATGACTTTGCTACCCTCGGATTTGGAGACATTTTCACTTTTTTAGGCGAACATATTTCTCTACTACCTACCACATGGCAGGATTGCTTGACGGTTACAGACAAAGTTGAGAAACCTTCGTTTAAAGTTTGCATGAGCCAATGTTACTTGCTTGAATTCTTATCAGAAGCTGCTAATAGCTTAGGGGAACATGAAGCATTAAGCAACTTAATGGTTTCTAAGTTGTTGAAGACTCAATTTCCTTCTGCCGGTCTTACATTACTGGAAGATGAGTTTACAACCGATCTTTTGACTAATCTCAGCAAGAATGGTGATCATGTGAGCTCAAGTATTGTGTTATTTTCTTCAACTTTATCTGATTTTAGAACAGAGAAAGGTTTCTCAGATGCTCATGTTGGCACAAATGATGCAATAGAACTGTTACTTAAGGCTCCAATGTTGGTAGATTTAAGTTTATGGTCATGTTGGGACTATAAGTTTGCGCCTTCTTTAGGTCCTCTTGTGGGGTGGCTGTTGAGCAATGTAACCACCAAGGAACTGCTTTGTTTAGTAACTAAAGATGGAAAAGTTTTACGTTTAGATCATTCCGCCACAGTGCATTCATTTTTAGAATCTTTTCTGCATGGGTCTTCTTTTGAAACAGCTGTAAAGCTCGTATCTTTGATTGCTTTATATGGTGGTGAAAGGAATGTACCTTTGTCCCTATTAAAATTCCATGCATTTAATAATGCTTTTGAAGGCGTGCCGATTGCTTCAAGATTTGTTCTTGATTGTTTGGGTTATATACCGAAGGAGTTTCAACGATTTGCAGCAGAGTTATTGGTTTCTGCACTTCGTTCGATTATCAAAGATGCTCAACTGGCGATTTTGAGTGAATGTAAAAGTAAAGAGGATCATATGTTGGTTCATGAGCTCGGGTTATCATTAGGCATAGTGGAGTGGTTTAATGATAATTGTTCATGTCTATCAGAATCCAAAGAACCGCTTGAAAATAAAAGACTTTCTTCAGAAAGTAAAGTTACGGCATCTCGTGAAACCAACCAACCTAGTGAAGACGGTAAAAGAGATGGTGTAATGACTCTTACAGTGCACAGTGCTGATGATGGTCGCGTTCAGCCCATTTTAGATTCTGAGAGAAAGAAGAATGCAGCTAGTATTATCGAGTCTATTAGAATTGAAGAATTCGGTTTGGATCCAAATATTTCAATCTCAGAAAGCAGCATTTTGAAAAAACAGCATGCTCGTTTAGGAAGAGCACTTCATTGTCTTTCTACGGAGTTATATTCCCAAGACTCGCATTTTCTCTTGGAGCTTGTAAGTTTCTGTCTTTATCCGTTGACATGGAAATTTTAAGTTATTTTGTTACAATAATGACATGTTTGTGTAATTTTATATATTTCTATAGGTTCAGAATGCTGATGATAATGTCTATCCAAAACATGTGGAGCCGACTCTGACTTTCATTCTTCAGGAGAAGAGTTTTATTGTTTTGAATAACGAGCAGGGTTTTTCTGCTGAGAACATCAGGGCGCTTTGTGATGTTGGAAATTCTACCAAGAAGAAAGCTAGTTCCGGGTACATTGGCAAGAAAGGCATTGGATTCAAATCAGTATTTCGGGTATAGGAATTTATCTAATATTAGCCAAATAATTCTTTTATTTCTACAATGTATTCAAAATATTCCTTTGATGATTGTGCAGGTTACTGATGCTCCTGAAATCCATTCTAATGGATTCCATATCAAGTTTGACATTACCGATGGTCAAATCGGTTTTGTTTTGCCAACAATCGTACCTCCTTGTGATATCAACTATTTCACAAACCTGGTCTCATTTGACACTAGTACTGATCAAGTGAAGAGCACCGACGACTACAACACATGCATTGTCCTTCCTTTAAAGTCAAAGTCAACAGAAACTTCTGCCGAGGAGAACATCAAATCTATGTTTTCAGATCTTCATCCATCTTTGTTACTTTTTCTTCATCGTCTTCAATGTATCAAGTTTAGAGATATGCTTAATGATTCATTTGTCATCATGAGGAAACAAATAACTGGAAATGGATTAATCAATGTTTCCACTGGGAATGAGACATTGACTTGGTTTGTTGACTCTCGGGAACTTCAGGCTAACGGTATCCGAAACGATGTCAAAACTACTGAAATTTCGGTTGCATTTGCTCTTGAAGTATCTGGAAATGGTAATTACATTCCAAAGCTAGATCAGCAGTATGTTTTTGCATTTCTTCCTCTCCGAACATATGGTTTAAAATTTATAATCCAAGGTGATTTTGTTCTTCCTTCATCAAGAGAAGAAGTTGACGGTGATAGTCCATGGAACCAATTTTTGCTATCAGAGTTTCCAAACTTGTTTGTGAGTTCACAGCGATCTTTTTGCAGCCTTCCTGGTTTCAAGGATTGTCCTGGAAAGGGCATTTCCGTCTTTATGAGCTATGTTCCTCTTCTCGGCGAAGTGCATGGATTTTTTGCTTCTCTTCCTAGAATGATCATATCAAAGCTATGCACGTCTAACTGTTTACTTCTAGAAGGCGAAAATGAGAAGTGGGTCCCACCGTGTCGGGTACTAAGAAATTGGAATGAACAGGTTCGTACTCTTTTGCCCGATAGCTTGATTCAGAAGCATCTTGGTCTTGGATACTTGAATAAGGATATAGTACTATCAGATTCACTTGCAAGAGCATTGGGTATCGAGAGTTATGGACCTAAAATCTTTGTTAAGATGTTATCTTCTTTATGTCGTACAAAAGATGGTTTAACAACAATGGGCCATAAGTGGTTATCATCTTGGCTTAATGAATTACATTCAATGCCCATTCAGAACACTGATGCTTTCAAAGTCGGCTCTGATGTTATGAATACCCTGATGAAAACGCCTTTCATTCCACTTTTAGGCGGTTGTTACATTTCAATTGAAGTGGGTACGATTTGGATGAGTTTAAATGGTTCATGGGAGAATCTCGAAGCCTTTACAAGATTGTTTTCCAATCTTCGAATTGTTGATCCCGCAATTTTTGATGGCCCTGTTACCAATAACTTAACTCAAATGCTTTTGAAAGTTGGTGTCAAATGGTTATCCGAACATGAGATAGTAAAAGCACATGTTTTACCAGCTATTTGCGACAAGAAAAGTACAGTGAATACTGATCTTATGACAGAGTACTTATCGTTTATAATGGTTCACTTACAATCTAGTTGCTCAGAGTGTGGGAGTGAACGGGAGGACATAATCTCTGAGGTTTATAATAAAGCTTATATTTTAACGAATCATGGTTTTGCTCTACCATCTGAGGTTGAAATCCATTTCGGTAAGGACTTTGGGAATCATATTGATATAAGTAGGTTGATCAGTGGCATTGATGTAAAATGGTATGAGGTTGACAATACTTATATGATGTATCCACCTGGTGTTTCTATGCTAAGCTGGAGGAATTTTCTAAAGGAAGTAGGAATAACTGATTTTGTGCAAACTGTTCAAGTTGAGAATACCGTTCCTGTTTCATCTCAAGTTGTTCTCAGAAATATGATGTGGGAGAAAATGATCATTCCACCTGGATCAACTATCACTGATTGGGAGTCTAGAGAATTGGTTGATTTACTAGCAAAAGTGTCGTCGAGCGGTGATTGTGAAAAATGCAAGCATCTTTTGGAGGTTCTTGATGAAATCTGGGATGAATATTATGGTGATAAAGTTGTTGCTTATTGTAATATGGATGGTGAAAGTAAAGCTTTCAAGTCTTCGCTCGTAAGTGTTCTCGGTGATGTTCAGTGGGTGGTGTCCAGTGTAGACAACGGGCTTTGTTATCCAAAGGATTTGTTCTATGATTGTGATGCGGTGTGCACAATTCTCGGTGATAATGCTTCTTATGCTGTCCCAAAGGTTCGCCTTTCTTATTCCATTAAAACTTTATTCTGTTTGCTCAACACCTAATTTGTTAAATTGCAAAAGTTTAACAGGCTGTGTTTTTTTGTTTGGTATAACAGATTCAAAATGAGAAGTTGGTGACTAGCATTGGTTTTAAAATCGCCGTTACCCTTCATGATGCTTTATCTGTTCTTGAAGTTTGGAAAAGATCCGCCTCATCTTTCAAAGCAAGGTAAATGTTCATAATCTGTTTGCGCGTTTTCTAAACCATGGTAAATGCTCATAACCGTAGCAAGATGTTCACACGTTTTTGTTTGTTTACTTCAGCATATCACAGATGTCAAGGTTCTACTCATTCATATGGAAGCAACTGGGCTCTTCAAATGAGACTGACATGGCGATATTACGCAGTGGATCGTTTATATTTGTTCCCCTTACATCGGCTTCGTCGAGCGAAGTTGTTTCTGGTGTGTTTTTATCCCCACACGAAGTCTTTTGGCATGCTAGTATGATCCATCCGAAAAGTGAAAGCAAAATGCTAAGCAACTTATATCCAAGCCTTCATGACTTTTTTGTTAATGAATGTGGTGTAAATGAGAACCCTCCGCTTCTTGATTACCTTGCATTTTTATGTCATTTATCAACTGAAGAAACTCCATCAGAGGCCGCCAAAAAGGTAGAATTCTGTCCAATTTACTACACTAGTTAGAGAGATATAATAAAACATAACTTGCATCTACCTTTATAAGTAAGAATTAATCACGTTGTGTGACATAATGACTTTGTCTCAATTCTGAATTCTATTGACAGGTATTCAATGTTTTTGTAATGTGGAGTGACGGGCTCAAATCTGGAGCCCTAAGTGTTGAGGGCGTTGAAATGCTGAAAAGAAATCTTGAAGAAAAGGAAATGAAGGTGCTTCCGACATCACATGATAAATGGGTCTCTTTACATCCATCATTTGGATTCGTGTGTTGGTGTGATGATGAAAAGCTTGCCTATGAATTTGAGGAGTCGAATATTATCAATCTTTTTTGCTTGTGTGAACTCACTGATCAAGAAAAAGCAATGCTTCAAGTGAAGGTTTCTTCTTTCATGAAAGCACTAGGAGTCCCTGCTCTCTCAGAGGTTGTCCCTTGTTCATTTTTTTCATCTTTTTTGTTTGGGGTGTTTGGATTTGTGTTTTAGTTCGCTGATTATATGATTATTGTGACTTGAAGTCGAAAAAGGTTAGGATAAGTGAATATTGCAACATAACATATTTGGTGGTCAAATAATCAGGTACCAGTTGCAACAAAACTGATTATCTACGGAAAAACTAGTATGACCTATATACGCTCGAAGTTTAGGGACTCTTACCTTCATGCCAGAAACATTTATGCAGAAGTCCAAATGTCTGTTTTTATTTTCATTATTTTTCTGTTATTACAATTTCTCACTTAGTTATAGCACATCCAAACGCTATCTTTTACGGTCTTCTATTGTAACCGATTATCATTTTCTGAATATTTAGCGTCATGTAAGTAACTTTAACACAGACTTGTAAACCCCCTTCAGTTAACATGCGACAGCTTCCGTGGGCATCTTATAATTCTCAATGATATCAGATGGAAATTAACCAGCCCTTCAAATCCACTGTAGGTTGTTACTCGTGAAGCAATATATCATGGGCAAGTCAACAACAACTATGGAATTTCGTTGGTGAGCTGGGTTCTTCCTTACGCTCAACGTTACATCTATTACAGACATCATGAAAAATATCTACAACTCAGGCTATCAGGATTTGAAAAGCTGAAGCGACTGCAGATTGTTGTTGTCGAAAAGTTATTCTATAAGAACGTTATAAGGCGATCAAATATGACATCAAAGAAGAGGCATGACTGTAGTTCCCTCCTTCAGGTATTAAGTATTCTAATTTTTACATGTATATCAACTATTGGGACCGATAACCACCTGCTAGGGATGAGCAGCGGCACCGGAAAAACGGTACGGTACCGGAACTGTACCGGTACTGACCCGTACCGGTACCGGTTTTATATACCCGGTATGGTGCCGGTACTATGAAAATGGTGAGAAAAAAAAAACGGTACCACAGAAATTCGGTGCGGGATCATAACGGGAATTCCAGAGTTAGGTACCGGAATACAAAAGGTTGGCTTTTTGAAATAAACACATGATCAATAACATTATAAACTGATTATTATGAGTTGATTTTTTAATGAGTATGTTGTTCTTTAATGTGATTTTAATGATTTATTGCAGCTAATTATAAACTGATTATTGAGAGTTGATTTTTTAACGGGTCAAAACTGGATTTTTGCTGTCACAGTGGGTTAACGGGTCAAAACTGGATTTGCCAAATATAAGCAGACACTTTTGTTACAGTTTGCCAAACACCCCTTTAAGTAGATGGATTTCTTTGCTGCTTAATTCAGTTTACAAACACTCCTTTATAATGCAGTTCACTGTTGTAGATGTTTAGTTTCATCTTTGTTGCAGCATTAAGACATTTGATACAGTCCACTGTTGTAAATGCAAACACAACCTGTGCATAAGACACACCTTAAAGAAGACAATTTACCTATATTAATGTTTAAAGGTTAACAAAAGGTGTCCCTTATAAAGGGTAGTTCTAAATATGGAAGGTCATTCCAAACAAAAAACAACCTCCAAACGGAGCATGTTTGTAATATTAGTGATTTAACAAAAAACAAAGCTCGGCCAGTTATATTGCAAATCAACCAAGTTGCTAGCCATAAGGTGGAATCAAGTCACAGTATAAAAAAGTCAACCAAATTTCTCAACATTGCAGACATTTGATAAACATATTTCTTTAAAAGTTTATCTCGGATTTCATGTCTAAAGAAAGACTGATATCACATTTTGTTGACACCATTGTCATGCTTAAAACCATTATATATACAAGAGCTGGTTTTAAGATTAAATATCTTCATAGAATTGATCAATTATCTAGAAACAGATGAATATGAAATTTCTAACATGAGATACCACACAGAGAAATAGTTGAGTAGCAATTGTTGGTCAACCAACATTTGATTTACTTAACAACTTCACCATCTTTTTATTAATGTTCTAAGTATTTTAAAAGTTAAACGGTTCTCTACCGTTTTACTACTGGAACCGATACCGGTACCGGTTTAAGATACGGTTCCGGGAACGGACTTTGAATTTAGGTCCGGAAAAAATCCGGTACATCGAAAACGGTGCCGGTGCCGGTACGGTACCAAAATGGTACCACGCTCATCCCTACCACCTGCAAAATTTTAATTATAGTAAACAAAAGCCAAAATGACAAAAATACTTACTCAACTTTACCATTATTAGGTTCATTTACACCAATTGCAGTTAATTTAGCTAAATTTAATAATGTATCCCTGATTTCCTTGTCGATACTATTTATAGAAGATTGAGCTTATACTAAACATGTTTATGTGCTGATTCACACAGGATGATATTCTGTATGCAACGCGTGAATCAGATTCTCATTCAATATTCATGGAGCTTACTCGTTTTCTGATCAATGGGGATCCTGAACTGCACTTGGCTAATTTTCTTCACTTGATTACAACAATGACCAAATCAGGTTCAACAGAAGAACAAATAGAAACTTTTGTCTTAAATAGCCAAAAAGTGCCAAAACTGGCGAAAGAAGAACCGATATGGTCAATTCAACCTATGACATTTAATACTGAGACATCAACCACAACACGTGTCACCAAAAGAACCGTCAAACATAGTTCCTCAACTCGAGGAAACAAAAACTGGCCTCCCTCCCACTGGCAATCTGCCCCTAAGATGCAATATGTCGCTAAGCGTGTGGATCTAAAAGTACCCTCAACTAATCAGGTCGAAATTCGTGAAATTTCAACAAGTTCAAATGGTGAGGGTGATGGTGTAACCAATGTGGCTAATAGTTTCTCAACTCGAGGAAACAAAAACTGGCCTCCATCCAGCTGGCAATCTGCCCCTAAGATGCAATATGTCGCTAAGTGTGTGGATCTAAAAGTACCCTCAACTAATCAGGTCAGAATTCTTGAAATTTTTACAAGTTCAAATGGTGAGGGTGATAGTGTAACCAATGTGGCTAATCGTGTCAATGTTGAACCTTCTTTGGTTGACCAAGATGGTCCTACGAGTTTTAGTCAGAATGATCAACTTTCTCTTGGCCAAGTCAATGTACAACAGGCACTGCTTACAGGAAGACGAGGCGAGGAAGTGGCATTCAACTACTACTCTAAAAAAGACGGGATAAAGCTTGTGAAATGGGTGAATGAAGCTAGTGAGACTGGGCTACCGTATGACATTGAAGTTTATGATCATAACAACCGAAAGGAATACATCGAAGTGAAAACTACAGATTCTGCATCAAAGGACTGGTTTGAGATATCAGTTAACGAGTGGCAGTTTGCAGTTAAGAAAGGTGAATCTTTTAGCATAGCTCGTGTGGCTTTATCGGGTGATCAAATGGCTCAAGTTGCTATTTTTAAGAATCCGGTGAAGCTGTGTCGGGATGGTGATCTAAAACTGGCTTTTTTGATGTCAAAACCGCAGATGGATGAGTTTGTTCTCTGAGATTATTGTGCATAGTATCTTTATGTATGATAATTGGATTTTGTGATGGTCTTTCTGGCTTGGTTTATTGCTATCTTAAACCTGTATAGTTATTCTAATCTCACCTAATTTTTTCAATAAACATATGTGTGCATCATCTTTTGTTAGCCCCACTGCAGTAAAAACGTCAATTGAACATTTTTTTTAAGCGTGAAAATTTTAACTAAAAGGTTCGCACTTTTTAACGTGGCGTGAGCAAATGATACATCTGTTGTAGTACGCAAGAATGCTATTTGAGATAATTTTTTATATGAACTATTTATGATACTATCTTATTAAAATGGACGGCGCGTATAAAATTTACGAAAATGGTCTAAAAAGTGCGTCTTTGTTGGATGAAAGACAAGTTATTAATCAAAAACTCTAATTTTGACACGCATTAGAACGCGCACAGAGTTTATATATTTTTTAATAGCGCGAATGCTACATAAGAACGTGCTACATGCGCGTTTTGTTTAAAATTTAATAAAACACACAAAAACCACAAAAAGACAAACAACGCGTTTTGTTAAGTGCGCAGGATTTTTTTGTTAAAAATCTAAAAATGAAATTTTATAAAAAAAACCCACAAAAAGACAAATCTCATGCGCACAAGTAAGAGCCTTAGGTACGGTGGCTAAAATTTTAAGCCATTTGGGCCTCATCGGATGTCACATCATTTCAACGCTCACATCTCAAAATAGCATTTCACTCACAACTAACTTCAACTTAGCCATTTGAGCCCTACCCACCTCCAATTTTATTTTATTTTTCATTTTCCAAACAAACTAAATTTTATTCATTAAAATACAAATACAAATAACATTTTTATAAAAACGTTACAAAGTTAAAAAAAAAAAAAGTTATTGTTTAAAAAAATTATCACCATTTCTAGGCCAATAACCAAATAACATTCGGTTATAGAGGCCCAAAAAAAAACCTAATATCCAAATTCACCCTAAAAACAAACGTCTCTTCCTCTCTCACACTAGACGAATACCCGCGCAAACATCATTTGTAAGCCAATTGATAAAGAAATGTATAATGTTAATATTATGGTACAAGACTTAATTTTGCTGTTATATTATGTTTGTAAAATTCAATTCTTTGTCGCTCAAAAAATTGCCAACCGTGTGTTTGTAAGTTTAAATTCATTGCCAAAGTTGCCATTGTTACTAAGGGGTAAGATATATTTAAGTTATTTATTTTAAGAGGTATTAAAAAAAGTCTCCAAAGTTTCCATTGATGAAAGAAAGACCCGGTTATCATTTATTGAGGTAGTAGTATTCTATACAAGGCCAACTCCACCCCATTTAAATGATGGTTTATGGGTCAATACAACTTGACATGGTCCGTGTTTCCATTTTGACCCATTACCCGACCAGTTTAACGTGGATATAGGAACTCTATATACGTTAATAATATATACTCCGTATGTGGTTATTCAAAAAAGAAATGGCGCTATCTACATTAGGCTGGTCAACATGCTCTATGCATGTGCCGAAGACTAGTCAAATAGACCTGACTCAATTTGGAGTCGACCCAAGTGAATGTAAGCACTACAAAATTTCCATTCGCTTGGTCAAATTTAGAAAACTACAAGTGCAATTTATTATTATTATTATTATTATTATTATTATTATTATTATTATTATTATTATTATTATTATTATTATTATTATTATTATTATTATTATTATTATTTACCGATTTCACCCATTTTAATCTAGAGAGTAAAAGATACACATGCATTTCGAATATAGATTGGGCGATTGGCATGCTCATAAAGAAAAGGATATACTTTGATAAACAAAAATGTAATTCTTGTTTGAACATTCTTTTCTTCCTTATGTAGTTTTATTTATCTCTTGCTCTTTATTTTATGCTTTAAATTTTCAAGGCAAGTATATAGCAAGTCTTTTACTTTAGCATCAATTAATTCACTTTGCTCTATAATACTCATATTCTGCAGAAAGAAAGAGAAACAACACTACAACAAAGTAATATTCGCATGCATGTACTTTTTCTATACGATTAAGTAGATAACCTTGTGTGACCTAAGCCAATTGATAAAGAAATATATAATGTTAATATTATGGTACAAGACTTAATTTTGCTGTCATATTATGTTTGTAAAATTCAATTCTTTGTCGCTCAAAAAATTGCCAACCGTGTGTTTGTAAGTTTAAATTCATTGCCAAAGTTGCCATTGTTAATAAGGGGTAAGATATATTTAAGTTATTTATTTTAAGAGGTATTAAAAAAAGTCTCCAAAGTTTCCATTGATGAAAGAAAGACCTGATTATCATTTATTGAGGTAGTACTTAGTAGTATTCTATAGAAGGCCAACTCCACCCCATTTAAATGATGGTTTATGGGTCAATACAACTTGACATGGTCCGTGTTTCCATTTTGACCCATTACCCAACCAGTTTAACGTGGATATAAGAACTCTATATACGTTAATAATATATACTCCGTATGTGGTTATTCAAAAAAGAAAAGGCGCTATCTACATTAGGCTGGTCAACATGCTCTATGCATGTGCCAAAGACTAGTCAAATAGACCTGACTCAATTTGGAGTCGACCCAAGTGAATGTAAGCACTGCAAAATTGTGAATGTAAGCACTACAAAATTTCCATTCGCTTGGTCAAATTTAGAAAACTACAAGTGCAATTTATTATTATTATTATTATTATTATTGTTATTATTATTATTATTATTATTATTATTATTTACTGATTTCACCCATTTGAATCTAGAGAGTAAAAGATACACATGCATTTCGAATATAGATTGGGCGATTGGCATGCTAATAAAGAAAAGGATATACCTTGATAAACAAAAATGTAATTCTTGTTTGAACATTCTTTTCTTCCTTATGTAGTTTTATTTATCTCTTGCTCTTTATTTTGTGCTTTAAATTTTCAAGGCAAATATATAGCAAGTCTTTTACTTTAGCATCAATAAATTTACTTTGCTCTATAATACTCATATTCTGCAGAAAGAAAGAGAAACAATACTACAACAAAGTAATATTCGCATGGACACTCTTTCGCAGTTATACTAAATATGGAGAGATCAATTTCTTACGATTAAGTAGATAACCTTGTGTATACTATTGGAGAGATCAATTTCTTACACCATGGACACTCTTTCGCAGTTATACTAAATATGGAAATGACAACCTCTATATAACTTGTGTTAAAGTTCCATTTTTGAGGCATTAAAACTCATAAACTAGCTACGCTAAATTTTCGTTTCTTTTAATATATCAAATGATTCAAGCATACCGTATATATTTTTATGAATAACTCAGTGTGTTGATTGGTAAAAAAACTACAACCTATTTTATTGTCATAGAATTACACAGTACATTATCATATATTTATTTTAACTACCCAAGAAATGGGAAAATTCACTTTCATGGTATGAACTCTGGTTAGGCACATTAATCTTGTTATTTTCTGCAATGGGTAGGATCCTTAGATTCTACAATAGTGATTTATGTGATGTGGATACATGCAGTGGCGAAGCTTGGATTTTTCGAGTGGGGGGTCGGGATCTAATTTTTTTTTTCCTAACACTATGGGGGGTCGAAACCGAATTAAATTGGGGGGGGCGAAACCGAAAATACCGAAATGTTTCTACACGAAAACTATATACCCCTACATCGCAAAAAAAATTTCGGGGGGTCGGCCGCCCCCCCCCCCCCCCCCCCCCCCCCCCCCCTATGAAGCTGCGCCACTGGATACATGCATAGATGGTGAAACGGCAATTTATTGGCACCCGATGCATTTGTGTTGATGATGAGCTTATACTTGTTTTAGGAAAAAACACATACAAGAATCAGCCCATTCATAGATAAATGGGTAGAAAATAGAAATTGTAATCTCTAACAAAGATATTGAATTAAAGTAAACCCCATACAGACAACTAGAGGTGGCAAAACGGGCGGGCCGGGAGGGCACGGGCTACGGGCTAAACGGGCTACGGGCTACGGGCAAAACGGGCGCGGGCTAAACGGGCGCGGGCCAAATGGGCGCGAATCACTTTAGAAAAGACTTAAAACAACAACAAAAATTCCTCAAACGTAACACCTCATTTATATTTAAGTAATATATTAATAAGTTTTTCATTAAAACAATTTAATGTTCTCCAATTTAGAGAAAAACATGTGTGTCCATTATGCCCATTTAACTTCTAAATGGGCAATATATGCCATTTAAAAAAAAGAGGGGGCCCAAACATACCCAAATCTTTTAAAAATTTGCCCATTTAGCCCATTTTTTTGAGTTTGGGCACAAATTGCCACCTCTACAGACAACCATCTTATTAACCATTTATTTGTAGATATACTCATATACATACATACAATAAATCTTATATTCCCCTAAACACGTCTATAGTTAATTGTCATAAACTACAAAGTTGAGGGAAAGAGGTGAGAATATAGACCCATTTGCATCCAGATGGGTTTTTTTTTTTTTTTTCTCTTTTTTTTTTTTTTTTTTTTTTTTTTTTTTTTTTTTTTTTAATGTACCCATCTGCAAATTGCAAGTGAGTTACCTGAATCTGATTTTTGCCACTAATACTCAGACCAATCTCCAACCCTTTACGCATTGCTACGTTCAAATACTCAGCTTACAATATTAAATAGTAGCTGGGACATCGAGTCTCTCTGCCTCAACCCCTAACAGATGCCAACGGCTACGATAGAGGCCCAATTTACTAATTTTCTAGTACTGTTCATTACATACCTGTTACAGGTTCTGATCTAACAGACCAATGTTGAGCCAAATCTCATTTCAAACATAATAGCGTCCAGATGGAAGATACACACAGCTGATTGGATCATACACCTTTCAAAGTCGAGTTGAAAACATGAGCTCACTCTCCTTCAGTTCCAGTCTCCATTCCAAAGTCGAAAAAGAAATTATCAAAGTTATAGTTCACTGCTACGTGTTGGTTGTCTGACCCAGGTGATAAAGCAGCCTTCCTACTTCTCTAACTCCAACGGTTATCGGTAATTCAAACTCACTTTTACCTACAGTTAGCTTGCACCTGTAAATTAGTTGGAAACAACAAGAGTCTTTTTATATTTCTTAGCTCCTCCACAGATTCTCTACAAATTAGCATCCGACCATTGCAGTGGCGGAGCCAGGAGCCAAGTTTAGGGGTAGCGAAATACGAAAATTTGTTTAGGGGTAGCTAAAATTTGTTTCAGGGGTAGCGAAATCGCCAAAAAATGGCCAAAAATCGCCAAAAATCGCTAAAATTACACTACCGGGTAAAAGTTCAGGGGTAGCGGTCGCTACCCCTGGCTTACACATGCCTCCGCCCCTGGACCATTGTGTCAATTGCAAACTGCAAGTGAGTTGGCTAAATTTTGATTTTCGGCACCAACACTTATCACTAAACAAACCAATATCCATCCATTTATGCATTGATACATTCAGACACTCCTTGCAATCAAATAGTAGCATGACAGCTCCTCAAGCCCTCAACCCGTTACACATGCGATCTTGCTTTGTGAGAGACCTTATTTACTATACTACTGGCAGCATTACAGACCCATCACAGGTTCTCATCCAACAGGCCTAATTATCCTGAGCCACTCTCTTTAGTTCCAATCATGGTTCCAACCATTACTACTTAATCCTTAGTTCAGCAAACTGTTTATCAGCCTCTGGATCTCTTTCAAAAACACATTAACCTAAGAAATTCTTTGCATATCTAAAATCAATATATGAACTGGCTATTCAAAGCCATTTCTTTTTGGCCACCACCCCCATCGAAATCATTCAACCATCCCTCATCAAAATCATTCAACCAGACTCAAAAATATAATTTTCTAATGCACCGATTAGATTAGAATATAGGACCACCAATCTTTTGAAGAACCAAGCCCAATATAGTGCTTTTGGTAAACTCTTACCTTATCCGTCAAGTTGACAGCAATAATATCTCCGTATCATAAAAAAAAAGTATTATATTAAGCAACAAATTGTTTCATGATCAACGTATCTGCATATGCTCAATAATAGCAAGACGGGATTTATAGCTCAAATCAACAATTTGCTCCCACAAGAGTGGACTGAACCACAATTATTAACAAATGTCCAGTGTCCAGACCACCCACACAAAAACACACAAACCAAACTCATTGACACATTATCACAAACACTTGGTGTGCCAATCTAAGATGTAAATGACTTGCCCATTAAACAAATACTAAATTGTCACATTTTTTTCTCTTTTTGGTCATTCAAACATAGCCTATTTTGTCTTCTACTTGCTATGAGCTTTTATTTACAACATTCTCCAACATAATCATCTTCTAACTTTGAAGGTATATAACAAATATATTAAATTAAAGTAAAATTAAACCCACAAGGACAAGTTGTGTCGTATTCATCATTTATTATTGATACACATAATCAACCTTATTCTATTTTATAGCAACACTTTGTATGAATTGTAAACTTGCACTGAAAACACTTTAAGATCCACCAGCCCTGCAACCTCCTACCACACAACGTGCAGTCATCACTTTCAGTTCCTCGGAAAAGTGAAACGTATAAATGCCTCCAACCTTTACATTCGGAAATTGGTCAACACCTCTGTCAAGAGGGAAAGGGAATGTTTCTATTGACGACACACAACAAGCTGGATGCATGGAGTAGACGCATTGATCACAATGATAGAAGGCAGCATTAGGATTAAACTCCTCCTCGCAAACTTCACAAAAGTAATCACCACCATAGTTTTCAACTGGGAAGTACCTTAGGCTCATCGGATGCTTGTCATACTTGTGCCTTATTGTTTCAGGCCACAACAAAGCACACTTTGTATGTAGGTAAAACTTACAATCCTCACAACCGTAAAAAAAAGGTTGAGCCTTTGCATCTGACAAACAAAAACGACAATACTTTTCAGAACTTGGCTCAAGTTTACGAAGTAGATGATTTGGATGGGATTTATGTGTGATATATTCAGGTGTTGTGAATGCGCAACAAACGTCAACTTCGTAGCTACTTCCAGAACATTTCTCCACATCACTGTAAACAAATCCATTGCAAGTTGACTGACAACGAAGACAATAAAACAGATCCAGACCCCAAATTGAAAAAGGGCCTGGTGGAAATAGTTTCAAGGTACGTATGCCTCTCCAACTATGAGTGTCCATCTTAACTTCAGTAGGCAGCCGGGTGCACCACATATGGAGAACAAAGTTGCATGCCTCATCAGAAGATGTACATTTGTAAAACGGCATGTTTGTGATTGGTCTTATGCATGCATTGCATAAAACTTCAACCATTTTCATTGAATCATGACTGGATATTGTTGTTTTTCTTGAAGAGGTAGGTGTTGCTGTAATATCATTACAGCATGGTGTATCTACAAGAGTTAATGGGTGTTGATGAAATGGATGTGTTAGATTGGTTTCAAAGGGCGCCCTTGATCCACTTTCTCCATAAGAGTGTTTAAACGCAGCAGTTTGATCGGGGAATGGGAGGTGGAGAAGATGAGGATAGTCAGAATCTCTATAATTTTTGGAAACTGTACTGGTACCTGCAGGACCATATTTCACACATACAATCACTAAGTTATTAAGGGCCAATTACATAATTACATATACCCACTAACATAGTTATAGTGACAGATAAGAAAAAGTGTCTCTAAAAGTACCAAAAGTGTCAAACTATTGAGTGTAAGGATATATTCTTTGCCTATTGAGACACATATTTTCCACAAAAGTGTCATTACATGTCACTATTTTAATTACTTGCTCACACTTCTTAAAAAGTGTCACAAGAAAGTTAGATTTATTGACACTTCTTTGTAACACTAAAGCCTTTGAAACTAAAACTCATTTTTCTTGCGTTGATAATTAAATGCAATATATTACAAACTTACATTTAGTAACGGTTTGTACGTACCTGCTTGTTTCCAGCTGATGACAATATTGTATGATGCCTTTTTTGATGTAGTTGCGCAATCTGTGTGCGCATAATATCGGCATTTGTCACATTTATAAATCCATAGATTCTCATCAAATTGCAGGTCACATACCTTACACCTTGGATGAAATTTAGCTTTTTGATCATCTCTTGGAAATGAATATGCAAGTGTGAGTGGGTGAGTATGAATGAAATTGTTCTGTGTAAAATTTTGTATTAACAACTTTTTACGGAGGAACACACAATCTCTATGGGCGAAAAAATGGAAACAAGTGGTACACTGATAAAAGTTTCCTTGGTGTTTGTTGCCACAAGCATGACAATTTGCCAAAATATCCATAGGGATGGACATTATTGGGTGTTGGTGGCTAGGGTGATAGATGATGTGGTTTTGTATGCCGTTTTTGGCACATCCTAAACCAAAAAAAATATCACATTGAATACAATGATAATTTAGGTACTCGTAGTCATGCTTGCGTGTACAAATTTGACACATACACCAATTATCTCCTGACACTTGACAGAGGATGAGAACATGATCACGATGAGATTCGTGTCTTAGCGTTGTGGGAAGCTCTGCACATAATTTATGAAGTGAGTATTCACATTGATCACATGTATAGTAATACCTGCTATAAAAGTTGATTTCTTGACCACAACGTCCGCATGGACATCGAAAGTCTTGTTTCATAATCAACTCCTCCTCATCATCGTATACTACTTCATCATGTGGATATTCTGGATTGAGATCTATAAGTTTCAATGGATGTGCATGTGGTTCCATTTCAATGAATTGACTTTGATTTGAGGAATATTTTTTTGATTGAAATAAATAGTAGAATAGAACAATGGCTATTAAAGATGATAAAGAAATTGAGGTACAAGGATATTATATAAGGAAATCTTTTAGCTGATATATTCCTTTCCCTTTCATTAAAAATCTAAAGAGTAAAAGACAAGCATGCATTTAGAATACAGATTAGGCACTGGCATGTTCATAAAGAAAAAGATATACATTGATAAACAAAAATGTAATTCTTCTTTGAATATTCTTTTCTTCCTTATGCAGTTATCTCTTGCTCTTTATTGTGTGCTTTGAATTTTCAAGACAAGTATATAGCAAGTCTTTTACTTTAGCATCAATTAATTTACTTTATTCTATAACACTCATATTCCGCACAAAGAGAAACAACACTACAACATATTAATATATGCATGTGTGTACTTTTTCTATACGATTAAATTAACCTTGCGTTTACGATTGGAGAGATAAATTTCTTACACCATGGACACTGTTTCGCTGCTATACTAAATATGGAAATCACAATCTCTACATAACTTGTGTTAAACTTCCATTTTTCATGCATTAAAACTCATATGCTAGCTTTGCTAAATTTTCTTTTCTTTTATATCAAATTAATTTGAGCATATACCGTATATATTTTTATGAATAAATGAGTGTATTGATTGGGCTAAAACTGCAAACTATATTATTGTTATATAATCACACAATACATTATTATTTGTTTTAACTACCCAAGGAATGGGAAAATTCACTTCCCATTTCTTGGATCAAATTTAACTTTATATAGCAAGTCTTTTACTTTAGCATCAATTAATTTACTTTGCTCTATAATACTCATATTCTGCAGAAAGAAAGAGAAACAACACTACAACAAAGTAATATTCACATGCATGTACTTTTTCTATACGATTAAGTAGATAACCTTGTGTTTACTATTGGAGAGATCAATTTCTTACACCATGGACACTCTTTCGCAGTTATACTAAATATGGAAATGACAACCTCTATATAACTTGTGTTAAAGTTCCACTTTTGAGGCATTAAAACTCATAAACTAGCTACGCTAAATTTTTGTTTCTTTTAATATATCAAATGATTCAAGCATACCGTATATATTTTTATGAATAACTCAGTGTGTTGATTGGTAAAAA
This sequence comes from Artemisia argyi, assembly GCA_030686995.1. NCBI lineage: Eukaryota > Viridiplantae > Streptophyta > Magnoliopsida > Asterales > Asteraceae > Artemisia > Artemisia argyi. The sequence goes on from CM060704.1 coordinate 162,143,513, forward strand.
AACTACAACCTATTTTGTTGTTATAGAATCACACAGTACATTATTATATATTTATTTTAACTGCCCAAGAAATGGGAAAATTCACTTTCATGGTATGAACTCTGGTTAGGCACATTAATCTTGTTATTTTCTGCAATGGGTAGGATCCTTAGATTCTACAATAGTGATTTATGTGATGTGGATACATGCATAGATGGTGAAACGGCAATTTATGTGATGTGGCACCTGTTGCATTTGTGTTGATGATGAGCTTATACTTGTTTTAGGAAAAAACACATACAAGAATCAGCCCATTCATAGATAAATGGGTAGAAAATAGAAATTGTAATCTCTAACAAAGATATTGAATTAAAGTAAACCCCATACAGACAACCATCTTATTAACCATTTATTTGTAGATATACTCATACACATACATACAATAAATCTTATATTACCCTAAACACGTCTATAGTTAATTGTCATAAACTACAAAGTTGAGGGAAAGAGGTGAGAATATAGACCCATTTGCATCCAGATGGGTTTTATAGTTAAGTTTTTTTTAATGGACCCATCTGCAAATTGCAAGCTAGTGAGTTACCTGAATCTGATTTTTGCCACTAATACTCAGACCAATCTCCAACCCTTTACGCATTGCTACGTTCAAATACTCAGCTTACAATATTAAATAGTAGCTGGGACATCGAGTCTCTCTGCCTCAACCCCTAACAGATGCCAACGGCTACGATAGAGGCCCAGTTTACTAATTTTCTAGTACTGTTCATTACATACCTGTTACAGGTTCTGATCTAACAGACCAATGTTGAGCCAAATCTCATTTCAAACATAATAGCTTCCAGATGGCAGATAAGCACACCTGATTGGATCATACACCTTTTCAAAGTCGAGTTGAAAACATGAGCTCACTCTCCTTCAGTTCCAGTCTCCATTCCAAAGTCGAAAAAGAAATTATCAAAGTTATAGTTCACTGCTATGTGTTGGTTGTCTGACCTAGGTGATAAAGCAGCCTTCCTACTTCTCTAACTCCAACAGTTATCGGTAATTCAAACTCACTTTTACCTACAGTTAGCTTGCGCCTGTAAATTAGTTGGAAACAACAAGAGTGGAATTGAACCACAATTATTAACAAATGACTGGTGTCCAGACGACCCGCACAAAAACACACAAACCAAACTCATTGACACATTATCACAAACACGTGGTGTGCCAATCTAAGATGTACATGACTTGCCCATTAAACAAATACTAAATTGTCTCATTTTTTTTCTCTTTTTGGTCATTCGATAAAAAAAATCAAATATAAATAAATAAATAAAAAAAATAAAAAAATCCCAAATTAGCTCCTGTTGAAATCCTATTTTCCTGACTTGTGAAGTACGTCATTTGCTTTATAGCAAAATTGGGCAACAGTTAAACATAGCCTATATATTTTGTCTTCTACTTGGAAGGTAAAAGCTAATATAACACATTATCGCAAACATTTATTATTGATACACATAATCATCCTTTCTCTATCATTATTAATCTAAAGAGTAAAAGATACGCATGCATTTCGAATATAGAATTGACATGTTTATAAAGAAAAAGATATACCTTCATAAACAAAAATGTAATTCTTCTTTAAATATTCTTTTCTTCCTTATGTAGTTAAATTTATCTCTTACTCTTTATTTTGTGCTTTGAATTTTCAAAGCAAGTATATAGCAAAGCCTTTAACTTTAGCATTAATGAGTTTACTTTATTCTATAACACTCATATTTCTCACAAAGAGAAAAAACACTACAACAAATTAATATTTTCATGCATGTACTTTTTCTATACGATTAAGTATATAACCTTGTGTTAACAATTGGAGAGCTCAATTTCTTACACCATGAATAGTGTTTTGCAGTTATACTAAATATGGAAATCACAACCTTTATATAACAGGTGTTAAACTCCCATTTTTCATGCATTAAAACTCATAAGCTTGCTTCGCTAAATTTTTGTTTCTTTTATATCAAATGATTCGAGCATACGTATATATTATTATGAATAAATGACTTTGTTGATTTGGCTAAAACTGTTATTATTTGTTTTAATTAACTACCCAAGAAATGGGAAAATTCACTTCCATGGTATGAACTCTACTTAGGCACATTAAGCTTGTTAACAGTTAGGATCCTTAGATTCAACAATAGTGATTTATGTGATGTGTGGAAACTCCTCCTCATCGTCGTATACTACTTCATCGCATGTATATTCTAAATTTAGATCTATAAGTGTCAATGGATGTTCATGTTGTAACACTTCCATTTCAAAATTTTGATTTTAAATTGAGGATTTTTTTTTTTTTTTTTTTTTTTTTTTTTTTTTTTTTTTTTTTTTTTTTTGAACAATAGCCAACTGAAAATATGATAACCAGAAATCGAGATGTAAGTACATTATATAAGGATTTTTTTAATGATATATTCTTTCCTTTTCTCTAAGGGCATGTTTGGTACAAAGAGTTGCAGATGGAGAAATGAAGATCAAATTATTTCCTATGTTTGGTACCTCAAAAAAATAAAAAGGTGAAGAATTACAACTCCTAAGATTTGTTTCCTTTATATTTTGTGGAGAGTTGGTTTCCACTCCTTTTGGTAAATAAATGAACTCTTTCTACAACTAAATAATAATAATAATAATAATAATAATAATAATAATAACAATAATAGTAATAATAATAATAGTAATAAAAAAAATAAATATAAAATAATAATAATAACAATAAATAATAATAGTAATAATATATTAATATAATGATAATAATAATAATAATAATAATAATAATAATAATAATGAAATAAAATAATAATAATAATAATAATAATAATAATAATAATGAAGTAATAAATTAATAATAATAATAATAATAATAATAATAATAATAATAATAATAATAATAATAATTTCGAGGCTCCCCACTAATTTTTTGTAATCCTATTGTTTTGTTTCTAATGAAAGAGAGGTGTTTATAATAATAATAATAATAATAATGATTTCTTGAGTCAATTCTCTAGTGTTACCAAACACTATTCATTTCTGTGATTTGATTTCTTCACTTCATTTCATTTCTCTTAATTTCACCTTACCAAACGTGCCCTAAGAATCCATAGAGTAAAAGATACGCATGTATTTCGAATATAGATCGGTCGATTGGCATGTTCATCAAGAAAAAGATATACCTTGATAAAGAAAAATGTAATTCTTCTTTGAACATTCTTTTCTTTCTTATGCAGTTTAATTTATCTCTTGCTCCTTATTTTGTGCTTCAAATTTACAAGGCAAGTATAGCAAGTCTTTTACTTTAGCATCAATTAATTTACTTTATTCTACAACACTCATATTCCGCAATAAGAGAAACACTACAACAAATTAATATTCGCATGCGTGTACTTTTTATATATGATTAAGTAGATAATTAACCTTGTGTTTACGATTGGAGAGATCAATTTCTTACACCTTGGACACTGTTTCGCAGTTATGGTAAATAAGGTGGTTGCACCCGCGCGTTGCGGCGGTTTTTTTCTTCTAGTTTTTATGTTCTCTGTATTTGGTCATATGTTTGGTGCCTAAATTGTGTGTGAAAATCCTTTTCTATTTAAGAAACCCTTTTACTGGTTTTACGTTCCTGTCCTGTGTGCAGCGGCAGGCGTGACCGCGTGACCGGGCCAAACACAAATTTCTTTGAGTTGCGTTTAGGCTGGTGCAATATAGTAATGTTTTCATCATATTTCGAACTTAACGTTGCCAATATTTCTATGCATTGCCACAGTTAGGCCTTTTGAACTTCAATCTGAAGAAGATTGCGACTTTGCAATATGTGTTCCAAAAGCTTTCTCTTTGAAAATGTCTTAATCTGTGTGACACGACCAGTGGTGTTTGTCCTTCTGTTCTAAAAACCAACGATGGTAAATACATCAATGTTGAATATTAAGTAAATGCCAAAAATATCTTCTTGAGTAGGAACTTTTTTAATATCTTTTTTGGCAAGGCATCATTATGATGACTATTGGTACTTAAATATATCGTTCTCAACCATCTGAACGTTGGTTTCCCATTCTCAGGATGACGTATCTATAATGTACAGGCAGAGAGCTCGCTTCCAATGATGGCTCTGTTGATTGTAGCTTTTTAGGACTTGCAACACCTATGGTACCGAACACAGCGAGATTTTCCCTGTCCTACTTTGTGTTCCACTCCATATCTAGAAAATGTTTTAGTTCAAATTTAGAAATTGCCTTTACAAAATATAGTTCGAAATTTTTTCCGATGGACTGCAAGTATAAATGGCCAAATTTTCAACAATATAAAATTATATATATATATATATATATATATATATATATATATATATATATATATATATATATATATATATAAAGGAAACTATTATTTATTTACAGTAAACATGGTAAATGTTGTCAAACAAGCAGAAGCATTTTTCGTTGTATAAAATGATTAACTGCAGATACGTACTAACAAACCACTTTGACCATAAAACCAACACCTTTTCAACCCACCAATCTTAACAGTAGATCCTAAAGACTTCAAGCAAAATACAAACGGTAAAACCGAGCAATGCATATAGAGACCGGTCTCAAAAGATGTTAAGTATCTGCCTACATGTACATTCTTAAAATTTTGTTCTGCATCCAGTGACGGAGCCAGGAATTAGGTATAAGGGGGGCCGAAATTTTTTTCTCAAGCTAACAAAGTAATGTAACTAAAGGTTAGGGGGGTCATTTGTCTATAATTGCGTCATATGCTTAAATTTTACAAGGTAAATAGCAAAGCGATTGGTCGTATTGGAGGGGGCCGAACACCCCCTGGCTCCCCCATTGTCTCCGTCCCTGTCTGCATCAATACTCTAAAACCAAAAACTATTTATGATCTAGTCCTAGTGATTGTTATGTCCATAAATCATTAACCAAATAAGTTACTTACTACTAACAATGAAAATACAGCTTGTTTGACACATTATAAAGTTTTGTATCAGAAAAAAATGAATATGAGAATCAATGTTTTTTTCGTTCAAAACTATTTTAAGTCTCTCTACAGATGGAAAAAACGGAAGGTGTGGGATAAGTAATAGGCCCAACAGGGTTGGGGTACGATGGGTAAATATTGAACAGGTGCCGGGTTGGGTCAATCAGCGGGCATTTGTTTAATCCCATTTGGTAATTTTATAAATATCCATTTCTTTGTAGCTTTACCCTTTAACCATTTAAACAACCAAATTCGGCATATTTATAGGTAGATTGGTCAAAATACCACCTCACATACAAATGATACAAAAGTGCGATAACGTGTCGTCCACTTATGCGCCGAATTATGTATTGTTGCACTCTGGGCAGCCATAATATGGTCTTCTGCACCCATCCGGACAAAGATACGATCAACCGGAGACATCTTAAAGCTCTCTGCTCCTAAAGAAAACCTGAAACGTGTGTGTAAAAGTGTCTGCAACATATGTGAAATAGCAACAATAAAAAGAGCATAAAATATATTTAAAACCAAACCATGAAGGAAAGAGTAAACTCACGTGCACATATATTGTGGTCTGAGTGTCATTAGTAACAAAACCCAGGTGCGTAAAACACATACCAATTTCATTCTACTATCAAAAAACAGACAGATCAGGTTAAATTATTCAGCGGTGGTTTGGTTCAGGTTTGCAAATATAGCATCTTAAAAAATGGCATAAGAACCTGCCAGGGCTGCAAATTCACCAAATCGGTAAGATTTGCCCTGCCAAGATATAGGTCTAGTATCAGCCGTTTTCTGATAAGCTTTTTTCCTTGGCTTGGCTTATCAACAGTTATAGCTCCTCTCCACATGCTTACTTTCACCCAATAAGAGAAAAACGGAAACTGAAATTAACCAATATCAGCAAGGCAAGTATCAGCAAACGGTCGAAAACATCAGCAAACGTGCGTGAATATCAAACCTAATTGTTCGCCCCGCCAAGAAGTGAACAATCATAGCTTTAATTAAATCTGCTCAGATTCATTGCAGCATCTTATAACTAATATCACCATTATTCTCATCTCATAAAAACAATACTACAAAAGTGTGTGGCATTTGCTTCCCTGAAAACAAAAGAAATACAAATATGACTTTGTTATGGCACTTTTATTGATCACGAAACATAAACAACAAAAGCACGCGAAACTACTTGCAAAAGCACGCAAAACTACTTTATATGTATAAGAAAAAAATGGACTTAAAAAGTGTAAGGGATTGCTTATCAGTGTATTTTAGAGCAACTAAAATACTGATTGTCCAACTATCCAATACCTGAAAGTTCGAAAACATTTTTCTGACATCAAAATAAGACCGTAACCTTAATAAATAACCTAAGTCAAACAACTGATAAAAAACCTGCAACTAACTTTGGGTACTATTTGGTCAATGTAAAATTATAACTCATTTTATAATTTCGTGGTTATATGACTGTAGTAACCTGCAATTGAGTTTTTTCGTGGGCTCAAAAGTTCACTCCTGTTGCTGCAAGGGCGCCAGGACCTGGTCATCCTAAGGAAATTATAATATGAGTTAGGCTGCAACTAACTTTGGGTACTATTTGGTCAATGTAAAAGTACATCACATGAAAACAATTCACATCGTTCAGGGTCATTGCATTTAGGCCTTTGCTGTTCATTTTCAATCTACAGTCGCATTTTCACCTTAATTATTGTTCAAACTCAGTATTTTTCTAAATCGGCAACTGTTAAAATTTACATTAACATTAACAATCACCAATTTCATCTTAAGCTTAATTCCTGTATTTAAACTTAAGCTCTGCCATCATACACCAATTTCATCATAATATTGACCCTCCATCAAAATTTAAGCCATACTTCTAAATAGTTCTAATGCAACTATACTATTCCTTATCTAAGATGATGATGTTTCTGTAAGTAGATGGACAGTTTTCAGTGTTCTGATGGTTAATGCAGATAACAAATTATAGGTTTCTTATCTACTTAAAAATAGCCCGAGAAGCACTTAAATGAGCAATCCTGAACAGCCTATTCCTTTGAATAATCAAATCCCAAATCGTTTATGCATATGAGATGAATAAACTCACTGTTAAGATTCTGAAACAGATGATCATCATTAACATATTGCGCTGTTTCAAAATACTACATTTTTACTTCCTCATCGTGTAACCCAAAAGTCCATCACTTAAACACCTATTTACAATCAACAAAATATGAAGTAGCAATCTTTAAAATCTAATACCAACAACCAAACACCCCTCCTAGTAAACATTACTGTATCTTAAAAAGAAAAATAGAGTAATCTGCATAAATCGTCCTTAAGGTTTGGTCAAATTGCAGGCTTCGTCCTTAATAGTTTGAAAGTGCAGAGATCGTCCCTTTTTGAAACCTTTTTGCAAATTTTGGTCCTATTTAGGATGAAACCTGAAATTTGACCAAACCTTATGGACCAAAAAAAGTTTCAAAAACGACCAAATTTTACAAAAAGGTTTCAAAAAGGGATGCTCTTTGCACTTTCAAACTATTTAGGACGAAACCTGCAATTTGGCCAAACCTTAAGAACCATTTATGCAGTTTACTCTTTTTTTTATGATAAACCTTAGGGACGATTTATGCAATTTACTCAAAAAGAAAAAATAATAAATAATAAATAAAGGAGAGAGAGAGGCTATCTGATGATGAAAGTGAAAAAGAACGTTTCTTTTATAAAGAGAGAAAAGATATTCCTAAAAGGATCATCTCAACGTACACATCACAGGTTTGATGTGTTGGAATTATTATATCATGACAATCATATTAATAAACCAAGAACATCAAAGTGAGCATGAGCGGAAGCAATTATAATAGATCGAATAACATGTAGTTAATTAATCATTAATTTAAATAGTAAACATACCGTAGTGATTCTAGCCCGAACAAGAAACAATGCAATCTTTCGGAACCAATGAACCCTAATTAGGGTTTATAAGGATTATATGAATTACCCCTTACCTTTTTGTAATTCAATCCAAGAATCAAACAATAGTGTGTTTGATTCACGTTCTTGTACACACGTACTAATTCAAGGAAAAGTTTATGCAAGTAATAACACAAAACAATTTTTGGACACAAGAAAATCGAAACCCTAAGGGGTGTTCGGTTTTGGTTCGACCAAGACAAGAGAAGGAGAAGAGAAAACCCAAGTTGTGTGTGTACAAGTTATGAGAAAAACCTTCACCTTGGGTTTGCTTATATACTAGTCATTACTTGGAGCTCAAGGCACAAAGGAGGTGGGTTGACCTCCTTGGGCCGATCGGTTTGGTGCCCCCTAGGGGTTTCCGGAACCTTCTCTTGTTTCCATGTATTGTCTAGTAATTAGTTTCCTAATCTTCGTTTAATAATTAATTAGTCATTAATCAATAATACCAATTATTATTTAATTGTTTTGTGTTTAATAATTAATTATAACATTTTATAAATAATTATTACATTTCCTCTTCATACGTATTGTGTGCAATCCCGTGATCTCAAGTTCGATCCTAACACACGACTATTATTATTTTGTCTATAAAACCAACAACTCCCACTTAGACATATCATAATAGTGTGATCACATCGATTAGCGTCTTGCAACACGTCGATGCCTCTAGTACAACTTGAGTAAGGCTCCTGGAAAACCTTTTAATGATTTCTCATTATTATTATCCCTTTGTTTCTAATACTACGTTAATAAGGATATGGATCTAGGTCATTCCTTAATTAACCATTCTGTTTCTCGTTCTTAGAAATTGACAAGATTACCAAATCTTTTGAACCTTTCATAAAAGACCTTGGGCGTGGCCACGCAAACACCTTGACAACCCTACGAGGGGCCCAGCAGTATTAAACTCCAAAAATTAATTTGAAGGAACAAATTCTTTATTGACTACAAGCAAAACACACAAACTTTGTAACACTTCCGAAAACAACCCTTATGACTACCAGTTACGTATAGCGTTAAGTTCCACAAAAATGTACTACATTCATGACCGTTATCTTGTATCTCAAGTCTAAGGATAACTTCTTATGATTTACTTAATGACAAGATCCATAAAGTAACATCATATAGTTGGGATAAGTCCTATATTCAGTATCATCGAATATCATCTGAAATGACATGTCTACGCATCAATATACTTAAGTATATTATATCAACTTCAGATTTGTCTTAATTTAATAATATTCCCATATTATTAACTGACAACGGACAATTTAGAATAACTCTTATTCATGGATTTAAACATGCAAAAATAGGACAACAATAATTAATAACAGAAATAAACATACCAACATACTTTATTTCATTAAAATAATAATTGTTTACAATATCCTTTATCCAAATACTAATCACAGTTATGCATGAAACTTCTAGCTAATTTAAGTCCAATTCCATTGGCTAATTCATTAAGCTTCTCTTTCGCCAAAGCCTTAGTGAACGGATCAGCTAAGTTTTCATCTGTGTGAACCTTTAACAGATTTATTTCACCTTCGTCAACCTTTTCACGAACAAAGTGATACTTCCGTAGAAAATGTCTGGTGCCTCTCATGACTCCAGGTTCATTGGCAAATATGATTGCAGCAGAATTGTCACAATACATATTAATAGGTAATTCAATTGAAGGCATAACACCAAGCCCAGAAACGAATTTCCTAATCCAAACAGCCTCCATAGCAGCTTCCGAAGCAGCAATGTATTCAGCTTCTGTTGCAGACATCGCAATTGTACTATGCTTCTTGCTCCTCCAGTCTACAGCTCCTCCATTGATAACAAAGACATAACCCGTCTGAGACTTCGAATCATCTTTATTACTTTGAAAGGATGCATCACAGAAACCTGTAACACAAAGTTCTGTAGATGGATTTCCACCATATACCAAAAACATATCTTTTGTATTCCTCAAATACTTAAGAATATGTTTAACAGCAATCCAATGTTTTTCACCTGGATTCTGTTGAAATTGAGTGGTAATATTTTGAGCAAACGCCACATCTGGCCTTGTGCACTTAACCGCATACATAATAGATCCTACAGCCGAAGCATAAGGAACTTTACTCATGCGAGTCACCTCATCAGGTGTTGAAGCACAAAACTCATTACATAAGCCATGTTTTACTTCCATCGGTAAATATCCTTTCTTGGAATTTTGCATATTGAATCTTTTCAATATTTTGTCAATGTAAGCACTTTGACTTAATCCAATTAACCGCCTTGATCTATCTCTATAGATTTTGATTCCCAGAATGTATGCAGCTTCTCCTAAATCTTTCATAGAAAAGCACTTTCCAAGATATGCCTTTACTGCTTGCAAACTTGGAATGTCTTTTCCCATGATCAATATGTCATCAACATATAGAATTAGGAAAGTTACATTATCACTCCCACTAGCTTTGTGATACACACATGGCTCATCAAGATTTTGAGTGAAACCAAACTTTTTAATTTCAGCATCAAACCTCTTGTTCCATTGTCGTGATGCTTGCTTTAATCCATAAATGGATCTCTTAAGCTTGCAAACACGATTTGGAAATTCTGGATTTTCAAACCCTTCTGGTTGTGCCATATAGATGTCTTCATCTAGATGACCATTTAAGAAAGCGGTTTTCACATCCATTTGCCAAATCTCATAGTCATAGTACGCTGCTATAGCTATGAGTATTCTTATAGCTCTTATGTCTGCTATAGGAGAAAATGTCTCCTCGTAATCAATTCCAAAAGTTTGAGTAAAACCTTTAGCAACTAGACGAGCCTTATAAATGTGTGCATATCCATCCATGTCAGTCTTGATTTTGTAAAGCCACTTACTCCCAACTACCTTGGCACCAGGAGGTAAGTCAACTTCTTCCCAGACTTCATTGTCATGCATGGATTGTATTTCCCCATCCATAGCAGCTTTCCATTTAGCTTTTTGAGGGCTATTAATGGCAGCTCTATAACTAGTAGGTTCATTAAGATCCCCTAGTGTATGCTGATCGACCTCTACATTAAGACATAGACGGTCAGGAGCTTTCACAGATCTTGAAGATCTGCGAATGGGAATTACTTCAACTTCCGGTGGAGGACCCAGACTTTCCGGTTCTATAGGAAGTGTGCTAGTGTTTTCTGAAGGCAATGCATTATTTAGATCATCTTCTAGATCATATACCCTCCCACTGATTTCTTGAACCACAAATTCACTTTCAAGAAAATCACCATATCTTGCAACAAACACTTTGTTCTCAGGTGGGTAGTAAAAGTAGTAACCCATAGTTTCCTTAGGGTATCCTACAAAAATGCATTTTACAGATCTTTGTTGGAGTTTATCTTGTGAGTCACGTTTAACATACGCCTCACAACCCCAGACCTTTAAATAAGACAAGTTCGGAGCTTTTCCAGTCCATATCTCATATGGTGTCTTATCAACCTTCTTGGTGGGAACCATATTCAAAATACGAACAGCTGATTCAAGAGCATAATCCCAAAAAGACAAAGGAAGGATAGTAAGATTATACATTGATCGAACCATGTCCAACAATGTACGATTCCTTCTCTCAGATACACCATTTTGTTGTGGAGTATATGGAGATGTGAGATTCTGGACAATTCCATTCTCAGTTAAGAAATCTTTAAAATCTTGACTAAGGTATTCACCACCTCGATCAGAACGAAGAGCTTTAATCTTCTTTCCCAATTGCAATTCTACTTCTGCTTTGAAAACTTTAAATGTTTCAAACACCTCATGTTTATGTTTAAGTAAATAAACATAACCATAACGGCTGAAATCATCTGTAAAAGTTAAGAAGTAGACAGCACCTCTCCTTGACACATGTCTTAGTGGTCCACACACATCCGTGTGTATTAAACCAAGTAGATCTGAAGCTCTTTCCATATTATTATGAAAAGGTTTCTTCATCATCTTCCCAGAAATACAAGATTCGCATTTATCAAATGACTCATCATTGATATTATTCAAAAGCCCTTCACGTTGTAGCTTTTGCATGCGAGTCTTGCCTATATGGGCAAGTCTACAGTGCCAAAGGTAAGACGAATTCAAGTCATACTTCATTCTTTTACTTATGCTGTACATCGAATTATTATTATTGTTGGAAGTCACACAATTATTCATATCAATTTCAAACACACCATTCACAGCAACAACATTAAAATAAAATACACCATTTAAAGAAACAAAAATTTTATTGCCATCAATAGTATGAGAAAAACCAATATCCAACAAACATGAAAAGGAAACAACACCTCTAATTATAGAAGGTGCATAATGACAATTGTTTAAACAAAGTACTAAACCCGATGGTAAAACTAAATCAAACATTCCTATGGCTTCAACTGCTGCTTGTGCTCCATTTCCCACATGCAGAAATTGCTCCCCATAAGCTAGTCTCCTTTCCTCTCTAAACCCCTGCAGTGTATTACAAATATTAATACCACATCCAGTATCATATACCCAGGAATTTATTACACGAGATAAAGTAAATAATTCAATGACAAATAAGTTACCTGAAGTGCTGGCGCCCATGTGCCCAGTCTTTTTAACCTTATTGTTTCGCAAGTCATCGAGATAAAGAGGACAATTCCTCTTCCAGTGGCCCATCACCTTGCAGTAATGGCATCCTTGATCCTTCTTTGGATTATTCTTGATAGGAGGGTTCTTCTTTGGTTGAGGTGGTTGATAAGCCATAACTTGCTTATTCTTATCATCCTTCTTCTTTCCTTTACCCTTCTTCTTGTTCGCATTTGGCTTGTTAATTCTACCCCCTTGTATTGCAAGTACTTGGGGCGTAGGAGCCTTTTGTGGTGTACCTTTCTCATAATCAATGAGCAGTGCGTGCAATTCACTTACAGTCTTCCCCACGCAATGCATATTGAAGTTCCTCACAAAACCACTAAATTCCTTATCAAGGGATCTATTGATTAAGTTCACAGCCATATCATTGTCATAGGGTTTCCCAAGTGTTTGTAGTTGATCCATGTAACTTTTCATTTTCAACACATGAGCACTCACAGGTTCACCAGGACCCTGCTTACAACCATGTAGAGCTTCCATCAAATCGTAAATCTCTACATTTGATGGTTTCTCATAAAGTTTCTTGAGTTCATCAATCATGTCCTTGGGAAAATACTCCTCAAACTGTCTTTGAAGAGCTGTGGACATTCCCCCTAACATCATTGCGGCCACATCAATATGTTCCTTGCAGTCAAGATTCCATTTGGCTTTAGCAGCATCAGTAGCTGCCGTGCCTTCAGGTTCAGCAGGACAAGGCGTTTTCAAGGTTTCGAGTTGACCAGTCACTCGCAGGACAATCCTTAGTGAACGGTACCAATCATTGAAATTTTCCGAGCCAGTCAATTTTTCTCGTTCAAAATAAGTTTTGAACACAGAACGTAAGTTGGTGTTATCAGTTTGAGCCATTTCTACAGATAAAGAAAGTTCAAAACATTAGTATTTTTGATAATACAATTTTTCAAGAAAATTAAAATACCCAAGGAAAATAAATCCATAGAATAATCTTGAAAACTAGGATCCTCCATAAACATAGTTTCATCACATTCAGTTGATCTGCTAGTAATGAAAGTATAATATGAGGTAACTTGTCGTACAAGTAATTGGCATAACATTTGTCCAATTCCTAGATATATGGGATTTACAATCACAAAACATTTGTATTGTAAGCATGTTTAGTCCCCATCTTAATGCCTTGAGTCCAAGTCTCACTTCCTACTCAATTTAAGTCGTCTAACTTAAAAACTGTAAATTCACAAATCCATCACATCAGTTGATCTGCTAGCAATGAATTTATGAAATTTACCTTTCCATTGCAATCTCGCCAAGTCTCACTATGACGTAAATTACAACTTCAAGTGTTCTTAATTAGATGGCATTCAACTTAATTTTATAAGGGTATTACTATTTTGATGTGATCAAAATAATGTATGAAGAAGCATGCATACAACTTCATAACATTGGTTTTACAAAACATTTTTATTACCAATTTGCTAAGAGTAAAATAACAAAGTTTTGATTGAGGTATCGGGTTCACCAATTAAAGAATAACCATCAATTATCGTCCACTATATCGTACTTTTGCTTAAGCCCGAAGGCTTAGTGTTTCGGATAATCATTGTGGAATTGTGGATTATTCACCCTTAAGATGACAATGTACATGTAATGGTTGTTCGGTAAGTCTAATTTACACACAAACGAGCGTTAAGAAATGAATGTTGTCTATCTAAGGCCACAATTTAATGCGATGCCATCCTTATACCCATCTTGTAGTGTGTAAACTTCGGTCGAGCCTATTTAACCATTACGTACAAAAACATCAATCAACCAATCATTTGAAATTTTAACTCTTAAAAACCAAAACAATTTCGCCATTATTTAGTCCGTATTATTTTTTCTATTCAAAAAATTACCCTTTTCGTTTATATAAACATGTCTAACACAATAAATAAACAAAACAAGTAATTTGCAATAAAAAATAAAACAACTAAATAAACACATATACATAATCATAACAATTAAATATGTATAAAACATGTAGCCACATGCAAATCTTATTAAAAAGTCCTATTAATAATCAAATCTAGGCGTATAACGTATTAATTCAATTAGGGCTTTCTTTTTCTTAGAAAAAGAGCCACATACATCGATAAATCGATTGCGTAAGCCAAAATTAAATAAATACCACATAGCACATAATTGATTACTTAATATTGGAGTCTTCCCCAATTCGACATCTATTAAAATTTACATGTTTTAATATAACTTAACCATTAATATATATATAAGCAATTTAAACCATTTAAATAACATAATAAAAATCCATGCAAATATGCACTTTTTCATGGATTTAGCTTAACAATTAACATATTGCATCAAGATCGTTTACTAAAACGCATAAACAATTACATGACATCTTAGGGTTTCTAGTCAAATTTAAAAAAAAATAAAAGCAAAACCCTAAAAACCCCTAAAGGTCAATCGACCCAAAATTAGGGTTAGGGAAAAAACATAAACCCTAAAAAACATGTAACTATACGAATCAAATCCAATTTTTATGCGTTGCAATAATTAATTACACATTATAACGGCTCTAGATGCCACTGTTGGAATTATTATATCATGACAATCATATTAATAAACCAAGAACATCAAAGTGAGCATGAGCGGAAGCAATTATAATAGATCGAATAACATGTAATTAATTAATCATTAATTTAAATAGTAAACATACCGTAGTGATTCTAGCCCGAACAAGAATCAATGCAATCTTCCGGAACCAATGAACCCTAATTAGGGTTTATAAGGATTATATGAATTACCCATTACCTTTTTGTAATTCAATCCAAGAATCAAACAATAGTGTGTTTGATTCACGTTCTTGTACACACGTACTAATTCAAGGAAAAGTTTATGCAAGTAATAACACAAAACAATTTTTGGACACAAGAAAATCGAAACCCTAAGGGGTGTTCGGTTTTGGTTCGACCAAGACAAGAGAAGGAGAAGAGAAAACCCAAGTTGTGTGTGTACAAGTTATGAGAAAAACCTTCACCTTGGGTTTGCTTATATACTAGTCATTACTTGGAGCTCAAGGCACAAAGGAGGTGGGTTGACCTCCTTGGGCCGATCGGTTTGGTGTCCCCTAGGGGTTTCCGGAACCTTCTCTTGTTTCCATGTATTGTCTAGTAATTAGTTTCCTAATCTTTGTTTAATAATTAATTAGTCATTAATCAATAATACTAATTATTATTTAATTGCTTTGTGTTTAATAATTAATTATAACATTTTATAAATAATTATTACATTTCCTCTTCATACGTATTGTGTGCAATCCCGTGATCTCAAGTTCGATCCTAACACACGACTATTATTATTTTGTCTATAAAACCAACATGATGTGTTGAATAGTGAAAATGCTGAGGAAAGCGAATGGTGGTGGATGTATGTTTGAATAAGAAGTGGCCTACTTGTACTGAAGTCAAAAATTGGACAAAGGATATGGAAAAATATTTCAAAAATCAACGGGAAATAGACAGACAGATTGAAGGAACAGGAAAATAATGAAGAGGAAGTGATGGAGGGGTGTGAATGAGATGATGGCTCAAACAATGGCTAATGAAAATGTCATTGGTTTGAGCAATAACATACTGAATTAAGAAGGATGCAACGGGTATGCCTGATGTTCTTTCTATAAACAGTCTAGATGGATTTCAAGATAGCCACATAGAACACTAGGAGTATGAATTAGGAAGTTGATTATGGATGAAAGAATTCAGGTCTGTGCAATTCTAGAGACACACATTAAGCCTCATACACTACCAAAGGCTTGTGATAGAGCATTTGGCGACTGGAATTGGTTATCTAATGTTAGTCATAGTCAAAATGGGTGCAGAATTCTAGTAAGCTGGGACAGGAATATGGTGGACTTGGTGGCTCTTCACTCATCCAAACAGACCATGTTTTGTATCATAGAAATTATTCCTAACAAAATTAAAATTTTCAATAGTTTTGTTTATGCTGCAAATACAGGTAAAGAAAGGAAAGAATAATGGAGGGATCTTGGTAGAGCTCAAAGAATGGGTAGTGGTTTTCCATGGCTACTAGTTGGTGACTTCAATGTTACTCTCAAGACTTCATTGATTGTGTAAATGGTAATGAAGTGGAGGATTTATGCAGCTCTGGAGTCTTTTACACTTGGG
Source organism: Artemisia argyi (assembly GCA_030686995.1). Taxonomy (NCBI): domain Eukaryota; kingdom Viridiplantae; phylum Streptophyta; class Magnoliopsida; order Asterales; family Asteraceae; genus Artemisia; species Artemisia argyi. The sequence continues at coordinate 162,160,259 of CM060704.1, forward strand.
TTAAATCACCCTCTAAACCCCATATATACAAGCATACTGAAGAAGCTGGACACAGCTATAGTGAATGAGGAGTTCATTACTAAATTCCCTATGACTAGTTGACTTTTCTACATGAGTATTTCAGTCTTTTCAATAAAGTACTTACATCGTTGGTCCCCGAGGGTGGCATTTTTTTTGGAAGCCTTCTCTTACATATACTCCCTCTCATATTAAATGTCCACTTTTGACTTTTTGAGTTTTTTTTCTTCAATTTTGACTTTAAATATTTTTATTTATATTATATAATACTTGATAAAAATCATATCAATGAAAATACATTTATAACCTAATTCATACATATATTTTATATCAAGTATTATATAACACAAATAAAAATATTTAAAGTCAAAGTTGTTAAAAAAAAGACTTTGAAAATTCAAAGTGGACATGGGACGGAGGTAGTACGATAACACATTTCCCCATTTGATTATACCCGACATTTGAACGACACGTTTCCCCAAAAACCCAATTAAAACCAAAACTACCCCACCCTAAATTCATTTTCTTTGTATTACTGTTACACTTTAATGACACACCCGTAGTACAACTTTAACTATATGCCATAGTGCATCCGTACTGTATGTTAGTTGTATTTACATTAGCAAACGATTGACTATTGGTTAGACATTCCCTTTGTTTAATTATTACATTCATATCATTGATTGTTTGTAGGTACAAAAAGGATACTGATATTCTACTTTGGTTTTATGTTTTACCATAGATTATTATTATTATTATTATTATTATTATTATTATTATTATTATTATTATTATTATTATTATTATTATTATTATTATTATTATTATTTATTTATTTATTTTTTATCATTTTGCTCCCAGTAAGCATATACGATAATGCCTTATTTAGTTTTTATCATTGATTGTTTGTAGGTAGTAGGTACAAAAAGGATACCGATATTCTACTTTGGTTTTATTGTTTTATCTTAAATAATACGGTACCTTTTTTGTTCACGAATATATGATAATGCCTTATTTAGTTTTTTACGTGTTGGCCTTGTAACCTTGGTGGTTTACCAATGCTTTCTGCAAGTTTATATCCTGTTTTGAGTTCTTTGTAGCAATTTAAACTGCTTATTAACCTCAGTGGGAAACATCACGGCGGAAAACGGCCACAATTCAAGCTACATCACCACTATGAAGAACAGAAGGGTCCTTCATGGTCTTCCATCTCCCCTTTCCGGTTCCACCACCAACATAACCAAAGAACAAGTAGAAGGGCATGACTCAGAACACAAACACCATGACAAAAACAATTCAGTTTTATCTATGGTGGTTTCTGTCCTGTTTGACCCTAGGGATGCCGGGGACGCTGCTGGTGTGGAAGGGATGATGGGTGGCAAATCGTTCTCGAGGATATTTTTGGTGGTTTTATTAGACAGCGTCAAGTACGTGACCTACTCTTGCATGCTTCCCCTGAAGGGAGCTAGTCATCTAGTAACAGCATAATAAAGTATGGAAGTTTTGTAGATAGAGTAGGTCCTTGGTTATATGGGAATGAACCTGTTGTACTTCTGAATCTAATGGTGTCCTACTGTCCTTTGTGGTCTAGATATAGTATGACTTGTGAAGCTCATGCCCGAGGCATCTAATTAACAAAATATAAGTAATAAAGTTTCAGTTTGTTCATATTTCTTGTCTTACCTTTTTATTTCGTGCAAAGATCTTATGTTGCTTTTTGCTGCAAACTCACACTCCACATCGGGTTGGCAAGGGGACCGAACGGGTTGGACTTAAACCTTTTGGGTGTTTTAAGTATTTTTCACTGTCCAATTTCAACACAGCAATCTGTTTTCCTTTCCAAGTCCAACACTGAAATCTTTTTGCCTCACTCAAATCTATTTTCCTCACGATTTCAGTACTCAAATCTTCTGTACTGGGTACATATATCTTTTTACATGCTCTTCTGTAAGAACAATTCTCTTCCAAGAAAAATTATGTGTTCTATTTCAATGTTGTACATGTAAAAAGTCAATTATCGACTTTTCATTATATAAGCTGGTATTTTGCCCTGCATTGAAGACATTAGCTTGAACCCAATGGATATCAAATTATCCATTTCATAGAACAGATATGGATGAATAATACGGAGTTAAAAGACTTTTGAGTATTGACATGGACGGATAAAAAACAAATTGAAAATGTTCTTTGGTGACTGTCTATACTGTTATTTTGTACTTTTAAAATTATGTTGGATATGGACAATTGTATGTGTTCTGTAATTAAATGTTCACGTGTGATATATTACCGGCAAATCCTCCATGAGATAATGAAAACAAAATTGGTGCTTGTTTTGTTTGGTCATAGTCATTAATGTAAAAGTTGTAACAAGAAAACGGAGTGATAGTTGGGCTGGTCACACAAGCTTCGATTCATATTAAATAACTTTTGGATCGTACAATAAAAGTGAGCCTGAACTCCTGAACTCAGCGTCTGACTTCAGACGTCAAACCACATTGTAGGACCGAAAATACTATTGATTCATGTGGTTCGGGAGGTCGAGGTTGATCAAAGAATATGAAATCCATGACTAGTTTTAGAGAGAGAAAGTAGAGAGAGGGAGAGGTGAACAAATATATTATTATTAAGAGAAAATGGTTACACACTCACACCTCTCAAGTGAAGACTTGAAGGGTATATATAGGGCAAACATAAGACAACTATTACAATATGACATTAGTAGTCCCTGCATTATAAGCATACTAGTTGTCTACTCCAATTCACGTAAATATCGCTCAGCTTCATTTCTAACAATCTCCCTCCAGCTGGAGATATACGTGAATTGGTTACAATGATTCCTAGCAAATAAAATAAAACAATCAAAGTAAGCGCAACAATGCTGAGGAAGACTTCATAGCTCTTTATCTTCATAAATATCCCCAGCAATCTTTCTTTACTTGCAGACGAATCATGTACAAATCTAATTGGGTTATTACTCCCTCCCAATTAGTAAGCCCTTTTCATTTACATGCTCCCTCCCAAATTGACAACCCGTTAGATATAACCTTTATGCTTGTAGAAGAAGTGTCTCTGAATTATGCATAAAAAGTCTTCAGTCTCTTATCTTGTCATGCACAGCGGAAAATGGATCATAGACTGATAATCTGTAACTTCTTCACAGGTTCGTTTGGGGAGCATCATATCGACATCTTCAACTCACTTAGAATGCTTCCAGATCTTCAATAAAAGCGCCGATGTACACATTTCTCCCTCCAAGATGATGACGATCTTTCAGAATCATCATAAATATGTGTACATAGAAATATCAACTGTAAGCAACATACAAATCAATACCCCATGAGTTGATGTCGACAACTACTCTCTCTACAATTCTCCTCAGATCAACCTCTTATCAAACCTCATTTTACTTCCACTGGCTAATAGTAAGTGACCACGTATGGAGACAACCCGATATGACAAACTTGAAAATGAAGTGAAATTCCCAGACTTGTGACTTACGCTTGTACTAATGTGTGATTAAGAACCTATTGAGTACAACAACGTCACTCCTTACAATATAGGTAGTGACATATACCCAACCATCCATCCTTTATTGTATATCCGCCTCTTGAACAATCCACAACCTTTTGTGACACTGAGCACTACAACGTAACTCCTTAAAGTGATAGCTATTGTGAGCATTAAGAACCAGCTTATGCGTTTATAGATCTCACACATAGCTAGATGTCCAAGTCTTAATCACTTTTCTATAAATGCTCAAACAAGGATCTTCAAAAGTCTTGCATCCAACCAACCCCTAGACTTTGAGATACTAAGTGCACGCACCCGTGAAAAACGTCACTTCACGCTCAAATAAGTAATAAACAAATAATCTCCGTAGTCACATTTCAATAACATTTAAAATTTAGCCATGGAATATGTATCCTCGTGAAAATTTTTATACCAAAATACCACTCATAGTCAAATATTATCAATAATGTTACATCTAAAAATAAATTCAGATGAACATTGTGATATTCCATGTATGCGAATGTACAGTTCAATCCATATAAACATCACACGGCCCGTTTTATTCCAGAAGCCCAAAATACACAATGGTTGGTGATATTAATTCTTGCAGCCCACCACGGATCCAGTTACTCACGAATCAAACCCAATCCAGCTTTGGAGAAATTGTATTTTACATATAACTAACATACTCAATGTTTTACCCTAACACACTTAAAAATATCCGCCCCCATTCCTTCACATCCTCAGCCACCAAAAACTTATCATCTCTTCCAAATCCAATCCATCTCATCTCATCATTAATCAAAATAAATCATAATAGAATACAATAAGTCCTTCTAATCGAATCCCACAAGTAAAAACACAACCGTACCACCTATATATTCATTAGTCGCACAAGACGAATCAAGACGTTGTTTAAATGCTTCAAGATCTGAAAGATGGTCTCGGGTAGGTGTCTTAGTTTATCGTGGTGTTTTAATCGAACAAGAGAAGGAGGGTAACGTATTTGTTATGCTTCCACTCTTATAGTTTCGAATAAATGAAAAGAAGCCAAGCTTCTCATAGGATCTGTGATGAGTTTTTCGTGATAAGGACCTTGAAGGTTTGATTTTTCATTGAATAATCACGAATGAATCTGAGATTTTGTTGAAATTTGTGTTTTCATTCTAGTTTTGTTGATGAGGTATGACAGTGAGGAGGATGGGAATAGGTTTGATTTGGACCTGTTGTGGTCTTTACTTTTTCATATACATGGACTGATGATGTTATTACAAGGCTGAAGTCCAAATGAGTTTTGGTATTAAGGTTGTGGTCAAAGTCTTCATCTGCTTCATCTTACTCTTATATTCTGGTCCCTTTCGAAAGTTTTCACCTTTTCTTTTCGAAAGTTTACTGGCAAGTTCACTTTTCGAAAATTATTAACTTCTCGAAAATTTTCAACTTATCGAGAATATTTCCAACTTATCGAAAACATGAATTATCGAGAACGTGGCTTATCGAGAACATAGTTATCGAGAACCTGAGTTATCGAGAATGTGATTTCGATAACTTAGCGTATTGTGTTCTCGAAAACTACATGAATTCTCGAAAACAAGTACATATCAAGAATTTCTTATACAAGAAATTCCGACCAGATTCCGGCGACCCATTTCCAGTTTTCGATGAGTTTCCGATGAGATTTGACCTTTTTCTTGAACACTTTTATGTTTTGACCACGATTCACGGTATTGGTACAAAAAGTGACTAAAGATACATCAGTTCACAAAAAGACTTTTCTTTGGACATAAGGACACACAAAAAAAAAAAAAAAAACAGTATCTTTGTAACTTGTAATAAAAATTTGAACTTTTTGACCATATATGGGTACAAGAAAGTTGTAAAAAAAAAAACTGTTACCACACAAGATAAGGAAAAAAAAATTCCAGATCCGAAAAAAATGGTTAAAAACAGCTTAAAAGAAAACTCGAACAAACAATAAATCAATGAAACAAACAACCAAGCTCTGATGCCAATTGTAGGACCGAAAATATGCATGATTTGTGTGGTTCGGGAGGTCTTGGTTGATCAAAGAATATGAAATCCATGACTAGTTTTAGAGAGAGAAAGTAGAGAGAGGGTAGAAAATGGAAGTTTATTAACAATGAAAGTAAAGATAGACAATTTCCCACACCCCTCATGGAGAGTCATGAGGGGTATTTATAGGCTCTACACATTACAAGTTTGCCTAGTTAACATAAGTAGTCCTTATTGGCACAACTTGCTACATATCTAGTCCATTTCACGTGTGTGAGGTTATCTTTATAAAATAGCAAGGCTAACACACATAGTTCAGAGAAACCGTTAAAGTAAAAGCACAACCAAAGTGTCTTGCTTTGAACTCCTTGCATTTTCTCATGAAAAAGCAAATACATGGACTCGATGAAGTTAATGACGGCTGTTTCATAAAACAGTCATACAAGTTTATACATATGAAGCAACATTTGTGAGTCCCATTATTAATCCAAGTAAAGATATGCATACATTTCGAATATAGGTTGGCTCGTTCATAAAGAAAAGCATATACCTTGATAAACAAATTTGTAATTCTTTGTTGAATATTCTTTTCTTTCTTGTGTAGTTTAATTTATCTATTGCTATTTATTTTCTCTTTCGAATTATCAAGGCAAGCATATAACAAGTCTTTTTACTTTAGCATAAAGTAACTTACTTTATTCTCTAATACTCATATTATGCTACCAAAAGAGTAAATTATCTTATGTTTATGATTAGAGAGATTAATTTCTTACACCCTCAACAATAATTCTAGTTAAATATGGCGATCACAATTTGTATATAACTTGAGTTTAATTAGCATTTTTCAAAGATTAAAACACATAAGCAGTTTTTTTTTTTTCCTCACTTTAATATCAAATGATTCAAGTATACCATAAATTCTTATGAATAAGTGTTTATTGGTACAAAACTATAAACAATTTGATATTTTTAGAATCACTGCATTTATACATTAAAATTTGTTTTAACTACCCAAGAAATGGGAAAAATCACTTCCATGGCATGAACTCTAGTTTAGTACAATAAGTGATGTAGTCGTTTTAGTATAGGTTTATTTTACCGAAGAAATGCTTAGGAAAATATTTCCCCGGGTCGTTCTCCCAACGAAGGTTTGAATGGAATTTTCAATTCCCGGTTCGTGAAACATGTCGTGAAAATGGTAAAAAGTGATTTGAATGAGATTATACTAATGAATAAGTAAATGAAGCACAAATAATCACTTAAGCACGTAAATCGAATAAACAAACTAAAAACGTAACGTAGAATCGAAAACGTAAGCTTAAACGTAAAATAAAACGTAACGTTCGAAATAAAACGTGAATTTTAAGCTACAGTACTCCTACGGACTTGAAAATAATTTTGAAAAGTTAAAAATGATAAAAAGAAAATTTTGAGAAAAATAAAAATATTTTTTTGACTTTTTATTTATTTTTTATGAATCAAAAACAAATTTAATTGATTAAAAATTAAAAGAAAATGCAAATAAGGTGAGAAAAGTTAAAATTAAATTTTCAAAATTATAAAATAACTAAAAAGTAATTTTAAAACTAAAAACTAATTTTTTTGGCTTTTTGTGTAATTTTTAGGAATTAAAAACTATTAAATCTAATTAAAAATTAATAAAAATAGAAAATAAATGAGAAAAATTGCAAAATAAATTTCTAAAAATCTAAAATACCTGAAAATAAATTTCTAAAATATTTTTGGATTTTTCTAGGCTTTTTCTGATTTTTTTGGATTTTTTAATAATTAAAAAGTATTAAAAATTGAATAAAAATGAAAGTTGAATAAGAAAAATATCAAATGGACTCAGAAAAATATGAAAAATTTAGGGAAAATCAAAAATAATATTTTAAACTTAAGAAAAATTTGAAAAGTGAAAAATAAGCAGAGGAAATGCTATTTGGCTTAAAAACAGCTTAAATTAAGTGCTTATTAATAAGCACTTTGACCCAGAGTTGACCAAGATTAGACAAATTGATTTTCTGACCCAAATGAACTCAAAAAAGCAATAACAAGACCAAATGAAGCTCAAAAATACAGATAAGGCCAAATCAGATTCAATAAGCAATGTAAACCAAATAAGCTCAGAAGGATCACAACCAGTCTAAACAACTAATTTAAGCTCAAAGTAACATGTAAAGACCAAAGAAGCACTCAGAAATGAAATATAAGCAGTTGGCAGGTTATAAGCTAAAACAGAAAAATTGGCCAAACACCCCTACTTGCAGCTTGTAATTAAGCAACTTAATAAGCTGAGAAATGTGAACTTATGGGGGCAAAAGCTTCACTACACTACTGAGTACCTAGAAAACAAAGGAGCTTAAAATTCAAAACCAAATGGACCACTAAAAAGACCTGAGATCAGCAGCTGAATGGCCTGTTTTACACTACTCTTTGACTTTTCTATTTTGCACAAGAACTTGACTAAGTTGAATTTTAGTTGATTAGATCTTCCCTTGGATGTTATATGAGCCTGCTAAAATACTAAAATCACAAATTCAAACACCAAGTGCAGCTAAGGATCAAGCTGCAGAATCAGATAACAACTTGAGCTAGCCTACTTATGATTAACATCTGATTTTGACTTTATGTTCTATGACCTCTAATTTTATGACTTTTCTACTCTAAATATCCCCACTGTGAACTCCTAGTACAGATAGATTAGTAACAAGACAACTAGAACTCACAGGTCAAGCATAAACCAAACACTCCTTACTTGGCCAGTTACACTACGTTTATGGGATTTAGAACACAAACCACCAAGCAAATGATAAGATTAATACTCTTAACTATATTTGAGACTAAGTAGACACTAAAATGCAGTAACTAACAACAGGAATACAGAAATGCAATCTAAGCTAAAGTGGTGAGAATATCAAACTGTTCTATAGCATACAAAGGCAACACAAAAGTCCTTAAGCAACTAGAATGAACAGTTTATAACTCAAATAAGCTGATAACTACAGTACGTAAAATTCAATAAATGTAAATGCAGAAAACTAAATGGGAGACTTACTTGTGATTGAGACACAACTGAAATGGGCTATGGATTAGCTTCATGAGCTTATCAGGGTGGATATGGAGCTTATGACAGCTTATACCACCTTATGTTAACTAGATATTTTATTTATTTTTTTATTTATTATTTTTTTTTTAGATAACAATAAAGTAAAACATGAGATTTGAAATCAATCAAACAGTAATTCAGCTATTCAAATCAAACAATGAAAAGTAGTAATAAAAATACTTGAATTTAAATTGAATAACAACTAAATAGATGAAAACTGAATTAAATTTTGTGTTTAACTTTAAAGTAAACTGAATACAATGACAAGAAAACAGCAATTTAAACTAAAAATTACAATAAACCTACTCCTACTTAACTACTCTAAAACCTAACTGCGATGCTTGCTCATTGGCCCACGTGTCACCCTCTGATATCCCTCATGATGTTGTGCTTCTTTAAGTCCATTTTAAGCCGTTGGATATCCCTTGGCCTCCAATCCAACAATCTCAGCCCTTAGATTGATTTAGTGAAGTGATTGATCCTCTGTATGCTTGCTCATTGGCCCACGTGTCACCCTCTGATATCCCTGACAGCTTCTAGAAGGACTTATGATTGGGTAATTATTACCCAATCATGGTAATTGAGGGTAATTTTTGGTGTGGGGTTTCTAGGGTTCATATTATCTGGAAAAAGGGGGTAAAATGGTTTGGGTGTGTTTTATTATTTGGGGTCATTGACCGGTTTTAATGGGGTTGACCGGGTATTGGGTGTGGGTGGATCGGGTTTGAATTAGTTTAGGTGTTGGGCTGGGCTTAGGATGTAAGAGTGGATTTTAGGAGGATTGGGTTAGTTTAATAATTTGGATCCAAGGTGGTAGTTTTAGGATTTAGGATTAAAAGTTTACAAGGACTATTCATGTAATTCAGTAAACTACAGGAACTAATTCTGTAAATCTTCAAAACTTTTTCCAAGGGCATTTGTTGACTATCTCTGAATCATGGAGGATCAAATTTGATTTTTCTTTGAAAATTACTTCAAGGGACTATTTTTGCCAAAGTATGAAATTACTTCAAGGGACTATTTTGAAAATGTTCTTTGGTGACTGTCTATACTGTTATTTTGTACTTCTAAAATTATGTTGGATATGGACAATTGTATGTGTTCTGTAATTAAATGACGGCTGTTTCATAAAACAGTCATACAAGTTTATACATATGAAGCAGCATTTGTGAGTCCCATTATTAATCCAAGTAAAGATATGCATACATTTCGAATATAGGGTAGCACGTCCATAAAGAAAAGCATATACCTTGATAAACAAAATTATAATTCTTTGTTGAACATTCTTTTCTTCCTTGTGTAGTTTAATTTATCTCTTGCTCTTTATTTTGTCTATAAAATTATCAAGGCAAGCATATAACAAGCCTTTTTTCTTAAGAATAAAGTAATTTACTTTATTCTTTAATACTCACATTCTGCTACAAAAAGAGTAAATTATCTTATGTTTATGGTTGGAGAGATTAATTTCTTACACCCTCAACAATAATTCTAGTTAAATATGGCGATCACAATTTGTATATAACTTGAGTTTAATTTGCATTTTTCAAAGATTAAAACACATAAGCTAGTTTTTTTTTTTTTTTTTTTTTTTAATATCAAATGATTCAAGCATACCATAAATTCTTATGAATAAATGAGTGTTTATTGGTACAAAACTATAAACAATTTGATATTTTTAGAATCACTGCATTTATACATTAAAATTTGTTTTAACTACCCAAGAAATGGAAAAAATCACTTCCATGGCATGAACTCTAGTTTAGTACAATAAGCTTGTCATTTTCTGCAATGGGTAGGACCCTTAGATTCTACAATAGTGATTTGAGCGTTATGTGGAAACATGCATATATAGATGGTGAACACAACAAATTTGCCATTACATCTGATGTGTTTGCATGTCCAGGTCATGATTTCAGAAACATCGATGATGCGATGAACTCGTAAAACTGATATTTGAGATGAGCACATATAACTCGCCTTGAAAAAAATTGTCACAATGAGAATCACGTAAGTTTGAAGGAAATAATACAACAAAAAATGTAGTTGGCAAAAAATATTAAAGTAATTATCATTCGGATCGGCATATGGACTTATGGAGTATCGTCTTCAGCCATTTTAGGTGGTAGCAGTTTAGTAACCGTTTTGCACTTGCAACCAAACAGCAACATCAATAATTTAAGAACTCGAAACCAAAAGAATATAACTGAATTTACAGACCTAAAGACAACATATATCATGATGCCTTCAGATAGCATATAAAGAATAGTCCTTTGACATCCCATTCAGGTGGAAACAATATACACCGGGACTCTTTATCTATAAACTTCGTCTCATAAGTTAATCAGCCCCATTAATCTACACAATGCAAAATCTCATGAAGAGTTTCATGATATTTTAGTCTCACGAAGTTGAATTTAACTGTAGGTGCAAGATATTATTGACATAACTGTAGAGTAAACATGTAAGCTGTTTCCCAATGCTTTTATCGTATTTTAGACCTTCTGTTGCTAGTCCAACCATTGCTACAACTGTCAACCTGAGATTAAAGTTTAATAGCTAAGCTGCTTGGGTTACTTATATACCTAGTTAGCTAATACATACTTGCTAAGAACTACCACACCAACGGTTGGTTAATTGTCATAAACTACAAAGTTGAGGGAAAGAGGTGAGAATATTGACCCATTTGCATGCAGATGGGTTTTTTTTAGTTAAGTTTTAGGAGTATTTCTAATGGACCCATGTGCAAATTGAAAGTGAGTTACCTGAATCTGATTTTTGTCACCAATACTTGGACCATACACATTTTCAAAGTCGAGTTGAAAACATGAGCTCACTCTCCTTCAGTTCCGGTCTCCATTCCATAGTCGAAAAAGAAATTATCAAAGTTATAGTTCTATGCAAACATGTTGGGTAATTCAAATGGAGACATATAGTAAGTGTGAAGATTATTTAGCACAAAAATTTTAATGCCTCTCACTTTTACCTAGATTTAGCTTGCGCCTGTACATTAGTTGTAAACAACCAGTCTTTTATATTTCTTAGCTCCTCCACAGATACTCTGCAATTTAACATCTGGCCATTGTGTCATCTGCAAACTGCAAGTGAGTTGGCTAAAATTTGATTTTCAGCACTAACACTCATCACTAAATAAACCAATATCCATCCATTTATGCATTGAATACATTCAGACACTCCTTGCAATCAAATAGTAGCCGAACAGCTCCTCAAGCCCTCAGCCTGTTAGAGCACTCGGTATCCTCATTTTAAACACGCCAATTCATGCTTTTTGGACCAATAACATGCCAAATACCATACCATGCAATACGTCAAGTTCATGCCAAATGGAGTTGAGCTAGTTGAGTGGCTCACGCCAAAGGTTAAATTTTGTGTTTATTATTTTTTATTTTTTTGTGTATTGTGAGTGAGTGAGTATTTTTAGTGGGGTATTTTGTAGGACCCAATAACATGTTAGTGGTGTGTTATGAGGGAGAGGGTTTGAGTGATTGGTGTGTTATTGAGAAGGATATGATGTGGCGCTGAGGTGGCATACCGATAATGTGTTATTCGTTCTTACCTTACCCAGCGCCCTTACACATGCGATCTTGCTTTGTCAGAGACCCAATTTACTATACTGGCAGCATTACAGACCCGTCACAGGTTGTCATCCAACAGACCTAACTATCCTGAGCCACTCTCTTTATTCCAGTCATGGTTCCAACCATTACTACCTAATCCTTAGTTCATCAAACTGTTTATCAGCCACTGGATCTCTTTCAAAAACACGTTAACCTAAGAAATTCTTTGCATATCTTAAATCAATACCCCTCCAAATATGAACTGCCTATTTAAAGCCATTTTAATTACCTAAGCCTCTTTTAGGCCACCACCCCATCGAAATCATTCAACCAGCCCTCATCAAAATCATTCAATGAGACTCAAAGATATAATTTTCTAACCCACCGATTAAATTAGAGTATAGAACCACCAATCTTTTGAAGAACCAAGCCCCATTTAATGCTTTTGGTATACTCTTACCTTATCCGTCAAGTCGACAGCAATAATATCTCCGTATCATAGAAAAAAAGTATTATATTAAGCAACAAATTGTTTCATGATCAATGTCCATACCGTATCTTCATGCTCAATAACAGCAAGACGGGATTTATAGCTCAAATCAACAATTTGGTCCCACAAGAGTGGAATTGAACCACAATTATTAACAAAAACACACAAACCAAACTCATTGACACATTATCACAAACACTTGTTGTGCCAATCTAAGATGTAAATGACTTTACCCATTAAACAAATACTAAATTGTCACATTTGTTTTTTCTTTCTCTTTTTGGTTTTGGCCTTTCTTACATGCATCAGCCATTCAATAAAAAAAAAAAATCAAATATTATCCCAAATTAGCTCCTGTTGAACTCCTATTTTCCTGACTTGTGAAGTATGTCATTTTGCTTTATAGCAAAATTGGGCAACCTTACACAGCCTATTTTGTCTTCTACTTACTATGGCTATTAATTTTATTTACAATTGATATTAAATTAAAGTAAAACCCACAAGGAGGGACAAGTACTGTCTTATGTATCATTTGTTGATATACACATACACATGATAAACCTTATTTTAAAAGTAAAAATGCCTCCAACCTTTACATTCTCAAATTGGTCAACACCTCTGTCAAGAAAGAAAGGGGTCCACGTACTTGCCTCTAGAAATATAAAGAAGAACCGATATGGTCAATTCAACCTATGACATTTAATACTGAGACATCAACCACAACACGTGTCACCAAAAGAACCGTCAAACATAGTTCCTCAACTCGAGGAAACAAAAACTGGCCTCCCTCCCGCTGGCAATCTGCCCCTAAGATGCAATATGTCGCTAAGCGTGTGGATCTAAAAGTACCCTCAACTAATCAGGTCAAAATTCTTGAAATTTCTACAAGCTCAAATGGTGAGGGTGATAGTGTAACCAATGTGGCTAATTGTGTCAATGTTGAACCTTCTTTGGTTGACCAAGATGGTCCTACGAGTTTTAGTCAGAATGATCAACTTTCTCTTGGCCAAGTCAATGTACAACAGGCACTGCTTACAGGAAGACGAGGCGAGGAAGTGGCATTCAACTACTACTCTAAAAAAGACGGGATAAAGCTTGCGAAATGGGTGAATGAAGCTAGTGAGACGGGGCTACCGTATGACATTGAAGTTTATGATCATAACAACCGAAAGGAATACATCGAAGTGAAAACTACAGATTCTGCATCAAAGGACTGGTTTGAGATATCAGTTAATGAGTGGCAGTTTGCAGTTAAGACAGGTGAATCTTTTAGCATAGCTCGTGTGGCTTTATCGGGTGGTCAAACGGCTCAAGTTGCTATTTTTAAGAATCCGGTGAAGCTGTGTCGGGATGGTGAGCTAAAACTGGCTGTTTTGATGTCAAAACCGCAGATGGATGAGTTTGTTCTCTGAGATTATTGTGTATTTTTGTGATGGTCTTGCAAGAAACTCAGTATGAAATATATCATCTCTCTTAAACCTGTATAGTTATTCTAATCTCACTTAATTTTTTCAATGAACATACATGTATGCATCATCTTTTGTTAGCCCCACTGCAGGAAAAACGTCAATATTGCACACAGCTTTTTTTTTTTTTTTTTTTTTTTTTTTTTTTTTTTTTTTTTTTTTTTTTTTGAGATTGCGTAAAAAAAGGTATTTATGAAAATGGGATGACATTTTATAACAATAAGAGATTTTCTAACTTTTGTAATGGTGGCATAAGATTTGTCATTAAACAAAATGAAATTACCATATTTACATGATGTTAGATATTACTACGTAATAGTTTCTTAAATTAACAATGTTTACCAAATTTATCATTCTTTAAAGGTTTTTTTAGGAAATATGTGTGTTTATTTAATGCTTTAAACTTGAGACACCATGACACAAGTTAGAAAAATACTAAAAATACTAATATTATAGACATTTGTAAGCGTGAAAAATTTAACTAAAAGGTTCACACTTTTTAAGGAGCGTGAATAACGTGGTGTGAGCAAATGATACATTTGTTGTAGTACGCAAGAATGCTATTTGAGATAATTTTTTATATGAACTATTTATGATACTATCTTATCAAAATGGATGGCGCGTATAAAATTTACGAAAATGATCTAAAAAGTGCGCCTTTATTGGATGAAGGACAAGTTATTAATCAAAAACTCTAATTTTGACACGTATTAGAATGCGCGTAGAGTTTATACATTTTTTAATAGCGCGCATGACACATAAGAACGTGCTACATGCGTGCTTTGTTTAAAATTTAATAAAACACACAAAAACCACAAAAAGACAAACAACACGATTTGTTTAGTGTGCATACTTTTTTTGTTAAAAATCTAAAAATGAAATTTTATTAAAAAAAACCACAAAAAGACAAATCTCATGCGCACAAGTAAGAGCCTTAGGTGTGGTGGCTAAATGTTTAAGCCATTTGAGCCCCATCAGATATCACATCATTTCAACGCTCACATCTCAAAATACCATTTCACTCACAACTAATTTCAATTTAGCCATTTGGGCCTAACCCACCCCCAATTTTATTTTATTTTTCATTTTTCCAGACAAACTAAATTCCATTCATTAAAATACAAATAACATTTTTATAAAAAAGTTACAAAGTTAAAAAAAAAAAGAAAGTTAAACTTGTAAAAAAAAATTGTCACCATTTCTAGCCCAATAACCAAATAACATTCGGTTATAGAGGCCCAAAAACAAACCCAATATCGAAATTCACCTTAAGAAACCTTTCTCACACTAAAAAAAAAAAAAAAAAAAAAAAAAAAAAAAAAAAAGACACTTCTATCATTTCAATCTTCACATCCAGCAAACAATTAATCTATCTCACAAAACGAAATGCAGCTAAAAAAATCTAAAAAAAGGAAGTTTTTGTTTTGTTTCAAAAATTGCGTGCGCATGCTTTTTTCTAAAATAAAAAAAAAAATTTAATAAAACACAAAAGAAATCACAAAAATACAAATCTCAAGCGCAAGGGCTACAAGCGCATTTCGTTTCATTTCTTGGTGCGCATGTTTTTTTAAAAATAGAAAAACCACAAAAGTCCAAAACACAAAAATACAAAATGTATTGTGTTTTTAATTTGAGGATTGTGTCGGTGAAAATGAACTTGAGAGGATAAGTCAACATCAAAGTGTATTGAAACTTGAAAGTGTTGGTGAGTGAATAAGCATAATAAATGGATACTACATTACGAGAGATAAGCATCAAAAATTGAAAGCAATAATTTAAACAATTGAAAGTAATATGTCAAATTTAAGCATATGGTACTTATTTGCTCGTGTGCACTTGGGTGTACATGTGTAACTATGTTATTTGTTTTCTTGGATGTTGCCGGCGCATATGACAAGTTGGAATTCGCTTGGAATGCGTTGTAGTCCATTTTCAATTAAAAAAAAATGAACATTTTTTTTTCTTTTCATTTACTATAAACTTCTATAAGATCATGCAAATGAAATTAAACGTTTAGAAAGAAGTAGAAATAAAGTTTTAAAAAGATATAAACCTTGTAATTAGTCAAATTACTTATTGACTTCAAAATATTATTGATGAATAGTTGAATACACAAAAAATTGAAACATATGTGAATTCAAATTGATTTGTTTTTATTTCATTTAATTTTAAGCTAAAAATCAAAGTTTCAACTAATTCGTCAAACACTTTTATAAATTTAAAAACTTCAACTTTTGCTTAGAACTAATATTAGACGAATAACTGCGTAAAGCGACGGTGTATAGTGACAAATAATTATACTTGTGATTCTGATATAATCCTTGATACAACTTTTTTTATTTATTTTATTTTATTTTATTTATTTATTTATTTTTTTTTAAATTGATAGAACCGGTTGCAACTGTGTGACCTAGACGAATACCCGCGCAAACATCATTTGTAAGCCAATTGATAAAGAAATATATAATGTTAATATTATTGTACAAGACTTAATTTTGCTGTCATACTATGTTTGTAAAATTCAATTCTTTGTCGCTAAAAAAATTGCCAACCGTGTGTTTGTAAGTTTGAATTCATTGCCAAAGTTGCCATTGTTAATAAGGGGTAAGATATATTTAAGTTATTTATTTTAAGAGGTATTAAAAAAGTCTCCAAACATTGATGAAAGAAAGACCCGATTATCATCTATTGAGGTAGTAGTATTCTATAGAACACCAACTCCACCCCATTTAAATGATGGTTTATGGGTCAATATAACTTGATATGGTACGTGTTTCCATTTTGACCCATTACCCAACCAGTTTAACGTTGATATAGGAACTCTATATACGTTAATAATATATACTCCGTACGTGGTTATTCAAAAAAGAAAAGGTGCTATCTATATTAGGCTGGTCAACATGCTCTATGCAGGTGCCGAAGACTAGTCAAATAGACCTGACTCAATTTGGAGTCGACCCAAGTGAATGTAAGCACTGCAAAATTTCCATTCGCTTGGTCAAATTTAGAAAACTATAAGTGCATTTTTTTTTTCATTTTTTTTAACCGATTTCACCCATTTTAATCTAGAGAGTAAAAGATACACATGCATTTCGAATATAGATTGGGCGATTGGCATGCTCATAAAGAAAATGATATACCTTGATAAACAAAAATGTAATTCTTCTTTGAACATTCTTTTCTTCCTTATGTAGTTTTATTTATCTCTTGCTCTTTATTTTGTGCTTTAAATTTTCAAGGCAAGTATATAACAAGTCTTTTACTTTAGCATCAATTAATTTACTTTGCTCTATAATACTCATATTCTGCAGAAAGAAAGAGAAACAACACTACAACAAACTAACATGCGTGTACTTTTTCTATACTTATACGATTAAGTAGATAACCTTGTGTTTACTATTGGAGAGATCAATTTCTTACACCATGGACACTCTTTCGCAGTTATACTAAATATGGAAATGACAACCTCTATATAACTTGTATTAAAGTTCCATTTGAGGCATTAAAACTCATTAACTAGCTTCGCTAAATTTTCATTTCTTTTACTATATCAAATGATTCAAGCATACCGTACACATATTTTTATGAATAACTCAGTGTGTTGATTGGTAAAAAACTACAACCTATTAATCACACAGTACATTATTATACCCAAGAAATGGGAAAATTCACTTTCATGGTATGAACTCTGGTTAGGCACATTAATCTTGTTATTTTCTGCAATGGGTAGGATCCTTAGATTCAACAATAGTGATTTATGTGATGTGGAAACATGCATAGATGGTGAAACGACAATTTATTGGCGCATGATGCATTTGTGTTGATGATGTTAGAAAGACCTAGCTATCGAGGTAGTATTTTCTATACAAGACCAACTCAATCTCATTTAAGTGAACGCTTGTTCGTCAATATAACCTGGATAAGGATTTGCATGTTATCGATCTTGATAAAAATAATGGTTATTCAAAAAAGAAAAACCGCCAAGTATATTAGGTTGGTCAACATGGTCTATGCGGGTGCTGAAGCCGTGTCAAATAGACTTTACTCAATTTGGAGTCGACCTAAGAAAATGTAAGGATTGCAAAATTTCGAGTCTCTTCTTAATAGTTAGAAAAGTACTAGAACTAGAGGTGGCAAAATACTTCTAGACCTTGATATATAGCTTCTGTTTCCCTTGTGCTTATACTTGTTTTAGGAAACAACACATACAAGAATCAGCCCATTCCTAGATAAATGGGTAGAAAATAGAAATTGTAATCTCTAACAAAGATATTGAATTAAAGTAAATCCCACAACCATCTTATTAACCATTCATTTGTAGATATACTCATATACATACATACAATAAATCTTATATTACCTAAACACGTCTATACAATTGGTTTTGGAGAAGGATCATATAACAACGCACATCCGCTATCAATTGCAAACTTACACTGTAAACACTTTACGATAAACACCTTTGTGAACCTAGTTAGCTAATACATACAGTACTTGCTAAGAAGTAAGAACTACCACACCAACGTACGGTTGGTTAATTGTCATAAACTACAAAGTTGAGGGAAAGAGGTGAGAATATAGACCCATTTGCATCCAGATGGGTTTTTTAGTTAAGTTTTTTTTAATGGACCCATCTGCAAATTGCAAGTGAGTTACCTGAATCTGATTTTTGCCACCAATACTCAGACCAATCTCCAACCCTTTATGCATTGATACGTTCAGATACTCAGCTTACAATATTAAATATATAGTAGCCGGGACATCGAGTCTCTATGCCTCAACCCCTAACACATGTCAATGGCTACGATAGAGGCCCGGTTTACTAATTTTCTAGTACTGATCATTACATACCTGTTACAGGTTCTGATCTAACAGACCAATGTTGAGCTAAATCTCATTTCAAACATAATAGCTTCCAGATGGCAGATAAGTACACCTGATTGGATCATACACCTTTTCAAAGTCGAGTTGAAAACATGAGCTTACTCTCCTTCAGTTCCAGTCTCCATTCCAAAGTCGAAAAAGAAATTATCAAAGCACTGCTACGTGTTGGTTGTCTGACCCAGGTGATAAAGCAGTCTTCCTACTTCTCTAACTCCAACGGTTATCGGTAATTCAAACTCACTTTTACCTTAGCTTGCGCCTCTACAAATTAACATCGGGCCATTGTGTCATCTGCAAACTGCAAGTGTGGCTAAAATTTGATTTTCAGCGCCAACAGTTATCACTAAACAAACCAATATCCATTTATGCATTGATACATTCAGACACTCCTTGCAATCAAATAGTAGTAGCATGACAGCTCCTCAAGCCCTCAACCCGTTACACATGCGATCTTGCCTTGTGAGAGACCCAATTTACTATACTGGCAGCATTACAGACCCATCACAGGTTCTCATCCAACAGACCAAACTATCCTGAGCCACTCTCTTTAGTTACAGTCATGTACTTAATCCTTAGTTCAGCAAACTGTTTATCAGCATCTGAATCTCTTTTCAAAAACACATTAACCTAAGAAAGTCTTTGCATATCTAATATGAACTGCCTATTCAAAGCCATTTCTTTTAGGCCACCACCCCCATCGAAATCATTCAACCAGACTCAAAAATATAATTTTCTAATGCACCGATTAGATTAGAGTATAGAACCACCAATCTTTTGAAGAACCAAGCCCCATTTAATGTTTTTGGTAAACTCTTACCTTATCCGTCAAGTTGACAGCAATAATATCTCCGTATCATAGAAAAAAAGTATTATATTAAGCAACAAATTGTTTCATGATCAACGTCCATACCTTATCTTCATGCTCAATAATAACAAGACGGGATTTATAGCTCAAATCAACAATTTGGTCCCACAAGAGTGGAATTGAACCACAATTATTAACAAATGTCCGGTGTCCAGACCACCCGCACAAAAACACACAAACCAAACTCATTGACACATTATCACAAACACTTGGTGTGCCAATCTAAGATGTACATGACTTACCCATTAAACAAATACTAAATTGTCACTTTTTTTTTCCCTCTTTTTGGTCATTCAATAAAAAAAAAAAAAAAAAAAAAAAAAAAAAAAAAAAAAATCAAATATTATCCCAAATTAGCTCCTGTTAAAATCCTATTTTCCTGACTTGTGAAGTATGTCATTCGCTTTATACCAAAATTGGGCAACAGTCAAACACATCCTATTTTGTCTTCTAACTTGGAAGGTAAAAGCTAATATAACAAAGATATTAAATTAAAGTAAAATTAAACACACAAGGACAAGTTGTGTCTTATTCATCATTTATTGATACACACATACACATAATCAACCTTATTTTATTTTATCGCAACAATATCTATGAATTGCAAACTTGCACTGTAAACACTTTAAGATCCACCATCTCTGCAACTCATCACCACACAACGTGCAGTGACCATCACTTTCAGTCTCTCGTAAAAATGAAAGAGGGTGCGGGTGACCTTTAAACATGAGAGGCTTTACATTATTATGTTGGTCAACACCTTTGTCAAGAAGGAAAGGGGCCCACGTTGTTGCCTCTTGAAATATAAACTCAACACAGGGACGATGAATGGAGTAGACACATTGATCACAATGATAGAAGGCATCATTAGGATTAAACTCCTCCTCGCAAACTTCACAAAAGTAATCACCACCATAGTTTTCAACTGGGAAGTACCTTAGGCTCATCGGATGCTTGTCATACTTGTGCCTTATTGTTTCAGGCCACAACAAAGCACACTTTGGATGCAGGTAAAATTTACAATCCTCACAACCGTAAAAAAAATTTTGAGCCTTTGCATCTGACAAATTACACAAACGACAATATATTTCGGAACTTGGCTCAAGTTTACAAAGTAGATGATTTGGATGGGATTCATGTGTGATATATTCAGGTGTGACCCCGCAACAAACGTCAAATTGGTAGCTACTTCCATATTTGTCCTCATCATTGTAAACAAATCCATTGCAAGCTAACTCACATAGAGAACAAGAAAACAGACCCAGACTATTAGAAGCAAAAGGGACTGGTGGCAATAGTTTCAAGGTACGTATGCCTTTCCAACTTTGAGTGTCCATCTTAACTTCAGTAGGCAGCCGGGTGCACCACACATGGAGAACAAAGTTGCATCCATCATCACAAGCTGTACATTTGTAAAACGGCATGTTCGTGATTGGTCTTACACATGCATTGCATAAAACTTCAACCATTTTCATTGAATCATGACCGGATGATGTTTTTATTCTTGAAGAGGTAGGTGGTGATGTTGTATCTACAAGAGTTAATGGGTGTTGATGAAAAGGATGTGTTAGATTGGTTTCGAAGGGCGCCCTTGATCCACTTTCTCCATAAAAGTGTTTGAACACAGCAGTTTGGTCGCGGAATGGGAGATGGAGTAGATCAGGATAGTCAGAATCTTTGTAATTTTTAGAAACTGCACTAGTACCTGCAGGACCATATTTCACGCATACAATCACTAAGTTATTAAAGGGCAATTACATAGTTACATATACCTACTAACATAGTCATTAGTGACAAATTAAAAAAAAAAAAAATAGTGACTAAAAGTACCAAAGTGTCAAAGTATTGAGTTTAAGGATATACGTATTTTTTTTGTCTTTTGAGACACATTTTTTCCACAAAATGTCATTAAATATCACATTTTTAATTTTTCACTCACACTTTTTAAAAAGTGTCACTTGAAAGTTAGATTATTGACACGTTTTTGTATCACTAAATCCTTTGTAACTAGAACTCAATTTTCTTATTGTGATAATTAAATGCAATATTACAAACTTAGATTTAATGACTGCTTGTACGTACCTGGATTCAACTGGATGGCATTCATTGATGCCTTTTTTGATGTAGTTGCACAATCTGTTTTATCGCGACAGTATTTATGAATTGCAAACTTGCACTGAAAACACTTTAAGATAAACAAGTAGTCCTGCAACCTCCTACCACACAACGTGCAGTCACCATCACTTTCAGTCCCTCGGAAAAATGAAAGAGGGTGCGGGTGACCTTTAAAAATGCGAGGCTTTACATTCTCATGTTGGTCTTGGTCAACACCTCTGTCAAGATAGAAAGGGGCCCACGTTCTTGCCTCTTGAAGTATAAAGTCAACACAAGGAAGATGAATGGAGTAGACACATTGATCACAATGATAGAACGCACCAATATTAGGATTAAACTCCTCCTCGCAAACTTCACAAAAGTAATCACCGTTATAGTTTTCAACCGGGAAGTACCTTAGGCTCATGGGATGCTTCTTGTCATACCTGTGCCTTATTGTATCAGGCCAAAACAAAGCACACTTTGGATGTAGGTAAAACTTACAATCCTCACAACCGTAAAAAAGTTGAGTCTTTGCATTAGACAAACACAAACGACAATACTTTTCGGAACTTGGCTTATGTTTACGAAGTAGATGATTTGGGTGGGATTTATGTGTGATATATTTAGGTGTGAGTGCGCAACAAACGTCAGCTTCATAGCTATTTTCAGAATATTTGTCCACATCACTGTAAACAAATCCATTGCAAGTTAAGTCACAACAGCAACAAGAAAACAGACCCAGCTTACCAAAAGGGACTCGTGGCAATAGTTTCAAGGTACGTATGCCTTTTCTAAGAGTGTCCATCTTAACTTCAGTAGGAAGCCGGGTGCACCACAGATGGAGAACAAAGTTGCATCCATCATCAGTACATTTGTAAAACGACATGTTTGTGATTGGTCTTACGCATGCATTGCATAAAACTTCAACCATTTTCATTGAATCATGACTGGATGATGTTGTTATTCTTGAAGAGGTAGGTGATGTTGTTGTATCTACAAGAGTTAATGGGTGTTGATGAAAAGGATGTGTTAGGTTGGTTTCGAAGGGCCTTGATCCACTTTCTCCATTAAAGTGTTTTAACGCAGCAGTTTGATCGTGGAATGGGAGATGGAGAAGATGAGGATAGTTAGAATCTTTGTAATTTTTAGAAGCTGCACTAGTACCTGCAGGACCATATTTCACGCATACAATCACTAAAAGTTATTAAGGGGCGCGCAATTACATAGTTACATATACCCACTAACATAGTCATTAGTGAGAAATAAAATTAAAGTGTATCAAAAAGTACCAAAAGTATCAAAGTATTGACTGTAAGGATATATTAATTTTGTCTTTTGAGACCCATATTTTCAACAAAAGTGTCATTAAATCTCACATTTTTAATTTTTTACTCACACTTTTTAAAAAATATCACTAGAAAGTTAGATTATTGACACTTTTTTTGTATCACTAAATCCTTTGTAACTAAAACTCAATTTTCTTGTGGTGATAATTAAATGCAATATATTACAAACTTAGATTTAATGACTGCTTGTACGTACCTGGATTCAATTGGATGGCATTCATTGATGCCTTTTTTGATGTAGTTGCACAATCTGTGTGTACATAAAATCGACATTTCTCACATTTATAAATCCAAAGATTTTCATCAAATCGCTCTTCACATACCTTACATCTTGGATCAAATTTAGCTTTTTGATCATCTCTTGGAAATGAATATGCAAGTGTCAGCGGGTGAGTATGAAAGAAATTGTCCTTTCTAAAATTTTGAATTAACAACTTTTTACGGAGGAAAACACAATCTCTATGGGCGAAAAATCGGAAACAAGTGGTACAATGATAAAAGTTTCCTTGGTGTTTGTTTCCACAAGCATCACAATTGGCGAAAATATCTCTAGGGATGGGCATTATGGGGTGTTGATGGCTAGGATGATAGATAATGTGGTTTTGTATGCCATTTATGGCACATCCAAAACCAATAAAAATATCACATTGAATACAACGATAATTTAGGTACTCGTAGTCATGCTTGCGTGTACAAACTTGACACATACACCATTTATCGTCTGACACTCGACAGAGGATAAGATCATGATCATGATGAGATTCGTGTCTTAGCGTTGTGGAAAGCTCTGCACATAGTTTGTGAAGTGAGTAGCCACATTGACTACATGTATAGTAATACCTGTGATAGAAGTTGATTTCTTGACCACAACGTCCACATGGACATCGGAAGTCTTGTTTCATAATCAACTCCTTCTCATCGTCGTATACTACTTCGTTGTGTGGATATTCTGGATTGAGATCTATAAGTTTCAATGGATGTTCATGTGGTAACACTTCCATTTCAATGAATTGATTTTGATTTGAGGAATATTTTTTTGAACGAAATGAAATAGTAGAATAGAACAATGGCTTATAGAAAAGATGATAACATGAAATCGAGGTATAAAGTACATCATATAAGGAATTTTCTAATGATATATTCTTTTCCTTTTCTCTAATAATCCAAAGAGTAAAAGATACGCATACATTTCGAATATAGATTAGCCGAGTGGCATGTCCATAAAGAAAAATATATATCTTGATAAACACAAAAATGTAATTCTTCTTTGAATATTCTTTTCTTCCTTATGTAGTTGAATTTATCTCTTACTCTTTATTTTGTGCTTTGAATCTTCAAGGCAAGTATATAGCAAAGTTTTTAACTTTAGCATCAATCAATTTACTTTATTCTATAACACTCATATTTCTCAGAAAGAGAAAAAACACTACAACAAATTAATATTTTCATGCGTGTACTTTTTCTATATGATTAAGTATATAACCTTGTGTTAACAATTGGAGAACTCAATTTCTTACACCATGAACAGTATTTTGAAGTTATACTAAATATGGAAATCACAACCTCTATATAACAGGTGTTAAACTCCCATTTTTCATGCATTAAACTCATAAGCTTGCTTTGCTAAATTTTCCCTTTCTTTTATATCAAATGATTCGTGCATACGTATATATTATTATGAATAAATAAGTTTGTTGATTTGGCAAAAACTGTTATTATATGTTTTAATTAACTACCCAAGAAATGGGAAAATTCACTTCCATGGTATGAACTCTAGTTAGGTACATTAAGCTTGTTATTTTCTGCAATAATTAGGATCCTTAGATTCAACAATAGTAATTATGTGATATGTGAAAACTCCTCCTCATCGTCGTATACTACTTCATCGCATGGATATTCTGGATTTAGATCTATAAGTGTCAATGGATGTTCATGTTGTAACACCTCCATTTCAAAATTTTTGATTTTAAATTGAGATTTTTTTTAGCCAACAGAAAATATGATAACCTGAAATCGATATGTAAGTACATTATATAAGGATTTTTTTTTTAATGATATATTCTTTCCTTTTCTCTAAGAATCCATAGAGTAAAAGATACGCACGTATTTCGAATATAGATCTGTCAATTGGCATGTTCATAAAGAAAAAGATATACCTTGATAAAGAAAAAGGTAATTCTTCTTTGAACATTCTTTTCTTTCTTATACAGTTTAATTTATCCCCTGCTCTTTATTTTGTGCTTCAAATGTTCAAGGCAAGTATAGCAAGTCATTTACTTTAGCATCAATTAATTTACTTTATTCTATAACACCCATATTCCTCAATATGAGAAACACTACAACAAATTAATATTCGCATGCGTGTACTTTTTATATATGATTAAGTAGATAATTAACCTTGTGTTTACGATTGGAGAGATCAATTTCTTACACCCTGTTTTGCAGGTATACTAAACAAGGTGGTTGCACCCGTGCGTTGCAGCATTTTTTTACTTCTAGTTTTTATGTTGTCTGTATTTGGTCATATGTTTGGTGCCTAAATTGTGTACGAAAGCCCTTTTCTATTTAAGAAACCCTTTTACTGGTTTTAGGTTCCCGTCGTGTGTGCAGCGGCAGGCGTGAACGGGCCAAGCACAAATTCCTTTGAGTTGCATTTAGGCTGATGCAACACAGTAATGTTTTCATCATATTCAAACTTCACGTTGCCAATATTTCTATGCATTGCCTAAGTTAGGCCTTTTGAACTTCAATATGAAGAAGATTGTGTGGTTTGCAGTATGTGTTCCGAAAGCTTTCCTTTTTAAGTTGCTTGTATCTAAAGCTAGTGATTTAACATTTTTTTTTTGGGTAAAGGGTTATACCCGGTGAAATATATTGAGAAAAAATGTTCGGTACACTAAGGGTGGTAATGAGCCACCCTAAATAAATAAAAAAACACTATACTTTGAACATGTTCAAAGCATAACAACCAAACTAACCAAACGCGATACTGAGACTACAAAAGATACACATTAAACTAAGCCTCTGGACCGCATCACTTCTAGCTCATTTCCGCTTGCACATTAGCAATCTTCCATGTTCTCTTCATTTGCTCCACACGAGCATTCTTCTTAAACCGAATAGTTGCCAATTTTAAGCGAACCGTGTCAACTATACTTTTGGCAACTTCATCAGGTTGTCTTCCACACTTTCCATGAATTCTATTGTTTCGTTCTTGCCACACAAAATAAGAAGCAGCTGCCACCAGTAGACGACCAACAATAGTTGTCACCTTATTTTGTCTTGAGATAGGAAGAAGCCAAGCAACAATGTCACTCCACTTTGATGATGTTCCTCTCATTCCAGCCACATCCATGACTAGATTCCACACTTGCACTGAAAACGGGCACTCGAAGAAAAGATGCTCATGAGAATCTTGTTGACCTTTGCAAAGTGGACACCGAAGTATAGCAAGATCTACCTCATTCCCAACATGCCATTGTAAACCCTCTTTGTCTCTTTAAAAATGTCTTGATCTGTGAGACACGACCAGTGGTGTTTGTCCTTCTGTTCTAAAAACCAATGACGGTAAATACATCATTGTTGAATATAAGTAAATGCCAAAAATATCTTCTGTTCTAAAAACGAATGCTGGTAAATACATCAATGTTAAATATATCGTTCTCAACCATCTGAACGTTGGTTTCCCATTCTCAGGATGACGTATCTATAATGTACAGGCAGAGAGCTCGCTTCCAATGATGGCTCTGTTGATTGTAGCTTTTTAGGACTTGCAACACCTAAGGAACCGAACCAAGGGCGGACCTATATAGGGGCAGGGGAGGGTCCCGGCCCCCCCAAAATTTGCGGCACCTAGTGTAAATATTATAGGTTTTAGGGGTAATTTAGTTAAGGTTACAAACAAATCTCCTATTCGGCCCCCCAAAAATAAATTTGGCGCCCCCCAAAAAGAATGTTCTAGTTCCACCACTAAACCGAACACAGCAGATTTTCCCTGTCCTACTTTGTGTTCCACTCCATATCTGGAAAATGTTTTAGTTCAAATTTAGAAATTGCCATTACAAAATATAGTACGTAATTTTTTCCAATGGACTGCAAGTATAAATGGCCAAATTTTCAACAATATAAAGTTATACATATATATAAAAAGGAAACTATTATTTATTTACAGTAATCATGGTAAATGTTGTCAAACATTCAGAAGCATTATTCGTTGTATAAAATGATTAACTGCAGATACTGACAAACCACTTTTGGAGTTTAGGTCGCTTTTCGCTTTAGGCAGTGTATCATTTCATCCAAAATAACTACATGCTTCAGATTTCATCGTAGTATTACCTTAAACGTAAGGAAAAAGTACATTGACTAAAACAAATCTACATCGAGTTGAAAGTGAAAACTGATCATTCCCATCTTCTGCACTTTCACCATAAAACTAACACATTATCAACCCACCAATCTTAACAGTAGATCGTAAAGACTTAAAAGCAAAATACAAATGGTAAAACCGAGCAAAGCATATAGAGACCGGTCTCAGAAGACGTATGCATGAAAAATCTGATGGAACTTTTTGCATTTGTCGTTAAGCATCTGCCTACATGTACATTCTTAAAATTTTGTTCTGCATCAATACTCTAAAAACAAAAGCATATAGAGTCCTAGACTCCTAGTGATTGTTATGTCCATAAATCATTAACCAAATAAGTTACCTACTAACAATGAAAATACAGCTTGTTTGACACATTATAAAGTTGTCTTGCATCAGAAGAAAATGAATATGAGAATCAATGTTTTTTTACAGATGGAAAAAACAGAAGGTGTGGAATAGGTAATAGGCCCAACAAGTAATTTTATAAATATTGAACAGGTGCCGGGTTGGGTCAATTAGTGGGCATTTGTTTAATGACTTAATCCCATTTGGTGATTTTATAAATATCCATTTCTTTGTAGATTGGTCAAAATACCACTTATGCGCCGAATAATGTATTGTTGTACTCTAGCCAGCCATAATATGGTCTTTTGCACCCATTCGAACAAAGATACGATCAACCGGAGACATCTTAAAGCTCTCTGCTCCTACAGAAAACCTGAAATGTGTGTGTGTAAAAGTGTTAGCGTGCTTTCTGAAAAGACAGTTATGTAAATGGATTATCTATTTTAAAAAATGAAAGCCCAAACACCCCGATAATCTACATTATGAAAATTTGAAACAGAAAGTCTGAATGATAGAATTTAGCTTATATCTTGACTCTTAACGGTGAAAGAAGCCAGTCTCTAACATGAAACGCATGTAGGCTCAAAGTCACGAACACCGTGAATCGACTTTAGTTTAAGTTGCACACTGTAAATACTTGTAACAGCTCTAATTTATGCATATTTTCAAGAGCTTAACACCCCAAATAAGTGAAACATCTATATGTGGTGTTTTCTTTGCAATTTGAGTTAAGCATCAAAGAGCCAAAAATGATATTCAAGAGTTAAGTTTCCGATACACGAAAATAGAATACATTAATTGAAAGGAACATTTACCAGCCAATCATTCTTTGCTATTAACTCTCACAGTAGATGGAATACGGTATCCAGCTGGACTAAAGGTATCGTGCCTTTGTTGGTATTGTTTTACCAGAGACGTTTTCCACAACACGAACATTAGCATCAAGTACGTTGCCAACATCATAAGGAACACTTCCTTTAACGCACAGTTTCTTGTGCAGGCGAACAGAATTGATAGACGTATAATCCATCACCAATTGATTGTAACTTTCTTTTAACATTCTCTGTTGCATGTATATAGGTGCCGTCGGTGCTATTCAAACTTGCTGCCACGTCATGGCTACTGCCTGCAACATATGTGAAATAGCAACAATAAAAAGAGCATAAAATATATTTAAAACCAAACCATGAAGGAAAGAGTAAACTCACGTGCACATATATTGGTCTGAGTGTCATTAGTAACAAAACCCAGGTGCGTAAAACACATACCAATTTCATTCTACTATCAAAAAACAGACAGATCAGGTTAAATTATTCAGCGGTGGTTTGGTTCAGGTGTGCAAATATAGCATCTTAAAAAATGGCATAAGAACCTGCCATGGCTGCAAACTCACCAAATCGGTAAGATTTGCCCTGCCAAGATACAGGTCTAGTATCACCCGTTTTTCGTTAAGCTTTTTTATTTGGCTTGGCTTATCAACAGTTCTAGCTCCTCTCCACATGCCGACTTTCACCCAATAAAAGAAAACCGGAAACTGAAATTAACCAATATCCGCAAGGCAAGCATCAGCAAATGGTCGAAAACATCAGCAAACGTGCGTGAATATCAAACCTAATTGTTTGCCCCGCCAAGAAGTGAACAATCATAGCTTTAATTAAATCTGCTCAGATTCATTGCAGCCTCTTATAACTAATATCACCATTATTCTCATCTCATAAAAACAATACTACAAAAGTGTGTGGCATTTGCTTCCCTGAAAACAAAAGAAATACAAATATGACTTTGTTACGGCACTTTTATTGATCACGAAACATAAACAACAAAAGCACGCGAAACTACTTGCAAAAGCACGCAAAACTACTTTATATGTATAAGAAAAAAATGGACTTAAAAAGTGTAAGGGATTGCTTATCAGTGTATTTTAGAGCAACTAAAATACTGATTGTCCAACTATCCAATACCTGAAAGTTCGAAAACATTTTTCCGATATCAAAATAAGACCATAACCTTAATAAATAACCTAAGTCAAACAACTGATAAATAACCTGCAACTAACTTTGGGTACTATTTGATCAATGTAAAATTATAACTCATTTTATAATTTCGTGGTTATATGACTGTAGTAACCTGCAATTGAGTTTTTTCGTGTGCTCAAAAGTTCACTCCTGCGGCTGCAAGGGCGCCAGGACCTGGTCACCCTAAGGAAATTATAATATGAGTTAGGCTGCAACTAACTTTGGTACTATTTGGTCAACGTAAAAGTACATTACATGAAATCAATTCACATCGTTCAGGGTCATTGCATTTAGGCCTTTGTTGTTCATTTTCAATCTACGGTCGCATTTTCACCTTAATTATTGTTCAACCTCAGTATTTTTCTAAATCGGCAACAGTTAAAATTTACATTAACATTAACAATCACCAATTTCATCTTAAGCTTAATTCCTGTATTTAAACTTAAGCTATGCCATCATACACCAATTTCATCATAATAATGACCCTCCATCAAAATTTAAGCCACTGCTGGCTAAGAAAACATGTATTATAAATGATCCAGACTTCTAATGCAACTATACTATTCCTTATCTAAGATGATGATATTTCTGTAAGTAGATGGACAGTTTTCAGTGTTCCAATGGTTAATGAAGATAAAGTAGTGTTTGGATAGCAAATTATAGGTTTCTTATCTACTTAAAAATAGCCCGAGAAGCACTTAAATGAGAAATCCTGAACAGCCTATTCCTTTGAATAATCAAATCCCAAATCATTTATGCATATGAACACCCCATTACACTATGATCAACCAAAATGAGATGAATAAACTCTCACTGTTAAGATTCTGAAACAGATGGTCATCATTAACATATGGCGCTGTTTCAAAATACTACATATTTACTTCCTCATCGTGTTACACAAAAGTCCATCACTTAAACACCTATTTACAATCAATAAATTATAAAGTAGCAATCTTTAAAATCTAATACCACAGCCAAACACCCCTCCTAGTAAACATTACTGTATCTTAAAAAAATAGAGTAATCTGCATAAATCATCGTTAAGGTTTGGCCAAATTGCAGGTTTCGTTCTAAATAGTTTGAAAATGCAGAGATCGTCCTTTTTTGAAATCTTCTTGCAAATTTTGGTTCCTATTTAGGACGAAACCTGAAATTTGACCAAAACTTAGGGACCAAAAAAAGTTTCAAAAAGGACCAAATTTTACAAAACGGTTTCAAAAAGGGATGCTCTTTGCACTTTCAAACTATTTAGGACGAAACCTTCAATTTGGCCAAACCTTAAGAACGATTTATGCAGTTTACTCTTTTTTTTTTAAGATAAACCTTAGGGACGATTTATGCAATTTACTAAAAAAAGGGTTACCTGATGATGAGAGTGAAAAAGAACGCTTCTTTTATAAAGAGAGAAAAGATATTCGTAAAAGGAGCATCTCAACGTACACATGATGTATTGAATAGTGAAAATGCTGAGAATGGTGGTGGATGTATTTTTGAATAAGAAATTGTACTCAAGTCAAAATTGGACAAAGGATATGGAACAATATTTCAAATAAACAATGGGAAATAGACAGACAGATGGAAGGAACAGGAAAATATAATGAAGAGGAAGTGATGGAGGGTGTGAATGAGATGATGGCTCAAACAATGGCTAATGAAAATGTCATTGGTTTGAGCAATAATATACTGAATTAAGAAGGATGCAAAGGGTATGCCTGATGTTCTTTTTATAAACAGTCTAGATGGATTTCAAGATAGCCACATAGAACACTAGGAGTATGAATTAGGAAGTTGATTATGGATGAAAGAATTCAGGTCTGTGCAATTCTAGAGACACACATTAAGCCTCATAAACTACCAAAGGCCTGTGATAGAGCATTTGGGGACTGGAATTGGTTATCTAATGTTAGTCATAGTCAAAATGGGTGCAGAATTCTAGTAAGTTGGGACAGGAATATGGTGGACTTGGTGGTTCTTCACTCATCCAAACAGACCATGTTTTGTATCATAGAAATTATTCCTAACAAAATTAAAATTTTCAATAGCTTTGTTTATGCTGCAAATACAGGTAAAGAAAGGAAAGAATAATGGAGGGATCTTGGTAGAGCTCAAAGAATGGGTAGTGGTTTTCCATGGCTACTTGTTGGTGACTTCAATGTTACTCTCAAGACTTCATTGATTGTGTAAATGGTAATGAAGTGGAGGATTTTTGCAGCTCTGGAGTCTTTTACACCTGGGTTAAATCACCCTCTAAACCCCATATATACAAGCATACTGAAGAAGCTGGACACAGCTATAGTGAATGAGGAGTTCATTACTAAATTCCCTATGACTAGTTGACTTTTCTTCATGAGTATTTCAGTCTTTTCAATAAAGTACTTACACCGTTGGTCCCCGAGGGTGGCATTTTTTTTGGAAGCCTTCTCTTACATAATACTCCCTCTCATATTAAATGTCCACTTTTGACTTTTTGAGTCTTTTTTCTTCAATTTTGACTTTAAATATTTTTATTTATATTATATAATACTTGATAAAAATCATATCAATGAAAATACATTTATAACCTAATTCATACATATATTTTATATCAAGTAATATATAACACAAATAAAAATATTTAAAGTCAAAGTTGTTGAAAAAAAGACTTTGAAAATTCAAAGTGGACATGGGATGGAGGTAGTACCATAACACATTTCCCCATTTGATTATACCCGACATTTGAACGACACATTTCCCCAAAACCCAATTAAAACCAAAACTACCCCACCCTAGATTCATTTTCTTTGTATTACTGTTACACTTTAATGACACACCCGTAGTACAATTTTAACTATATGTCATAGTGCATCCGTACTGTATGTTAGTTGTATTTACATTGGCATGAGATATAAGGACGGGGGCTACTTTTTTATTTAAACGGGGGCTATTTTTTTTTAATTTTTTTTTTTTTTTATAATTTTGTTTATATCAAAAAGCTATAAACCTGAAAGTGCGGAACAGAAAATATAAAGTTTAATAAGTCAAACGGTTAAAACTGTCAGAAATACGGAACAGAAACTGACAAAAACTGGGCTGCGCTGGAAAAAAAGAGGGGACAAAGGGGAGACAAAGGGCCTGCCACCCTTGTCCCCGTCTTTATAGTATAACCCTTTACATTAGCAAACGATTGACTATTGGTTAGACATTCCCTTTGTTTAATTATTACATTCATATCATTGATTGTTTGTAGGTACAAAAAGGATACTGATATTCTACTTTAGTTTTATGTTTTACCATAGATTATTATTATTATTATTATTATTATTATTATTATTATTATTATTATTATTTTATTTATTTATTTTTTATCATTTTGCTCCCAGTAAGCATATATGATAATGCCTTATTTAGTTTTTATCATTGATTGTTTGTAGGTAGTAGGTACAAAAAGGATACCGATATTCTACTTTGGTTTTATTGTTTTATCTTAAATAATACGGTACCTTTTTTGTTCACGAATATATGATAATGCCTTATTTAGTTTTTTACGTGTTGGCCTTGTAACCTTGGTGGTTTACCAATGCTTTCTGCAAGTTTATATCCTGTTTTGAGTTCTTTGTAGCAATTTAAACTGCTTATTAACCTCAGTGGGAAACATTACGGCGGAAAACAGCCACAATTCAAGCTACATCACCACTATGAAGAACAGAAGGGTCCTCCATGGTCTTCCATCTCCCCTTTCCGGTTCCACCACCAACATAACCAAAGAACAAGTAGAAGGGCATGACTCAGAACACAAACACCATGACAAAAACAATTCAGTTTTATCTATGGTGGTTTCTGTCCTGTTTGACCCTAGGGATGCCGGGGACGCTGCTGGTGTGGAAGGGATGATGGGTGGCAAATCGTTCTCGAGGATATTTTTGGTGGTTTTATTAGACAGCGTCAAGTACGTGACCTACTCTTGCATGCTTCCCCTGAAGGGAGCTAGTCATCTAGTAACAGCATAATAAAGTATGGAAGTTTTGTAGATAGAGTAGGTCCTTGGTTATATGGGAATGAACCTGTTGTACTTCTGAATCTAATGGTGTCCTACTGTCCTTTGTGGTCTAGATATAGTATGACTTGTGAAGCTCATGCCCGAGGCATCTAATTAACAAAATATAAGTAATAAAGTTTCAGTTTGTTCATATTTCTTGTCTTACCTTTTTATTTCGTGCAAAGATCTTATGTTGCTTTTTGCTACAAACTCACACTCCACATCGGGTTGGCAAGGGGACCGAACGGGTTGGACTTAAACCTTTTGGGTGTTTTAAGTATTTTTCACTGTCCAATTTCAACACAGCAATCTGTTTTCCTTTCCAAGTCCAACACTGAAATCTTTTTGCCTCACTCAAATCTATTTTTCCTCACGATTTCAGTACTCAAATCTTCTGTACTGGGTACATATATCTATTTACATGCTCTTCTGTAAGAACAATTCTCTTCCAACAAAAATTATGTGTTCTGTTTCAATGCTGTACATGTAAAAAGTCAATTATCGACTTTTCATTATATAAGCTGGTATTTTGCCCTGCATTGAAGACATTAGCTTGAACCCAATGGATATCAAATTATCCATTTCATAGAACAGATATGGATGAATAATACGGAGTTAAAAGACTTTTGAGTATTGACATGGACGGATAAAAAACAAATTGAAAATGTTCTTTGGTGAGTGTCTATACTGTTATTTTGTACTTTTAAAATTATGTTGGATATGGACAATTGTATGTGTTCTGTAATTAAATGTTCACGTGTGATATATTACCGACAAATCCTCCATGAGATAATGAAAACAAAATTGGTGCTTGTTTTGTTTGGTCATAGTCATTAATGTAAAAGTTGTAACAAGAAAACGGAGTGATAGTTGGGTTGGTCACACAAGCTTCAATTCATATTAAATAACTTTTGGATCGTACAATAAAAGTGAGCCTGAACTCCTGAACTCAGCGTCTGACTTCAGACGTCAAACCACATAGTTCAGAGAAACCGTTAAAGTTTGAACTCCTTGCATTTTCTCATGAAAAAGCAAATACATGGACTCGATGAAGTTAATGACGGCTGTTTCATAAAATAGTCATACAAGTTTATACATATGAAGCAGCATTTGTGAGTCCCATTATTAATCCAAGTAAAGATATGCATACATTTCGAATATAGGTTGGCTCGTTCATAAAGAAAAGCATATACCTTGATAAACAAATTTGTAATTCTTTGTTGAATATTCTTTTCTTCCTTGTGTAGTTTAATTTATCTCTTGCTATTTATTTTCTCTTTCGAATTATCAAGGCAAGCATATAACAAGTCTTTTTACTTTAGCATAAAGTAACCTACTTTATTCTCTAATACTCATATTATGCTACCAAAAGAGTAAATTATCTTATGTTTATGATTGGAGAGATTAATTTCTTACACCCTCAACAATAATTCTAGTTAAATATGGCGATCACAATTTGTATATAACTTGAGTTTAATTTGCATTTTTCAAAGATTAAAACACATAAGCAGTTTTTTTTTTTTTTCCTCACTTTAATATCAAATGATTCAAGTATACCATAAATTCTTATGAATAAGTGTTTATTGGTACAAAACTATAAACAATTTGATATTTTTAGAATCACTGCATTTATACATTAAAATTTGTTTTAACTACCCAAGAAATGGGAAAAATCACTTCCATGGCATGAACTCTAGTTTAGTACAATAAGTGATGTAGTCGTTTTAGTATAGGTTTATTTTACCGAAGAAATGCTTAGGAAAATATTTCCCCGGGTCGTTCTCCCAACGAAGGTTTGAATGGAATTTTCAATTCCCGGTTCGTGAAACGTGTCGTGAAAATGGTAAAAAGTGATTTGAATGAGATTATACTAATGAATAAGTAAATGAAGCACAAATAATCACTTAAGCACGTAAATCGAATAAACAAACTAAAAACGTAACGTAGAATCGAAAACGTAAGCTTAAACGTAAAATAAAACGTAACGTTCAAAATAAAACGTGAATTTTAAGCTACAGTACTCCTACGGACTTGAAAATAATTTTGAAAAGTTAAAAATGATAAAAGAAAATTTTGAGAAAAAAAAAATATTTTTTTGACTTTTTATTTACTTTTTATGAATCAAAAACTAATTTAACTAATTAAAAATTAAAAGAAAATGCAAATAAGGTGAGAAAAGTTAAAATTAAATTTTGAAAATTATAAAATAACTAAAAAGTAATTTTAAAACTAAAAACTAATTTTTTTTGGCTTTTTGTGTAATTTTTAGGAATTAAAAACTATTAAATCTAATTAAAAATTAATAAAAATAGAAAATAAATAAGAAAAATTGCAAAATAAATTTCTAAAAATCTAAAATAACTGAAAATAAATTTCTAATATATTTTTGGATTTTTCTAGGCTTTTTCTGATTTTTTTAGATTTTTTAATAATTAAAAAGTATTAAAAATTGAATAAAAATGAAAGTTAAATAAGAAAAATATGAAATGGACTCAGAAAAATATGAAAAATTTAGGGAAAATCAAAAATAATATTTTAAACTTAAGAAAAATTTGAAAAGTGAAAAATAAGCAGAGGAAATGCTATTTGGCTTAAAAACAGCTTAAATTAAGTGCTTATTAATAAGCACTTTGACCCAGAGTTGACCAAGATTAGACAAATTGATTTTCTGACCCAAATGAACTCAAACAAGCAATAACAAGACCAAATGAAGCTCAAAAATACAGATAAGGCCAAATCAGATTCAATAAGCATTCAAGTGAATAAGCAATGTAAACCAAATAAGCTCAGAAGGATCACAACCAGTCTAAACAACTAATTTAAGCTCAAAGTAACATGTAAAGACCAAAGAAGCACTCAGAAATGAAATATAAGCAGTTGGCAGGTTATAAGCTAAAACAGAAAAATTGGCCAAACACCCCTACTTGCAGCTTGTAATTAAGCAACTTAATAAGCTGAGAAATGTGAACTTATGGGGGCAAAAGCTTCACTACACTACTGAGTACCTAGAAAACAAAGGAGCTTAAAATTCAAAACCAAATGGACCACTAAAAAGACCTGAGATCAGCAGCTGAATGGCCTGTTTTACACTACTCTTTGACTTTTCTATTTTGCACAAGAACTTGACTAAGTTGAATTTTAGTTGATTAGATCTTCCCTTGGATGTTATATGAGCTTGCTAAAATACTAAAATCACAAATTCAAACACCAAGTGCAGCTAAGGATCAAGCTGCAGAATCAGATAACAACTTGAGCTAGCCTACTTATGATTAACATCTGATTTTGACTTTATGTTCTATGACCTCTAATTTTATGACTTTTCTACTCTAAATATCCCCACTGTGAACTCCTAGTACAGATAGATTAATAACAAGACAACTAGAACTCACAGGTCAAGCATAAACCAAACACTCCTTACTTGGCCAGTTACACTACGTTTATGGGATTTAGAACACAAACCACCAAGCAAATGATAAGATTAATACTCTTAACTATATTTGAGACTAAGTAGACACTAAAATGCAGTAACTAACAACAGGAATACAGAAATGCAATCTAAGCTAAAGTGGTGAGAATATCAAACTGTTAAAGGCAACACAAAAGTCCTTAAGCAACTAGAATAAACAGTTTATAACTCAAATAAGCTGATAACTACAGTACGTAAAATTCAATAAACGTAAATGCAGAAAACTAAATGGGAGACTTACTTGTGATTGAGACACAACTGAATTGGGCTATGGAATACTGGAACTGAGACAAGGCTCACAAAAGCTATGGATTAGCTTCATGAGCTTATCAGGGTGGATATGGAGCTTATGACAGCTTATACCACCTTATGTTAACTAGATATTTTATTTATTATTTTTTTAAGATAACAATAAAGTAAAACATGAGATTTGAAATCAACCAAACAGTAATTCAGCTACTCAAATCAAACAATGAAAAGTAGTAATAAAAATACTTGAATTTAAATTGAATAACAACTAAATAGATGAAAACTGAATTAAATTTTGTATTTAACTTTAAAGTAAACTGAATACAATGATAAAGAAAACAGCAATTTAAACTAAAAATTACAATAAACCTACTCCTACTTAACTACTCTAAAACCTAACTGCGAATACATGATGTGAGAGGTTCTATTTATAGCCTGAGGAGAGGGGATCTTGTGAAGGTTCCAGAAATCCTCATGATGTTGTGCTTCTTTAAGTCCATTTTAAGCCGTTGGATATCCCTTGGCCTCCAATCCAACAATCTCAGCCCTTAGATTGATTGATCCTCTGTATGCTTGCTCATTGGCCCACGTGTCACCCTCTGATATCCCTGACAGCTTCTAGAAGGACTTATGATTGGGTAATTATTACCCAATCATGGTAATTGAGGGTAATTTTTGGTGTGGGGTTTCTAGGGTTCATATTATCTGGAAAGAGGGGGTAAAAAATGGTTTGGGTGTGTTTTATTATTTGGGGTCATTGACCGGTTTTAATGGGGTTGACCGGGTATTGGGTGTGGGTGGATCGGGTTTGAATTGGTTTAGGTGTTGGGCTGGGCTTAGGATGTAAGAGTGGATTTTAGGAGGATTGGGTTAGTTTAATAATTTGGATCCGGTGGTAGTTTTAGGATTTAGGATTAAAAGTTTACAAGGACTATTCATGTAATTCAGCAAACTACAGGGACTAATTCTGTAAATCTTCAAAACTTTTTCCAAGGGCATTTGTTGACTATCTCTCAATCATGGAGGATCAAATTTGATTTTTCTTTGAAAATTACTTCAAGGGACTATTTTTGCCAAAGTATGAAATTACTTCAAGGGACTATTTTGAAAATGTTCTTTGGTGACTGTCTATACTGTTATTTTGTACTTCTAAAATTATGTTGGATATGGACAATTGTATGTGTTCTGTAATTAAATGTTCACGTGTGATATATTACCGGCAAATCCTCCATGAGATAATGAAAACAAAATTGGTGCTTGTTTTGTTTGGTCATGGTCATTAATGTAAAAGTTGTAACAAGAAAACGGAGTGATAGTTTGGTTGGTCACACAAGCTTCGATTCATATTAAATAACTTTTGGATCATACAATAAAAGTGAGCCTGAACTCCTGAACTCAGCGTCTGACTTAAGACGTCAAACCACATAGTTTAGAGAAACCGTTAAAGTAAAAGCACAACCAAAGTGTCTTGCTTTGAACTCCTTGCAT
This sequence comes from Artemisia argyi, assembly GCA_030686995.1. NCBI lineage: Eukaryota > Viridiplantae > Streptophyta > Magnoliopsida > Asterales > Asteraceae > Artemisia > Artemisia argyi. Next base: position 162,199,579 of record CM060704.1, read on the forward strand.
TTTCTCATGAAAAAGCAAATACATGGAGTCTCGATGAAGTTAATGACGGCTGTTTCATAAAACAGTCATACAAGTTTATACATATGAAGCAGCATTTGTGAGTCCCATTATTAATCCAAGTAAAGATATGCATACATTTCGAATATAGGGTGGCATGTCCATAAAGAAAAGCATATACCTTGATAAACAAAATTATAATTCTTTGTTGAATATTCTTTTCTTCCTTGTGTAGTTTAATTTATCTCTTGCTCTTTATTTTGTCTATAGAATTATCAAGGCAAGCATATAACAAGCCTTTTTTCTTTAGAATAAAGTAATTTACTTTATTCTTTAATACTCACATTCTGCTACCAAAAGAGTAAATTATCTTATGTTTATGGTTGGAGAGATTAATTTCTTACACCCTCAACAATAATTCTAGTTAAATATGGCGATCACAATTTGTATATAACTTGAGTTTAATTTGCATTTTTCAAAGATTAAAACACATAAGCTAGTTTGTTTGTTTTTTTTTTTTTTTTTTTTTTTTTTTTTTTTTTTTTTTTTTTCACACTTTTATATCAAATGATTTAAGCATACCATAAATTCTTATGAATAAATGAGTGTTTATTGGTAGAAAACTACAAACAATTTGATATTTTTAGAATCACTGCATTTATACATTAAAATTTGTTTTAACTACCCAAGAAATGGGAAAAATCACTTCCATGGCATGAACTCTAGTTTAGTACAATAAGCTTGTCATTTTCTGCAATGGGTAGGACCCTTAGATTCTACAATAGTGATTTGAGCGTTATGTGGAAACATGCATATATAGATGGTGAACACAACAAATTTGCCATTACATCTGATGTGTTTGCATGTCCAGGTGCAATGATTTCAGAAACATCGATGATGCGATGAACTCGTAAAACTGATATTTGAGATGAGCACATATAACTCGCCTTGAAAAAAATTGTCACAATGAGAATCACGTTAGTTTGAAGGAAATAATACAACAAAAAATGTAGTTGGCAAAAAATATTAAAGTAATTATCATTCGGATCGGCATATGGACTTATGGAGTATCGTCGTCAGCCATTTTAGGAGGTAGCAGTTTAGTAACCGTTTTGCACTTGCAACCAAACAGCAACATCAATAATTTATAACTCGAAAACCAAAAGAATATAACTGAATTTACAGACCTAAAGACAACATATATCATAATGCCTTCTGATAGCATATAAAGAATAGTCCTTTGACATCCCATTCAGGTGGAAACAATATACACCGGGACTCTTTATCTATAAACTCGTCTCATAAGTTAATCAGCCCCATTAATCTACACAATGCAAAATCTCATGAACTGTTTCATGAGATTTTAGTCTCACGAAGTTGAATTTAACTGTAGGTGCAAGATATTATTGACATACCTGTAGAGTAAACATGTAAGCTGTTTCCCAATGCCTTTATCGTATTTTAGACCTTCTGTTGCTACTTGCTAGTCCAACCATTGCTACAACTGTCAACCTGAGATTAAAGTTTAGTAGCTAAGCTGCTTGGGTTACTTTAGTTAGCTAATACATACTTGCTAAGAACTACCACACCAACGGTTGGTTAATTGTCATAAACTACAAAGTTGAGGGAAAGAGGTAAGAATATTGACCCATTTGCATGCAGATGGGTTTTTTTTAGTTAAGTTTTAGGAGTATTTCTAATGGACCCATGTGCAAATTGCAAGCGAGTTACCTGAATCTAATTTTTGTCACCAATACTCGGACCATACACATTTTCAAAGTCGAGTTGAAAACATGAGCTCACTCTCCTTCAGTTCCAGTCTCCATTCCATAGTTGAAAAAGAAATTATCAAAGTTATAGTTCAATGCAAACATGTTGGGTAATTCAAATTCAGACATATAGTAAGTGTGAAGATTATTTAGCACAACAATTTTAATGCCTCTCACTTTTACCTACATTTAGCTTGCGCCTGTACATTAGTTGGAAACAACCAGTCTTTTATATTTCTTAGCTCCTCCACAGATACTCTGCAATTTAACATCTGGCCATTGTGTCATCTGCAAACTGCAAGTGAGTTGGCTAAATTTTGATTTTCAGCACCAACACTTATCACTAAACAAGCCAATATCCATCCATCCATGCATTGATATACTCCTTGCAATCAAATAGTAGCATGACAGCTCCTCAAGCTCTCAACCCGTTACACATGCGATCTTGCTTTGTAAAAGACTCCAATTTACTATACTACTGGCAGCATTACAGACCCGTCAGAGATTCTCATCCAACTGACCTAATTATCAACAGACCTAATTATCCTGAGCTACTCTCTTTAGTTCCAGTCATGGTTCCAACCATTACTACTTAATCTTTAGTTCAGCAAACTGTTTATCAGCCTTTGGATCTATTTCAAAAACACGTTAACCTAAGAAATTCTTTGCATATCTAAAATCAATATACCTCCAAATATTATATTAAGCAACAAATTGTTTCATGAACAACGTCCATACTGTATCTTCATGCTCAATAACAGCAAGACGGGATTTATAGCTCAAATCAACAATTTGCTCCCACAAGAGTGGAATTGAACCACAATTATTAACAAATGTCCAGTGTCCAGACCACCCGCAAAAAAACACACAAACCAAACTCATTGACAAACTATCACAAACACTTGGTGTGCCAATCTAAGATGTAAATGACTTTACCCATTAAACAAATACTAAATTGTCACATTTGTTTTTTCTTTGTCTTTTTGGTTTTGGCCTTTCTTACATGCATCAGCCATTCAAAAAAAAAAAAAATAAATAAATAAATAAAATAAAAAATATTATCCCAAATTAGCTCCTGTTGAAATCCTATTTTCCTACTTGTAAAGTATGTCATTTTGCTTTATAGCAAAATTGGGCAACCTTACACAGCCTATTTTGTCTTCTACTTACTATGGCTATTAATTTTATTTACAAAGATATTAAATTAAAGTAAAACCCACAAGGAAGGTAAAAGCTAATATAACAAAGATATTAAATTAAAGTAAAATTAAACCCACAAGGACAAGTTGTATCTTATTAATCATTTATTATTGATACACACATACACATAATCAACCTTATTTTATTTTATCGAAACAAAAGTAATGAATTGCAAACTTGCACTATAAACACTTTAAGATAGCCCAGTACTGCAATCTCTCACCACACAACGTGCAGTCACCATCACTTTCAGTCCCTCCGAAAAGTGAAAGAGGGTGCGGGTGACCTTTAAAAGTAAAAATGCCTCCAACCTTTACATTCTCAAATTGGTCAACACCTCTGTCAAGAAAGAAAGGGGTCCACTTACTTGCCTCTTGAAATATAAAGAAGAACCGATATGGTCAATTCAACCTATGACATTTAATACTGAGACAGCAACCACAACACGTGTCACCAAAAGAACCGTCAAACATAGTTCCTCAACTCGAGGAAACAAAAACTGGCCTCCATCCAGCTGGCAATCTGCCCCTAAGATGCAATATGTCGCTAAGCGTGTGGATCTAAAAGTACCCTCAACTAATCAGGTCAAAATTCTTGAAATTTCTACAAGTTCAAATGGTGAGGGTGATAGTGTAACCAATGTGGCTAACCGTGTCAATGTTGAACCTTCTTTGGTTGACCAAGATGGTCCTACGAGTTTTAGTCAGAATGATCAACTTTCTCTTGGCCAAGTCAATGTACAACAGGCACTACTTACAGGAAGACGAGGCGAGGAAGTGGCATTCAACTACTACTCTAAAAAAGACGGGATAAAGCTTGCGAAATGGGTGAATGAAGCTAGTGAGACGGGGCTACCGTATGACATTGAAGTTTATGATCATAACAACCGAAAGGAATACATCGAAGTGAAAACTACAGATTCTGCATCAAAGGACTGGTTTGAGATATCAGTTAATGAGTGGCAGTTTGCAGTTAAGACAGGTGAATCTTTTAGCATAGCTCGTGTGGCTTTATCGGGTGGTCAAACGGCTCAAGTTGCTATTTTTAAGAATCCGGTGAAGCTGTGTCGGGATGGTGAGCTAAAACTGGCTGTTTTGATGTCAAAACCGCAGATGGATGAGTTTGTTCTCTGAGATTATTGTGCATAGTATCTTTATGTATGATAATTGGATTTTGTGATGGTCTTTCTGGCTTGGTTTATTGCTATCTTAAACCTGTATAGTTATTCTAATCTCACCTAATTTTTTCAATAAACATATGTGTGCATCATCTTTTGTTAGCCCCACAGCAGTAAAAACGTCAATTGAACATTTTTTTTTAATTATTATTATTATTTTTAAGCGTGAAAATTTTAACTAAAAGGTTCGCACTTTTTAACGTGGCGTGAGCAAATGATACATTTGTTGTAGTACGCAAGAATGCTATTTGAGATAATTTTTATTTGAACTATTTATGATACTATCTTATCAAAATGAACGGCGCATATAAAATTTACGAAAATGGTCTAAAAAGTGCGTCTTTGTTGGATGAAAGACAAGTTATTAATCAAAAACTCTATAATTTTGACACGCATTAGAACGTGCACAGAGTTTATATATTTTTTAATAGCGCGAATGCCACATAAGAACGTGCTACATGCGCGTTTTGTTTAAAATTTAATAAAACACACAAAAACCACAAAAAGACAAACAACGCGTTTTGTTAAGTGCGCAGGATTTTTTTGTTAAAAATCTAAAAATGAAATTTTATAAAAAAAAACTCACAAAAAGACAAATCTCATGCGCACAAGTAAGAGCCTTAGGTACGGTGGCTAAAATTTTAAGTCCATTTGGGCCCCATCGGATGTCACATCATTTCAACGCTCACATCTCAAAATAGCATTTCACTCACAACTAACTTCAACTTAGCCATTTGAGCCCTACCCACCTCCAATTTTATTTTATTTTTCATTTTCCAAACAAACTAAATTCTATTCATTAAAATACAAATACAAATAACATTTTTATAAAAACGTTACAAAGTTAAAAAAAAAAAAAAAAAAAAATATATATATATATTGTTTAAAAAAATTATCACCATTTCTAGGCCAATAACCAAATAACATTCGGTTATAGAGGCCCAAAAAAAAAAAAAAAAAAAAAACCCAATATCCAAATTCACCCTAAAAACAAACGTCTCTTCCTATCTCACACTAGACGAATACCCGCGCAAACATCATTTGTAAGCCAATTGATAAAGAAATGTATAATGTTAATATTATGGTACAAGACTTAATTTTGCTGTTATATTATGTTTGTAAAATTCAATTCTTTGTCGCTCAAAAAATTGCCAACCGTGTGTTTGTAAGTTTAAATTCATTGCCAAAGTTGCCATTGTTAATAAGGAGTAAGATATATTTAAGTTATTTATTTTAAGAGGTATTAAAAAAAGTCTCCAAAGTTTCCATTGATGAAAGAAAGACCCGATTATCATTTATTGAGGTAGTAGTATTCTATACAAGGCCAACTCCACCCCATTTAAATGATGGTTTATGGGTCAATACAACTTGACATGGTCCGTGTTTCCATTTTGACCCATTACCCGACCAGTTTAACGTGTTCAAAAAAGAAAAGGCGCTATCTACATTAGGCTGGTCAACATGCTCTATGCATGTGCCGAAGACTAGTCAAATAGACCTGACTCAATTTGGAGTCGACCCAAGTGAATGTAAGCACTACAAAATTGTGAATGTAAGCACTACAAAATTTCCATTCGCTTGGTCAAATTTAGAAAACTACAAGTGCAATTTATTATTATTATTGTTATTATTATTATTATTATTATTATTATTATTATTATTATTATTATTATTATTATTATTATTATTATTATTATTATTATTATTATTATTATTATTATTATTATTATTTACCAATTTCACCCATTTTAATCTAGAGAGTAAAAGATACACATGCATTTCGAATATAGATTGGGCGATTGGCATGCTCATAAAGAAAAGGATATACTTTGATAAACAAAAATGTAATTCTTGTTTGAACATTCTTTTCTTCCTTATGTAGTTTTATTTATCTCTTGCTCTTTATTTTGTGCTTTAAATTTTCAAGGCAAGTATATAGCAAGTCTTTTACTTTAGCATCAATTAATTTACTTTGCTCTATAATACTCATATTCTGCAGAAAGAAAGAGAAACAACACTACAACAAAGTAATATTCGCATGCATGTACTTTTTCTATACGATTAAGTAGATAACCTTGTGTGACCTAGACGAATACCCGCGCAAACATCATTTGTAAGCCAATTGATAAAGAAATATATAATGTTAATATTATGGTACAAGACTTAATTTTGCTGTCATATTATGTTTGTAAAATTCAATTCTTTGTCGCTCAAAAAATTGCCAACCGTGTGTTTGTAAGTTTAAATTCATTGCCAAAGTTGCCATTGTTAATAAGGGGTAAGATATATTTAAGTTATTTATTTTAAGAGGTATTAAAAAAAGTCTCCAAAGTTTCCATTGATGAAAGAAAGACCTGATTATCATTTATTGAGGTAGTAGTATTCTATAGAAGGCCAACTCCACCCCATTTAAATGATGGTTTATGGGTCAATACAACTTGACATGGTCCGTGTTTCCATTTTGACCCATTACCCAACCAGTTTAACGTGGATATAAGAACTCTATATACGTTAATAATATATACTCCATACGTGGTTATTCAAAAAAGAAAAGGCGCTATCTACATTAGGTTGGTCAACATGCTCTATGCATGTGCCAAAGACTAGTCAAATAGACCTGACTCAATTTGGAGTCGACCCAAGTGAATGTAAGCACTGCAAAATTGTGAATGTAAGCACTACAAAATTTCCATTCGCTTGGTCAAATTTAGAAAACTACAAGTGCAATTTATTATTATTGTTATTATTATTATTATTATTATTATTATTTACTGATTTCACCCATTTGAATCTAGAGAGTACAAGATACACATGCATTTCGAATATAGATTGGGCGATTGGCATGCTAATAAAGAAAAGGATATACCTTGATAAACAAAAATGTAATTCTTGTTTGAACATTCTTTTCTTCTTTATGTAGTTTTATTTATCTCTTGCTCTTTATTTTGTGCTTTAAATTTTCAAGGCAAGTATATAGCAAGTCTTTTACTTTAGCATCAATTAATTTACTTTGCTCTATAATACTCATATTCTGCAGAAAGAAAGAGAAACAACACTACAACAAAGTAATATTCGCATGCATGTACTTTTTCTATACGATTAAGTAGATAACCTTGTGTATACTATTGGAGAGATCAATTTCTTACACCATGGACACTCTTTCGCAGTTATACTAAATATGGAAATGACAACCTCTATATAACTTGTGTTAAAGTTCCATTTTTGAGGCATTAAAACTCATAAACTAGCTACGCTAAATTTTCGTTTCTTTTAATATATCAAATGATTCAAGCATACCGTATATATTTTTATGAATAACTCAGTGTGTTGATTGGTAAAAAAACTACAACCTATTTTATTGTCATAGAATTACACAGTACATTATCATATATTTATTTTAACTACCCAAGAAATGGGAAAATTCACTTTCATGGTATGAACTCTGGTTAGGCACATTAATCTTGTTATTTTCTGCAATGGGTAGGATCCTTAGATTCAACAATAGTGATTTATGTGATGTGGATACATGCATAGATGGTGAAACGGCAATTTATTGGCACCCGATGCATTTGTGTTGATGATGAGCTTATACTTGTTTTAGGAAAAAACACATACAAGAATCAGCCCATTCATAGATAAATGGGTAGAAAATAGAAATTGTAATCTCTAACAAAGATATTGAATTAAAGTAAACCCCATACAGACAACCATCTTATTAACCATTTATTTGTAGATATACTCATATACATACATACATACAATAAATCTTATATTCCCCTAAACACGTCTATAGTTAATTGTCATAAACTACAAAGTTGAGGGAAAGAGGTGAGAATATAGACCCATTTGCATCCAGATGGGTTTTTTAGTTAAGTTTTTTTTTAATGTACCCATCTGCAAATTGCAAGTGAGTTACCTGAATCTGATTTTTGCCACTAATACTCAGACCAATCTCCAACCCTTTACGCATTGCTACGTTCAAATACTCAGCTTACAATATTAAATAGTAGCTGGGACATCGAGTCTCTCTGCCTCAACCCCTAACAGATGCCAACGGCTACGATAGAGGCCCAATTTACTAATTTTCTAGTACTGTTCATTACATACCTGTTACAGGTTCTGATCTAACAGACCAATGTTGAGCCAAATCTCATTTCAAACATAATAGCGTCCAGATGGAAGATACGCACAGCTGATTGGATCATACACCTTTCAAAGTCGAGTTGAAAACATGAGCTCACTCTCCTTCAGTTCCAGTCTCCATTCCAAAGTCGAAAAAGAAATTATCAAAGTTATAGTTCACTGCTACGTGTTGGTTGTCTGACCCAGGTGATAAAGCAGCCTTCCTACTTCTCTAACTCCAACGGTTATCGGTAATTCAAACTCACTTTTACCTACAGTTAGCTTGCGTCTGTAAATTAGTTGGAAACAACAAGAGTCTTTTTATATTTCTTAGCTCCTCCACAGATTCTCTACAAATTAGCATCCGACCATTGTGTCATCTGCAAACTGCAAGTGAGTTGGCTAAATTTTGATTTTCAGCACCAACACTTATCACTAAACAAACCAATATCCATCCATTTATGCATTGATACATTCAGACACTCCTTGCAATCAAATAGTAGCATGACAGCTCCTCAAGCCCTCAACCCGTTACACATGCGATCTTGCTTTGTGAGAGACCCTATTTACTATACTACTGGCAGCATTACAGACCCATCACAGGTTCTCATCCAACAGGCCTAATTATCCTGAGCCACTCTCTTTAGTTCCAGTCATGGTTCCAACCATTACTACTTAATCCTTAGTTCAGCAAACTGTTTATCAGCCTCTTGATCTCTTTCAAAAACACATTAACCTAAGAAATTCTTTGCATATCTAAAATCAATATATGAACTGGCTATTCAAAGCCATTTCTTTTTGGCCACCACCCCCATCAAAATCATTCAACCAGACTCAAAAATATAATTTTCTAATGCACCGATTAGATTAGAATATAGGACCACCAATCTTTTGAAGAACCAAGCCCAATGTAGTGCTTTTGGTAAACTCTTACCTTATCCGTCAAGTTGACAGCAATAATATCTCCGTATCATAGAAAAAAAGTATTATATAAAGCAACAAATTGTTTCACGATCAATGTCCATACCGTATCTACATGCTCAATAATAGAAAGACGGGATTTATAGCTCAAATCAACAATTTGGTCCCACAAGAGTGGAATTGAACCACAATTATTAACAAATGTCCGGTGTCCAGACCAGCCGCACAAAAACACACAAACCAAACTCATTGACACATTATCACAAACACTTGGTGTGCTAATCTAAGATGTACATGACTTACCCATTAAACAAATTCTAAATTGTCACTTTTTTTTCCCTCTTTTTGGTCATTCAGTAAAAAAAAAAAAAAAAAAAAAAAAAAAAAAAATCAAATATTATCCCAAATTAGCTCCTGTTAAAATCCTATTTTCCTGACTTGTGAAGTATGTCATTTGCTTTATAGCAAAATTGGGCAACAGTCAAACACAGTCCTATTTTGTCTTCTAACTTGGAAGGTAAAAGCTAATATAACAAATATATTAAATTAAAGTAAAATTAAACCCACAAGGACAAGTTGTATCTTATTCATCATTTATTATTGATACACACATACACATAATCAACCTTATTCTATTTTATGGCAACAATATCTATGAATTGCAAACTTGCACTGTAAACACTTTAAGATAAGCCGGTCCTTCAACCTCCAACCACACAACGTGCAGCGACCATCACTTTCAGTCCCTCGTAAAAATGAAAGAGGGTGCGGGTGACCTTTAAAAGTAAAAATACCTCCAACCTTTACATTCTTATATTGGTCAACGCCTCTGTCAAGAAGGAAAGGGGCCCACGTTGTTGCCTCTTGAAATATAAACTCAACACAAGGAAGATGAATGGAGTAGACACATTGATCACAATGATAGAAGGCATCATTAGGTTTAAACTCCTCCTCGCAAACTTCACAAAAGTAATCACCACCATAGTTTTCAACTGGGAAGTACCTTAAGGTCATCGGATGCTTGTCATACTTGTGCCTTATTGTTTCAGGCCACAACAAAGCACACTGTTGATGTATGTAAAACTTACAATCATCACAACCGTAAAAACGATGAGTCTTTGCATCAGATAAACACAAACGACAATAAATTTCAGAACTTGCCTTACCTAAAAAAAGCAGATGATTTGGATGGGATTTATGTGTGATGACTATAGGTGTGACCCCGCAAGAAACGTCGGTGTAGTATGTTTCATTATCCACAACAAAAGAGTAAACAAATCCGTTGCAAGTTAACTTACAAAAGAAACAATCGAACAGACCCAAACTATCATCAGGCGCTTGTGGCAATAGTTTAAAGGTAACTGTATGTTCTTCATATTGAAACTTAAATTCAGTAGGCAGCCGGGTGCACCAAACATGGAGAACAAAGTTGCATCCATCATCAGTACATTTGTAAAACGACATGTTTGTGATAGGTCTTACACATGCATTGCATAAAACTTCAACCATTTTCATTGAATCATGACTGGATGGTGTTGTTATTCTTGAAGAGGTAGGTGGTGATGTTGTATCTACAAGAGTTAATGGGTGTTGATGAAAAGGATGTTTTAGGTTGGTTTCGAAGGGCGCCCTTGATCCACTTTCTCCATAAAAGTGTTTGAACGCAGCAGTTTGATCTGGGAATGGGAGATGGAGAAGATCACCTGCAGGACCATATTTCACACATACAATCACTAAGTTATTAAGTGGCAATTACATAATTACATATACCCACTAACATAGTCATTAGTGACAGATAAGAAAAAGTGTCCCTAAAAGTACCAAAAGTGTCAAACTATAGAGTGTAAGGATATATTCTTTGCCTTTTGAGACACATCCACAAAGTGTCATTAAATGTCACAATTTTAATTATTTACTCACACTTTTTAAAAAGAGATACTATAAAGTTAGATTTATTGACACTTCTTTGTAACACTTTGCTAGTGCCTGCAGGACCATATAATACATGTATAATCACCAAATTATTAATATATAAATCCAATATATTATAAACTTGTATATATGTTGTAGTTGTACATACCTTCATTAAAGCGGATGGATATCATGGATCCCTTTTTTGATGTACTTGCACAATCTACGTGTGCATAATAGCGACATTTCTCACACTTATAAATCCAAAGGTTCTCATCAAATCTCTCTTCACATACCTTACATTTTGGATAAAATTTAGCTTTTTGATCATCTCTTGGAAATGAATATGCGAGTGTGAGTGGGTGAGTATGAAAGGAATTGTACTTTCTAAAATGTTGAATTAACAACTTTTTCCTCAGGAAAACACAATCACTATGGGCGAAAAAACTGAAACAAGTGGTACAATGATAAAAGTTTCCTTGGTGTTTGTTGCCACACGCGTGACAATTTGCCAAAATATCCACAGGGATGGACATTAATGGGTGTTGGTGACTAGGGTGATAGATCATGTGGTTTTGTACGCCATTATTGGAACATCCTAAACCAATAAAAATATTACATTGAATACAACAATAATTTAGGAATTGGTATTCATGCTTATGTTTACAAACTTGACACAAACACCATTTATTTTCTAACACTTGACAGAGAATAAGAGTATGGTCACGATGTGATTGGTGCTTCAATGTCGTGGGAAGTTCTGCACAATATTTATGGAGTGAATAGTCACATTGATCACATGTATAGTAATACCTGTGATAGAAGTTGATTTCTTGACCACAACGTCCACATGGACATCGGAAGTCTTGTTTCATAATCAACTCCTCCTCATCATCGTATACTACTTCGTCGTGTGGATATTCTGGATTGAGATCTATAAGTTTCAATGGATGTGCATGTGGTAACACTTCCATTTCAATGAATTGATTTTGATTTGTGGATTATTTTTTTGATCGAAATGAAATGTAGTAGAATAGAACAATGGCTATTAAAGATGAGGAGGAAATTGCGGTATAAGGATATTGTATATATAAGGAAATCTTTTAGCTCCTTTCGCTTTCATTATTAATCTAAAGAGTAAAAGATACGCATGCATTTCGAATATAGATTGGGAGATTGGCATGTTCATAAAGAAAGAGATATACCTTGAAAAATAAATGTAATTTTCAACATTCTTTTCTTCGTTATGTAGTTTAATTTATCTCTTGCCCTTTATTTTGTGCTTCGAATTTTCAAGGCAAGTATATATATAGCAAGCCTTTTACTTTAGCATCAATCAATTTACTTTATTCTATAACACTCATATTCCTCACAAAAAGAAAAAACACTACAACAAATTAATGTTTTCATGCGGGTCAAGTTCGATGCATTCTAATGGATAATCATTTAAAAATGTATCAAACCTATAACTCAAAAGTTTAGCCCTACCATAGGATATATTAGAATTAGAAGTTTATACAATCAATAGGAAAGACAAAATTTTGATACACACTAAAGAATAATGAGTGAAGTTCAATACACTTTTAGACCAATTTCCCAAATTGTTTTTGTAACAATACTGTTTTTGTTAACTGTAATCATAATTAACTTTCTTCTATATCTTTACCAAGGACCAATATTTTAGCCCTACTTTAGTTAAGTAAGTGATGTAAGTGTTTCTGGGTTACCAAGGACAGGTTATATGTTGAACTTAATTGATACTTGGTTATCCAGAAAAAAAGCACTATCCAGCCCTACATCAGTTGAAGTAAGTAATATAAGTGTTTGTGGGTTAACCAAACCGACCCCCATTTCATTTCCACTCATACTGAACCTGCTCGACCCGGATATTGTGTGACTTCTGTCTTTATTTTGCATAGCCTAAGAATTTCTGTGGGACTGCAGGGAGAATGGACTCCAGAGGATATAATGGAGCTGCTGCAGACCTCTCCTTTTCGCCAACAAGTTGATTCCTTCACTTATGTGAGGATCTATATCCAATTTCCTTGCTTCTTTGTCTAACTGTTTTATAATTAATATCTTGATTTTGTTTGTAAACTGATCATCAACATGGTCTATGCAGGTGCTGAAGACTGGTCAAATAGACCTGACTCAATTTGGAGTCGACCCAAGTAAATGTAAGCACCGCAACATTTCCATTCTCTTGGTCAAATTTAGAAAACTATAGGTGCCAAATACTTTTGGCCATTTTAGCTTCTTTTTCCTTTTTGATTTCACTCGTTTTAGGGAAAAAAAAATGACCCATTCATAGACTGGGTGGGTATTTGTCACCTCAAACAATATTAAATTTCTACTGGTAGAATGTATTTTTTTATCTGATTAGATCGTTTATTGTAACAACTTCTAAAGTATACCAATTATTTTTCTCGAGGCTCTTGAAGATTCTGTTACAAAATCATCCAACTCTGAGGAGGCAATAGGAGTAGACTCGATTGCACAAACTGATCGAATGGATGAAGACCAATAGCAGTAGACATGTTGTCAATACTTTGCCTCCATTCACAGTAAGAAATTGCGTCACAAATTCATGGATACTTCTAGTGTTGTTATCAACTTAGCCATTTGGCCCCACCCACCCCCAATTTTATTTTATTTTTCATTTTTCCAAACAAACTAAATTCCATTCATTAAAATACAAATACAAATAACATTTTTATAAAAAAGTTACAAAGTTAAAAAAAAAAAGAAAAAAAAAGAATAAAAAAAGTTAAACTTGTTAAAAAAAATTGTCACCATTTCTAGCCCAATAACCAAATAACATTCGGTTTTAAAGGCCCAAAAACAAACCCAATATCGAAATTCACCTTGAAAAACAGACGTCTCTTCCTTTCTCACACTAAAAAAAAAGACGCTTCTATCATTTCAATCTTCACATCCAGCAAACAATTAATCTATCTCACAAAACGAAATGCAGCCAAAAAAAAAAAAAAAAAAAAAAAAAAGGAAGTTTTTGTTTTGTTTCAAAAATTGAGTGCGCTTGCTTTTTTCTAAAATTAAAACAAAAAAGTTTACTAAAACACAAAAGAAATAACAAAAATACAAATCTCAAGCACAAGGGCTACAGCATTTCGTTTCATTTCTTGGTGCGATGCTTTTTTAAAAATAAAAAAACCACAAAAGTCCAAAACACAAAAATACAAAATGTATTGTGTTTTTAATTTGAGGATTGTGTTGGTGAAAATGAACTTGAGAAGATAAGTCAACATCAAAGTGTATTGAAACTTGAAAGAGGAGTGAATAAGCATAATAAATGGAGATAAGCATAAAAAATTGAAAGCAATAATTTAAACAATTGAAAGTAATATGTGAAATTTCAGCATATGGTACTTATTTGCTTGTGTGCACTTGGGTGTACACGTGTAACCATGTTATTTGTTTTCTTGGATGTTGCCGGTGCATAT
>CM060704.1:162219136-162271636 GCA_030686995.1 Artemisia argyi
ACATACCAATTTCATTCTACTATCAAAAAACAGACAGATCAGGTTAAATTATTCAGCGGTGGTTTGGTTCAGGTTTGCAAATATAGCATCTTAAAAAATGGCATAAGAACCTGCCATGGCTGCAAATTCACCAAATCGGTAAGATTTGCCCTGCCAAGATATAGGTCTAGTATCAGCCGTTTTCTGATAAGCTTTTTTCCTTGGCTTGGCTTATCAACAGTTATAGCTCCTCTCCACATGCCCACTTTCACCCAATAAGAGAAAAACGGAAACTGAAATTAACCAATATCAGCAAGGCAAGTATCAGCAAACGGTCGAAAACATCAGCAAACGTGCGTGAATATCAAACCTAATTGTTCGCCCCGCCAAGAAGTGAACAATCATAGCTTTAATTAAATCTGCTCAGATTCATTGCAGCATCTTATAACTAATATCACCATTATTCTCATCTCATAAAAACAATACTACAAAAGTGTGTGGCATTTGCTTCCCTGAAAACAAAAGAAATACAAATATGACTTTGTTATGGCACTTTTATTGATCACGAAACATAAACAACAAAAGCACGAGAAACTACTTGCAAAAGCACGCAAAACTACTTTATATGTATAAGAAAAAATGGACTTAAAAAGTGTAAGGGATTGCTTATCAGTGTATTTTAGAGCAACTAAAATACTGATAGTCCCACTATCCAATACCTGAAAGTTCGAAAACATTTTTCCGATATCAAAATAAGACCATAACCTTAATAAATAACCTAAGTCAAACAACTGATAAATAACCTGCAACTAACTTTGGGTACTATTTGGTCAATGTAAAATTATAACCTGTGCTCAAAAGTTCACTCCTGCTGCTGCAAGGGCGCCAGGACCTGGTCATCCTAAGGAAATTATAATATGAGTTAGGCTGCAACTAACTTTGGGTACTATTTGGTGAATGTAAAACTACATTACATGAAAACAATTCACATTGTTCAGGGTCATTGCATTTAGGCCTTTGTTGTTCATTTTCAATCTACAGTCGCATTTTCACCTTAATTGTTGTTCAAACTCGGTGTTTTTCAAAATCGGAAACTGTTAAAATTTACATTAACATTAACAATCACCAATTTCATCTTAAGCTTAATTCCTGTATTTAAACTTAAGCTCTGCCTTTTTTACCGGGGTAAGAATACCCTTTTACCCAAAAAAAAAAAAAACTTAAGCCCTGCCATCATACACCAATTTCATCATAATAATGACCCTCTATCATAATTTAAGCCACTGCTGGCTAAGAAAACATGTATTATAAATGATTCAGACTTCTAATGCAACTATACTATTCCTTATCTAAGATGACAATGTTTCTGTAAGTAGATGGACAGTTTCAGTGTTCCGATGGTTAATGCAGATAAAGTAGTGTTTGGATAGCAACTTATAGATTTCTGATCTACTTAAAAATAGCCCGAGAAGCACTTAATTGAGCAATCCTGAACAGCCTATTCCTTTGAATAATCAAATCCCAAATCGTTTATGCATATGAACACCCCATTACACTATGATCAACCAAAATGAGATGAATAAACTCTCACTGTTAAGATTCTGAAACAGATGGTCATCATTAACATATGGCGCTGTTTCAAAATACTACATTTTTACTTCCACATCGTGTAACCCAAAAGTCCATCACTTAAACACCTATTTACAATCAACAAATTATAAAGTAGCAATCTTTAATATCTAATGCCAACAACCAAACACCCCCCTAGTAAACATTACTATGTTTAAAAAAAAAAAAAAAAAAAAAAGGTTACCTGATGATGAAAGTGAAAAAGAACGTTTCTTTTATGAAGAGAGAAAAAGATATTTGTAAAAGGAGCATCTCAATACATCACAGGTTTGATCAAAAATCGCAGCCTACTTGTACTCAAGTCAAAAATTGGACAGAGGATATGGAAAAATATTTCAAAAAACAATGGGAAATAGACAGATTGAAGGAACAGTAAAATAATGAAGAGGAAGTGATGCATGGAGGGTGTGAATGAGATGGCTCAAACAATGGCTAATGAAAATGTCATTGGTGTATGCCTGATGTTCTTTTTATAAACAGTCTAGATGGATTTCAAGATAGCCACATAGAACACTAGGAGTATGAATTAGGAAGTTGATTATGGATGAAAGAATTCAGGTCTGTGCAATTCTAGAGACACACATTAAGCCTCATACACTACCAAAGGCTTGTGATAGAGCATTTGGCGACTGGAATTGGTTATCTAATGTTAGTCATAGTCAAAATGGGTGCAGAATTCTAGTAAGCTGGGACAGGAATATGGTGGAATTGGTGGCTCTTCACTCATCCAAACAGACCATGTTTTGTATCATAGAAATTATTCCTAACAAAATTAAAATTTTCAATAGTTTTGTTTATGCTGCAAATACAGGTAAAGAAAGGAAAGAATAATGGAGGGATCTTGGTAGAGCTCAAAGAATGGGTAGTGGTTTTCCATGGCTACTTGTTGGTGACTTCAATGTTACTCTCAAGACTTCATTGATTGTGTAAATGGTAATGAAGTGGAGGATTTATGCAGCTATGGAGTCTTTTACACTTGGGTTAAATCACCCTCTAAACCCCATATATACAAGCATACTGAAGCTGGACACAGCTATAGTGATTGAGGAGTTCATTACTAAATTCCCTATGACTAGTTGACTTTTCTACATGAGTATTTCAGTCTTTTCAATAAAGTACTTACACCGTTGGTCCCCGAGGGTGGCATTTTTTTTGGAAGCCTTCTCTTACATAATACTCCCTCTCATATTAAATGTCCACTTTTGACTTTTTGAGTCTTTTTTCTTCAATTTTGACTTTAAATATTTTTATTTATATTATATAATACTTGATAAAAATCATATCAATGAAAATACATTTATAACCTAATTCATACATATATTTTATATCAAGTATTATATAACACAAATAAAAATATTTAAAGTCAAAGTTGTTAAAAAAAAAACTTTGAAAATTCAAAGTGGACATGGGACGGAGGTAGTACCATAACACATTTCCCCATTTGATTATACCCGACATTTGAACGACACATTTCCCCAAAACCCAATTAAAACCAAAACTACCCCACCCTAGATTCATTTTCTTTGTATTACTGTTACACTTTAATGACACACCCGTAGTACAATTTTAACTATATGCCATAGTGCATCCGTACTGTATGTTAGTTGTATTTACATTGGCATGAGATATAAGGATGGGGGCTACTTTTTTATTTAAACGGGGGCTATTTTTTTTTTAATTTTTTTTATTTTTTTTTTATTTTTATAATTTTGTTTATATCAAAAAACTATAAACCTGAAAGTGCGGAACAGAAAATATAAAGTTTAATAAGTCAAACGGTTAAAACTGTCAGAAATACGGAACAGAAACTGACAAAAACTGGGCTGCGCTGGAAAAAAAGAGGGGACAAAGGGGAGACAAAGGGCCTGCCACCCTTGTCCCCCGTCTTTATAGTATAACCCTTTACATTAGCAAACGATTGACTATTGGTTAGACATTCCCTTTGTTTAATTATTACATTCATATCATTGATTGTTTGTAGGTACAAAAAGGATACTGATATTCTACTTTAGTTTTATGTTTTACCATAGATTATTATTATTATTATTATTATTATTATTATTATTATTATTATTATTATTTTATTTATTTATTTTTTATCATTTTGCTCCCAGTAAGCATATATGATAATGCCTTATTTAGTTTTTATCATTGATTGTTTGTAGGTAGTAGGTACAAAAAGGATACCGATATTCTACTTTGGTTTTATTGTTTTATCTTAAATAATACTGTACCTTTTTTGTTCACGAATATATGATAATGCCTTATTTAGTTTTTTACGTGTTGGCCTTGTAACCTTGGTGGTTTACCAATGCTTTCTGCAAGTTTATATCCTGTTTTGAGTTCTTTGTAGCAATTTAAACTGAGTGGGAAACATCACGGCGGAAAACAGCCACAATTCAAGCTACATCACCACTATGAAGAACAGAAGGGTCCTCCATGGTCTTCCATCTCCCCTTTCCGGTTCCACCACCAACATAACCAAAGAACAAGTAGAAGGGCATGACTCAGAACACAAACACCATGACAAAAACAATTCAGTTTTATCTATGGTGGTTTCTGTCCTGTTTGACCCTAGGGATGCCGGGGACGCTGCTGGTGTGGAAGGGATGATGGGTGGCAAATCGTTCTCGAGGATATTTTTGGTGGTTTTATTAGACAGCGTCCAGTACGTGACCTACTCTTGCATGCTTCCCCTGAAGGGAGCTAGTCATCTAGTAACAGCATAATAAAGTATGGAAGTTTTGTAGATAGAGTAGGTCCTTGGTTATATGGGAATGAACCTGTTGTATTTCTGAATCTAATGGTGTCCTACTGTCCTTTGTGGTCTAGATATAGTATGACTTGTGAAGCTCATGCCCGAGGCATCTAATTAACAAAATATAAGTAATAAAGTTTCAGTTTGTTCATATTTCTTGTCTTACCTTTTTATTTGCTGCAAAGATCTTATGTTGCTTTTTGCTGCAAACTCACACTCCACATCGGGTTGGCAAGGGGACCGAACGGGTTGGACTTAAACCTTTTGGGTGTTTTAAGTATTTTTCACTGTCCAATTTCAACACAGCAATCTGTTTTCCTTTCCAAGTCCAACACTGAAATCTTTTTGCCTCACTCAAATCTATTTTTCCTCACGATTTCAGTACTCAAATCTTCTGTACTGGGTACATATATCTATTTACATGCTCTTCTGTAAGAACAATTCTCTTCCAAGAAAAATTATGTGTTCTGTTTCAATGCTGTACATGTAAAAAGTCAATTATCGACTTTTCATTATATAAGCTGGTATTTTGCCCTGCATTGAAGACATTAGCTTGAACCCAATGGATATCAAATTATCCATTTCACAGAACAGATATGGATGAATAATACGGAGTTAAAAGACTTTTGAGTATTGACATGGACGGATAAAAAACAAATTGAAAATGTTCTTTGGTGACTGTCTATACTGTTATTTTGTACTTCTAAAATTATGTTGGATATGGACAATTGTATGTGTTCTATAATTAAATGTTCACGTGTGATATATTACCGACAAATCCTCCATGAGATAATGAAAACAAAATTGGTGCTTGTTTTGTTTGGTCATAGTCATTAATGTAAAAGTTGTAACAAGAAAACGGAGTGATAGTTTGGTTGGTCACACAAGCTTCGGTTCATATTAAATAACTTTTGGATCGTACAATAAAAGTGAGCCTGAACTCCTGAACTCAGCGTCTGACTTCAGACGTCAAACCACATAGTTCAGAGAAACCGTTAAAGTAAAAGCACAACCAAAGTGTCTTGCTTTGAACTCCTTGCATTTTCTCATGAAAAAGCAAATACATGGACTCGATGAAGTTAATGACGGCTGTTTCATAAAATAGTCATACAAGTTTATACATATGAAGCAGCATTTGTGAGTCCCATTATTAATCCAAGTAAAGATATGCATACATTTCGAATATAGGTTGGCTCGTTCATAAAGAAAAGCATATACATTGATAAACAAATTTGTAATTCTTTGTTGAATATTCTTTTCTTCCTTGTGTAGTTTAATTTATCTCTTGCTATTTATTTTCTCTTTCGAATTATCAAGGCAAGCATATAACAAGTCTTTTTACTTTAGCATAAAGTAACTTACTTTATTCTCTAATACTCATATTATGCTACCAAAAGAGTAAATAATCTTATGTTTATGATTGGAAAGATTAATTTCTTACACCCTCAACAATAATTCTAGTTAAATATGGCGATCACAATTTGTATATAACTTGAGTTTAATTTGCATTTTTCAAAGAATAATACACATAAGCATGTTTTTTTTTTTTTTTTTTTTTTTTTTTTTTTTTTTTTTTTTTTCTTTTCACTTTAATATCAAAAGATTCAAGCATACCATAAATTCTTACGAATAAATGAGTGTTTATTGGTACAAAACTATAAACAATTTGATATTTTTAGAATCACTGCATTTATACATTAAAATTTGTTTTAACTACCCAAGAAATGGGAAAAATCACTTTCATGGCATGAACTCTAGTTTAGTACAATAAGTGATGTAGTCGTTTTAGTATAGGTTTATTTTACCGAAGAAATGCTTAGGAAAATATTTCCCCGGGTCGTTATCCCAACGAAGGTTTGAATGGAATTTTCAATTCCCGGTTCGTGAAACGTGTCGTGAAAATGGTAAAAAGTGATTTGAATGAGATTATACTAATGAATAAGTAAATGAAGCACAAATAATCACTTAAGCACGTAAATCGAATAAACAAACTAAAAACGTAACGTAGAATTGAAAACGTAAGCTTAAAAGTAAAATAAAACGTAACGTTCAAAATAAAACGTGAATTTTAAGCTACAGTACTCCTACGGACTTGAAAATAATTTTGAAAAGTTAAAAATGATAAAAGAAAATTTTGAGAAAAAGAAAAATATTTTTTTGACTTTTTATTTACTTTTTATGAATCAAAAACTAATTTAACTAATTAAAAATTAAAAGAAAATGCAAATAAGGTGAGAAAGTTAAAATTAAATTTTGAAAATTATAAAATAACTAAAAAGTAATTTTAAAACTAAAAACTAATTTTTTTTGGCTTTTTGTGTAATTTTTAGGAATTAAAAACTATTAAATCTAATTAAAAATTAATAAAAATAGAAAATAAATAAGAAAAATTGCAAAATAAATTTCTAAAAATCTAAAATAACTGAAAATAAATTTCTAAAATATTTTTGGATTTTTCTAGGCTTTTTCTGATTTTTTTAGATTTTTTAATAATTAAAAAGTATTAAAAATTGAATAAAAATGAAAGTTAAATAAGAAAAATATCAAATGGACTCAGAAAAATATGAAAAATTTAGGGAAAATCAAAAATAATATTTTAAACTTAAGAAAAATTTGAAAAGTGAAAAATAAGCAGAGGAAATGCTATTTGGCTTAAAAACAGCTTAAATTAAGTGCTTATTAATAAGCACTTTGACCCAGAGTTGACCAAGATTAGACAAATTGATTTTCTGACCCAAATGAACTCAAACAAGCAATAACAAGACCAAATGAAGCTCAAAAATACAGATAAGGCCAAATCAGATTCAATAAGCATTCAAGTGAATAAGCAATGTAAACCAAATAAGCTCAGAAGGATCACAACCAGTCTAAACAACTAATTTAAGCTCAAAGTAACATGTAAAGACCAAAGAAGCACTCAGAAATGAAATATAAGCAGTTGGCAGGTTATAAGCTAAAACAGAAAAATTGGCCAAACACCCCTACTTGCAGCTTGTAATTAAGCAACTTAATAAGCTGAGAAATGTGAACTTATGGGGGCAAAAGCTTCACTACACTACTGAGTACCTAGAAAACAAAGGAGCTTAAAATTCAAAACCAAATGGACCACTAAAAAGACCTGAGATCAGCAGCTGAATGGCCTGTTTTACACTACTCTTTGACTTTTCTATTTTGCACAAGAACTTGACTAAGTTGAATTTTAGTTGATTAGATCTTCCCTTGGATGTTATATGAGCTTGCTAAAATACTAAACTCACAAATTCAAACACCAAGTGCAGCTAAGGAT
Organism: Artemisia argyi; assembly: GCA_030686995.1. Taxonomy (NCBI): domain Eukaryota; kingdom Viridiplantae; phylum Streptophyta; class Magnoliopsida; order Asterales; family Asteraceae; genus Artemisia; species Artemisia argyi. The sequence continues at coordinate 162,226,789 of CM060704.1, forward strand.
CAAGCTGCAGAATCAGATAACAACTTGAGCTAGCCTACTTATGATTAACATCTGATTTTGACTTTATGTTCTATGACCTCTAATTTTATGACTTTTCTACTCTAAATATCCCCACTGTGAACTCCTAGTACAGATAGATTAGTAACAAGACAACTAGAACTCACAGGTCAAGCATAAACCAAACACTCCTTACTTGGCCAGTTACACTACGTTTATGGGATTTAGAACACAAACCACCAAGCAAATGATAAGATTAATACTCTTAACTATATTTGAGACTAAGTAGACACTAAAATGCAGTAACTAACAACAGGAATACAGAAATGCAATCTAAGCTAAAGTGGTGAGAATATCAAACTGTTCTATAGCATACAAAGGCAACACAAAAGTCCTTAAGCAACTAGAATGAACAGTTTATAACTCAAATAAGCTGATAACTACAGTACGTAAAATTCAATAAATGTAAATGCAGAAAACTAAATGGGAGACTTACTTGTGATTGAGACACAACTGAATTGGGCTATGGAATACTGGAACTGAGACAAGGCTCACAAAAGCTATGGATTAGCTTCATGAGCTTATCAGGGTGGATATGGAGCTTATGACAGCTTATACCACCTTATGTTAACTAGATATTTTATTTATTATTTTTTTAAGATAACAATAAAGTAAAACATGAGATTTGAAATCAACCAAACAGTAATTCAGCTACTCAAATCAAACAATGAAAAGTAGTAATAAAAATACTTGAATTTAAATTGAATAACAACTAAATAGATGAAAACTGAATTAAATTTTGTATTTAACTTTAAAGTAAACTGAATACAATGATAAAGAAAACAGCAATTTAAACTAAAAATTACAATAAACCTACTCCTACTTAACTACTCTAAAACCTAACTGCGAATACATGATGTGAGAGGTTCTATCTATAGCCTGAGGAGAGGGGATCTTGTGAAGGTTCCAGAAATCCAGGTCATCAATCCTCATGATGTTGTGCTTCTTTAAGTCCATTTTAAGCCGTTGGATATCCCTTGGCCTCCAATCCAACAATCTCAGCCCTTAGATTGATTTAGTGAAGTGATTGATCCTCTGTATGCTTGCTCATTGGCCCACGTGTCACCCTCTGATATCCCTGACAGCTTCTAGAAGGACTTATGATTGGGTAATTATTACCCAATCATGGTAATTGAGGGTAATTTTTGGTGTGGGGTTTCTAGGGTTCATATTATCTGGAAAAAGGGGGTAAAATGGTTTGGGTGTGTTTTATCATTTGGGGTCATTGACCGGTTTTAATGGGGTTGACCGGGTATTGGGTGTGGGTGGATCGGGTTTGAATTAGTTTAGGTGTTGGGCTGGGCTTAGGATGTAAGAGTGGATTTTAGGAGGATTGGGTTACTTTAATAATTTGGATCCGGTGGTAGTTTTAGGATTTAGGATTAAAAGTTTACAAGGACTATTCATGTAATTCAGCAAACTACAGGGACTAATTCTGTATATCTTCAAAACTTTTTCCAAGGGCGTTTGTTGACTATCTCTCAATCATGGAGGATCAAATTTGATTTTTCATTGAAAATTACTTCAAGGGACTATTTTTGCCAAAGTATGAAATTACTTCAAGGGACTATTTTGAAAATGTTCTTTGGTGACTGTCTATACTGTTATTTTGTACTTCTAAAATTATGTTGGATATGGACAATTGTATGTGTTCTGTAATTAAATGTTCATGTGTGTTATATTACCGGCAAATCCTCCATGAGATAATGAAAACAAAATTGGTGCTTGTTTTGTTTGGTCATGGTCATTAATGTAAAAGTTGTAACAAGAAAACGAAGTGATAGTTGGGTTGGTCACACAAGCTTCCATTCATATTAAATAACTTTTGGATCGTACAATAAAAGTGAGTCTGAACTCAGCGTCTGACTTCAGACGTCAAACCACATAGTTCAGAGAAACCGTTAAATTAAAAGCACAACCAAAGTGTCTTGCTTTGAACTCCTTGCATTTTCTCATGAAAAAGCAAATACATGGAGTCTCGATGAAGTTAATGACAGCTGTTTCATAAAACAGTCATACAAGTTTATACATATGAAGCAGCATTTGTGAGTCCCATTATTAATCCAAGTAAAGATATGCATACATTTCGAATATAGGGTGGCACGTCCATAAAGAAAAGCATATACCTTGATAAACAAAATTATAATTCTTTGTTGAACATTCTTTTCTTCCTTGTGTAGTTTAATTTATCTCTTGTTCTTTATTTTGTCTATAGAATTATCAAGGCAAGCATATAACAAGCCTTTTTTCTTTAGAATAAAGTAATTTACTTTATTCTTTAATACTCACATTCTGCTACCAAAAGAGTAAATTATCTTATGTTTATGGTTGGAAAGATTAATTTCTTACACCCTCAACAATAATTCTAGTTAAATATGGCGATCACAATTTGTATATAACTTGAGTTTAATTTGCATTTTTCAAAGATTAAAACACATAAGCTAGTTTTTTTTTTTTTTTTTTTTTTTTTTTTTTCTCACTTTAATATCAAATGATTCAAGCATACCATAAATTCTTATGAATAAATGAGTGTTTATTGGTACAAAACTATAAACAATTTGATATTTTTAGAATCACTGCATTTATACATTAAAATTTGTTTTAACTACCCAAGAAATGGGAAAAATCACTTTCATGGCATGAACTCTAGTTTAGTACAATAAGCTTGTCATTTTCTGCAATGGGTAGGACCCTTAGATTCTACAATAGTGATTTGAGCGTTATGTGGAAACATGCATATATAGATGGTGAACACAACAAATTTGCCATTACATCTGATGTGTTTGCATGTCCAGGTGCAATGATTTCAGAAACATCGATGATGCGATGAACTCGTAAAACTGATATTTGTGATGAGCACATATAACTCGCCTTGAAAAAAATTGTCACAATGAGAATCACGTAAGTTTGAAGGAAATAATACAACAAAAAATGTAGTTGGCAAAAAATATTAAAGTAATTATCATTCGGATCAGCATATGGACTTATGGAGTATCGTCTTCAGCCATTTTAGGTGGTAGCAGTTTAGTAACCGTTTTGCACTTGCAACCAAACAGCAACATCAATAATTTAAGAACTCGAAACCAAAAGAATATAACTGAATTTACAGACCTAAAGACAACATATATCATAATGCCTTCAGATAGCATATAAAGAATAGTCCTTTGACATCCCATTCAGGTGGAAACAATATACACCGGGACTCTTTATCTATAAACTTCGTTTCATAAGTTAATCAGCCCCATTAATCTACACAATGCAAAATCTCATGAAGAGTTTCATGATATTTTAGTCTCACGAAGTTGAATTTAACTGTAGGTGCAAGATATTATTGACATAACTGTAGAGTAAACATGTAAGCTGTTTCCCAATGCTTTTATCGTATTTTAGACCTTCTGTTGCTAGTCCAACCATTGCTACAACTGTCAACCTGAGATTAAAGTTTAGTAGCTAAGCTGCTTGGGTTACTTTAGTTAGCTAATACATACTTGCTAAGAACTACCACACCAACGGTTGGTTAATTGTCATAAACTACAAAGTTGAGGGAAAGAGGTGAGAATATTGACCCATTTGCATGCAGATGGGTTTTTTTTAGTTAAGTTTTAGGAGTATTTCTAATGGACCCATGTGCAAATTGCAAGTGAGTTACCTGAATCTGATTTTTGTCACCAATACTTGGACCATACACATTTTCAAAGTCGAGTTGAAAACATGAGCTCACTCTCCTTCAGTTCCAGTCTCCATTCCATAGTCGAAAAAGAAATTATCAAAGTTATAGTTCTATGCAAACATGTTGGGTAATTCAAATGGAGACATATAGTAAGTGTGAAGATTATTTAGCACAAAAATTTTAATGCCTCTCACTTTTACCAACATTTAGCTTGCGCCTGTACATTAGTTGTAAACAACCAGTCTTTTATATTTCTTAGCTCCTCCACAGATACTCTGCAATTTAACATCTGGCCATTGTGTCATCTGCAAACTGCAAGTGAGTTGGCTAAAATTTGATTTTCAGCACTAACACTCATCACTAAATAAACCAATATCCATCCATTTATGCATTGAATACATTCAGACACTCCTTGCAATCAAATAGTAGCCGAACAGCTCCTCAAGCCCTCAGCCTGTTACACATGCGATCTTGCTTTGTCAGAGACCCAATTTACTATACTGGCAGCATTACAGACCCGTCACAGGTTGTCATCCAACAGACCTAACTATCCTGAGCCACTCTCTTTAGTTCCAGTCATGGTTCTAACCACTATCCTTAGTTCAGCAAACTGTTTATCAGCCACTGGATCTCTTTCAAAAACACGTTAACCAGCCTATCTAAAATCAATACACCTCCAAATATGAACTGCCTATTCAAAGCCATTTTAATTACCTAAGCCTCTTTTAGGCCACCACCCCCATCGAAATCATTCAACCAGCCCTCATCAAAATCATTCAACGAGACTCAAATATATAATTTTCTAACCCACTGATTAAATTAGAGTATAGAACCACCAATCTTTTGAAGAACCAAGCCCCATTTAATGCTTTTGGTAAACTCTTACCTTATCCGTCAAGTCGACAACAATAATATCTCCGTATCATAAAAAAAGTATTATATTAAGCAACAAATTGTTTCATGATCATCGTATCTGCATATGCTCAATAATAGCAAGACGGGATTTATAGCTCAAATCAACAATTTGCTCCCACAAGAATGGAATTGAACCACAATTATTAACAAATGTCTGGTGTCCAGACCACCCGCACAAAAACACACAAACCAAACTCATTGACACATTATCACAAACACTTGGTGTGCCAATCTAAGATGTAAATGACTTACCCATTAAACAAATAATAAATTGTCACATTTTTTTTTCTCTTTTTGGTTTTGGCCTTTCTTACATGCATCAGCCATTCAATAAAAAAAATCAAATATTATCCCAAATTAGCTCCTGTTGAACTCCTATTTTCCTGAGTTGTGAAGTATGCCATTTGCTTTATAGCAAAATTGGGCAACAGTCAAACACAGCCTATTTTGTCTTCTACTTACTATGGCTATTAATTTTATTTACAAAGATATTAAATTAAAGTAAAACCCACAAGGAGGGACAAGTACTGTCTTATGCATCATTTGTTGATATACACATACACATGATAAACCTTATTTTATTTTATCGAAACAAAAGTAATCAATTGCAAACTTGCACTGTAAACACTTTAAGATAGTAGCCCAGTACTGCAATCTCTCACCACACAACGTGCAGTGACCATCACTTTCAGTCCCTCCGAAAAGTGAAAGAGGGTGCGGGTGACCTTTAAAAGTAAAAATGCCTCCAACCTTTACATTCTCAAATTGGTCAACACCTCTGTCAAGAAAGAAAGGGGTCCACGTACTTGCCTCTTGAAATATAAAGAAGAACCGATATGGTCAATTCAACCTATGACATTTAACACTGAGACATCAACCACAACGCGTGTCACCAAAAGAACCGTCAAACAAAAAGTACCCTCCCTCCCGCTGGCCATCTGCCCCTAAGATGCAATATGTCGCTAAGCGTGTGGATCTAAAAGTACCCTCAACTAATCAGGTCGAAATTCTTGAAATTTCTACAAGTTCAAATGGTGAGGGTGATAGTGTAACCAATGTGGCTAACCGTGTCAATGTTGAACCTTCTTTGGTTGACCAAGATGGTCCTACGAGTTTTAGTCAGAATGATCAACTTTCTCTTGGCCAAGTCAATGTACAACAGGCACTGCTTACAGGAAGACGAGGCGAGGAAGTGGCATTCAACTACTACTCTAAAAACGACAGGATAAAGCTTGCGAAATGGGTGAATGAAGCTAGTGAGACGGGGCTACCGTATGACATTGAAGTTTATGATCATAACAACCGAAAGGAATACATCGAAGTGAAAACTACAGATTCTGCATCAAAGGACTGGTTTGAGATATCAGTTAATGAGTGGCAGTTTGCAGTTAAGAAAGGTGAATCTTTTAGCATAGCTCGTGTGGCTTTATCAGGTGGTCAAACGGCTCAAGTTGCTATTTTTAAGAATCCGGTGAAGCTGTGTCAGGATGGTGATCTAAAACTGGCTGTTTTGATGTCAAAACCGCAGATGGATGAGTTTGTTCTCTGAGATTATTGTGTATTTTTGTGATGGTCTTGCAAGAAACTCAGTATGAAATATATCATCTCTCTTAAACCTGTATATATAGTTATTCTAATCTCACTTAATTTTTTCAATGAGCATACATGTATGCATCATCTTTTGTTAGCCCCACTGCAGGAAAAACGTCAATATTGCACACAGCTTTTTATTTTATTTTATTTTATTTTTTTTGAGATTGCGTAAAAAAAGGTATTTATGAAAATGGGATGACATTTTATAAAAATAAGAGATTTTCTAACTTTTGTAATGGTGGCATAAGATTTGTCATTAAACAAAATGAAATTACCATATTTACATGATGTTAGATATTACTACGTAATAGTTTCTTAAATTAACAATGTTTACCAAATTTATCATTCTTTAAAGGTTTTTTTAGGAAATATGTGTGTTTATTTAATGCTTTAAACTTGAGACACCATGACACAAGTTAGAAAAATGCTAAAAATACTAATATTATAGACATTTGTAAGCGTGAAAAATTTAACTAAAAGGTTCACACTTTTTAAGGAGCGTGAATAACGAGGTGTGAGCAAATGATACATTTGTTGTAGTACGCAAGAATGCTATTTGAGATAATTTTTTATATGAACTATTTATGATACTATCTTATCAAAATGGACGGCGCGTATAAAATTTAAGAAAATGATCTAAAAGTGCGCCTTTGTTGGATGAAAGACAAGTTAGCTAGTAATCAAAAACTCTAATTTTGACACGTATTAGAGAGCGCGTAGAGTTTATACATTTTTTAATAGTGAGTATGCCACATAAGAACGTGCTACATGCATACTTTGTTTAAAATTTAATAAAACACATAAAAACCACAAAAAGACAAACAACACGATTTGTTTAGTGCGCATGCTTTTTCTGTTAAAAATCTAAAAATGAAATTTTATAAAAAAAAAAAAAACCACAAAAAGACAAATCTCATGCGCACAAGTAAGAGCCTTAGGTATGGTGGCTACAATTTTAAGCCATTTGAGCCCCATCGGATGTCACATCATTTCAACGCTCACATCTCAAAATACCATTTCACTCACAACTAACTTCAACTTTGCCATTTGAGCCCCACCCACCCGTGTGACCTAGACGAATACCCGCACAAACATCATTTTGTAAGCCAATTGATAAAGAAATATATAATGTTAATATTATGGTGCAAGACTTAATTTTGGTGTCATATTATGTTTGTAAAATTCAATTCTTTATCGCTAAAAAAATTTTGATCCGTGTGTTTGTAAGTTTAAATTCATTGTCAAAGTTGCCATTATTAATAAGGGGTAAGATATATTTAAGTTATTTATTTTAAGATGTATTAAAAAAGTCTTCAAAGTTTCCATTGATGAAAGAAAGACCAGATTATCATCTACTGAGGTAGTACTGTAGTAGTATTCTATAGAACACCAACTCCATCCCATTTAAATGATGGTTTATGGGTCAATATAACTTGACATGGTACATGTTTCCATTTTGACCCATTACCCAACCAATATAACGTGGATATAGGAACTCTATATACGTTAATAATATATACTCCGTACGTGGTTATTCAAAAAAGAAAAGGTGCTATCTATATTAGGCTGGTCAAAATGGTCTATGCATATGCCGAAGACTGGTCAAATAGACATGACTCAATTTGGAGTCGACCCAAGTAAATGTAAGCACTGCAAAAAATTTCCATTCGCTTGGTCAATTTAGAAAACTATAAGTGCAAAATACCTTTTTTTTTTTTTTTTTTTTTTTTTTTTTTTTTTAAATATATATATATTTTTTGTTGTTTGTTGTTGTTGTTGTTGTTGTTGTTGTTGTTGTTGTTACTGATTTCACCCATTTTAATCTAAAGAGTAAAAGACAGACATGCATTTCGAATATAGATTGGGCGATTGCCATGTTCATAAAGAAAAGGATATACCTTGATAAACAAAAATGTAATTCTTCTTTGAACATTCTTTTCTTCCTTATGTAGTTTTATTTATCCCTTGCTCTTTATTTTGTGCTTTAAATTTTCAAGGCAAGTATATAGCAAATCTTTTACTTTAGCATCAATTAATCTACTTTGCTCTATAATACTCATATTCTGCAGAAAGAAAGAGAAACAACACTACAACAATTTAATATTCGCATGCGTGTACTTTTTCTATATTAAGTAGATAACCTTGTGTTTACTATTGGAGAGATCATTTCTTACACCAAGGACACTCTTTCGCAGTTATACTAAACATGGAAATGACAACCTCTATATAACTTGTGTTAAAGTTCCATTTTTGAGGCATTAAAACTCATAAACTAGCTACGCCAAATTTTGTTTCTTTTACTATATCAAATGATTCAAGCATATCGTGTATATTTTTATGAATAATTGAGTGTGTTGATTGGTAAAAAATTGCAAACTGTTTTATTGTTATAGAATCACACAGTACATTATTATATATTTGTTTTAACTACCCAAGAAATGGGAAAATCACTTTCATGGTATGAACTCTGGTTAGGCACATTAATCTTGTTATTTTCTGCAATGGGTAGGATCCTTAGATTCAACAATAGTGATTTATGTGATGTGGAAACAAGCATAGATGGTGAAATGGCAATTTATGGCGCCTGATGCGTTTGCGTTGATGATGTTAGAAAGACCTAGCAATCGAGGTAGTATTTTTCTATACAAGACCAACTCAATCCCATTTAAGTGATCGCTTGTTCAGTTGTTCGTCAATATAACCTGGATAAGGATTTGCATGTTATCGATCTTGATAAAAATAATGGTTATTCAAAAAAGAAAAACCGCCAAGTATATTAGGTTGGTCAACATGGTCTATGCGGGTGCTGAAGACGTGTCAAATAGACTTGACTCAATTTGGAGTCGACCTAAGAAAATGTAAGGATTGCGAAATTTCGAGTCTCTTCTTAATAGTTAGAAAAGTACTAGAACTAGAGGTGGCAAAATACTTCTAGACCTTGATATATAGCTTCTCTTTCCCTTGTGCTTATACTTGTTTTAGGAAAAAACTCATACAAGAATCAGCCCATTCATAGATAAATGGGTAGAAAATAGAAATTGTAATCTCTAACAAAGATATTGAATTAAAGTAAACCCATACAGACAACCATCTTATTAACCATTTATTTGTAGATATACTCATATACATACATACAATAAATCTTATATTACCCTAAACACGTCTATACAATTGGATTTGGAGAAGGATCATATAACAACGCACATCCGCTATCAATTGCAAACTTACACTACACTTTACGATAAACACCTTTGTGAACCTAGACACCTAGTTAGCTAATACATACTTGCTAAGAACTACCACACCAACGGTTGGTTAATTGTCATAAACTACAAAGTTGAGGGAAAGAGGTGAGAATATAAACCCTTTACGCATTGATACGTTCAAATACCCCGCTTACAATATTAAATAGTAGCCGGGACATCGAGTCTCTCTGCCTCAACCCCTAACACATGCCAATGGCTATGATAGAGGCCCGGTTTACTAATTTTCTAGTACTCATCATTACATACCTGTTACAGGTTCTGATCTAACAGGCCAATGTTGAGCCAAATCTCATTTCAAACATAATAGCTTCCAGATGGCAGATAAGCACACCTGATTGGATCATACACCTTTTCAAAGTCGAGTTGAAAACATGAGCTTACTCTCCTTCAGTTCCAGTCTCCATTCGAAAGTCGAAAAAAGAAATTATCAAAGTTACAGTTCACTGCTACGTGTTGGTTGTCTGACCCAGGTGATAAAGCAGCCTTCCTACTTCTCTAACTCCAACGGTTATCTGTAATTCAAACTCACTTTTACCTACAGTTAGCTTGCGCCTGTAAATTAGTTGGAAACAACAAGAGTCTTTTTATATTTCTTAGCTCCTCCACAGATTATCTACAAATTAGCATCCGACTATTGTGTCATCTGCAAACTGCAAGTGAGTTGGCTAAAATTTGATTTTCAGCACCAACACTTGTGACTAAACAAACCAATATCCATCCATTTATGCATTGATACATTCAGACACTCCTTGCAATCAAATAGTAGCATGACAGCTCCTCAAGCTCTCAACCCGTTACACATGCGATCTTGCTTTGTAAAAGACCCCAATTTACTATACTGGCAGCATTACAGACCCGTCACAGGTTCTCATCCAACAGACCTAATTATCCTGAGCCACTCTCTTTAGTTCCAGTCATGGTTCCAACCATTACTACTTAATCCTTAGTTCAGCAAACTGTTTATCAGCCTCTCGGTCTCTTTCAAAAACACGTTAACCTAAGAAATTCTTTGCATATCTAAAATCAATATACCTCCAAATATGAACCGACTATTCAAAGCCATTTCTTTTAGGCCACCACCCCCATCGAAATCATCGAAATAGTAGCAAGACGGTATTTATAGCTCAAATCAACAAACACACAAACCAAACTCATTGACACATTATCACAAACACTTGGTGTGCCAATCTAAGATGTAAATGACTTTACCCATTAAACAAATACTAAATTGTCACATTTTTTTCCCTCACTTTTTGGTCATTCAATTAAAAAAATAAATAAATAAATAAATTAAAAAAAAAATCAAATATTATCCCAAATTAGCTCCTGTTGAACTCCTATTTTCCTGACATTGTGAAGTATGTCATTTGCTTTATAGCAAAATTGGGCAACAGTCAAACACAGCCTATTTTGTCTTCTACTTGTAAGGTAAAAGCTTAAATATATAACAAATATATTAAATTAAAGTAAAATTAAACCAAGTTGTGTCTTATTCATCATTTATTATTGATACACACATACACATAATCAACCTTATTCTATTTTATCGCGACAGTAGTGATCAATTGCAAACTTGCACTGTAAACACTTTAAGATAGGCTAGCCCTTCAACCTCATACCACACAGCGTGCAGTCACCATCACTTTCAGTCCCTCCGAAAAGTGAAAGAGGGTGCGGGTGACCTTTAAACGTAAAAATACCTCCAACCTTTACATTCTCAAATTGGTCAACGCCTCTGTCAAGAAGGAAAGGGAATGTTTCTATTGACACACAACAAGCTGGATGCATGGAGTAGACGCACTGATCACAATGATAGAAGGCAGCATTAGGATTAAACTCCTCCTCGCAAACTTCACAAAAGTAATCACCACCATAGTTTTCAACTGGGAAGTACCTTAGGCTCATCGGATGCTTCTTGTCATACTTGTGCCTTATTGTTTCAGGCCACAACAAAGCACACTTTGGATGTAGGTAAAACTTACAATCCTCACAACCGTAAAAAAAAGGTTGAGTCTTTGCATCTGACAAACACAAACGACAATATATTTCGGAACTTGGCACAAGTTTACGAAGTAGATGATTTGGATGGGATTTGTGTGTGATATATTCAGGTGGTGTGAGTGCACAACAAACGTCAACTTGGTAGCTAGTTCCAGAATATTTGTCCTCATCACTGTAAACAAATCCATTGCAATATAACCAACAACAATGACAATAAAACACACCCAGAATAGTAGAAGCAAAAGGGTGTGGTGGCAATAGTTTCAAGGTACGTATGCCTCTACGACTCTCCATCTTAAGTTCAGTAGGCAGCCGGGTGCAACACATATGGAGAACAAAGTTGCATCCCTCATCAGAAGCTGTACATTTGTAAAATGGCATGTGTGTGATTGGTCTTACGCATGCGTTGCATAAAACTTCAACCATTTTCATTGAAGAGGTAGGTGTTGTTGTTGTATCTACAAGAGTTAATGGGTGTTGATGAAAAGGATGTGTTAGGTTGGTTTCGAAGGCCCTTGATCCACTTTCTCCATAAAACAAGTGTTTCAAGACTTTAGTTTGGCTGGTTTGATCGTGGTATGGGAGATGGAGAAGATCAGGATAGTCATCATCTTTGTAATTTTTTAAAGGTTTGCTAGTACCTGCAGGACCATATAATACATGTATTATCACCAAATTATTAATATATAAATCCAATATATTAGTACAAACTTGTATATATGTAGTAGTTGTACGTACCTTCATTAAAGAGGATGGATACCAGGGATCCCTTTTTTGATGTAGTTGCACAATCTGTGTGTACATAATAGCGACATTTCTCACACTTATAAATCCAAAGGTTCTCATCAAATCTCTCTTCACATACCTTACATTTTGGATCAAATTTAGCTTTTTGATCATCTCTTGGAAATGAATATGCAAGTGTGAGTGGGTGAGTATGAAAATAATTGTCCTTTCTAAATTGTTGAATTAACAACTTTTTCCTCAAGAAAACACAATCACTATGGGCGAAAAAGCAAAAACAGGTGGTACAATGATAAAAGTTCCCTGATTGTACAGTCCCACAAGCATCACAATTTGCCTCAATATATCTATAAATAGGAATTAATGGGTGTTGATGGCTCGGGTGATAAATCGTATGGTTTTGTATGTCATGTTTGGTACACTGTAAACCAATAGATATATCACATTGAGCACATTGAGCACAATGATAATACATGTATTGGTAGACATGCCCACGTTTACAAATTTGACACCAACACCAATCTTTTCCTAACACTTGACAGAGGATTAGAGTATGGTCACGATGAAATTCGTGTTTCAACGCCGTGGGAAGCTCTGCACATAATCTGTGAAGTAAGTAGTCACATTGATCACACGTGTAGTAATACCTGTGATAGAAGTTGATTTCTTGACCACAACGTCCACATGGACGTCGGAAGTCTTGTTTCATAATCAACTCCTCCTCATCATCGTATACTACTTCGTCGTGTGGATATTCTGGATTGAGATCTATAAGTTTCAATGGATGTGCATGTGGTAACACTTCCATTTCACGAATTGATATTAATTTGAGGAATTGTTTTTTGATTGAAATGAAACAGAATAGAACAATGGCTGATAGAAAATATGATAACCTGAAATCAAGGTATAAAGGATATTATATAAGGAAATTTTTGAATGATATATTCCTTTCCCTTTCCTTATTAATCCACAGAGTAAAGAATATGCATACATTTCGATTGTATGTTGGCTCGTCCATAAAGAAAAGCATACACTTTGATAAACAAAATGGTAATTCTTTGTTAAACATTCTTTTCCTGAGTTAAATTTATCTCTTGCTCTTTATTTTGTGTTCCAATCTTCAAGGCAAGCATATTACAAGTCTTTTACTTTAGCATAAAATAATTTACTTTATTCATTAATACTCAGAGTATGCTACCCAAAAGAGAAACAACACTCCAACAAGTGCTCTCATGCGCGTACTTTTTCTTTGAATTGAATAAATTACCTTGTGTTTATTGTGATCGGCTGGTGCTATTAGCTGTGAAAGTTCGGTTTTGGCTGCATCTATTCATTGGTGGCTGCTACTGCTATGGGAATAATCATTCTCATGTAGTTTTCTCAATGTACTGATGTACTATAAGTGCAAAATACTTATGACCTTTTTTCCCCCTGATTTCACTCATTTTAATCCATAGAGTAAAAGATACGCATGTATTTCGAATATAGATCGGTCGATTGGTTTGTTCATAAAGAAAAAGATATACCTTGATAAAGAAAAATGTAATTCTTCTTTGAACATTCTTTTCTTTCTTATGCAGTTTAATTTATCTCTTGCTCTTTATTTTGAGCTTCAAATTTTCAAGGCAAGTATAGCAAGTCTTTACCTTTAGCATCAATTAATTTACTTTATTCTATAACACTCATATTCCGTAGTAAGAAACACTACAACAAATTAATATTAGCATGCGTGTACTTTTTATATATGATTAAGTAGATAATTAACCTTGTGTTTACGATTGGAGAGATCAATTTCTTACACCCTGGACATTGTTTCGCAGTTATACTAAACAAGGTGGTTGCACCCGCGCATTGCGGCGGTTTTTTTTACTTCTAGTTTCTATGTTGTCTGTATTTGGTCATATTTTTGGTGCCTAAATTGTGTACGAAAATCCTTTTCTATTTAAGAAACCCTTTTACTGGTTTTAGGTTCCCGTCGTGTGTGCAGCGGCAGGCGTGAACGGGCCAAACACAAATTACTTTGGGTTGCATTTAGGGTGATGCGACATAGTAATGTTTTCATCATATTCGAACTTCACATTGCCAATATTTCTATGCATTGCCACAGTTAGGCCTTTTGAACCTCAATGTGAAGGAGATTGTGTACTTTGCAATATGTGTTCCAAAAGCTTTCCTTTTTAAGTTGCTTTTATCTAAAGCTAGTGATTTAACATTTGTAAACCCTCTTTGTCTCTTTGAAAATGTCTTGATCTGTGAGACACGACCAGTGGTGTTTGTCCTTCTGTTCTAAAAACCAATGATGGTAAATACATCAATGTTGAATATAAGTAAATGCCAAAAATGTCTTCTTGAGTAGGAACTTTTTTAATATCTTTTTTGGCAAGGCATCATTATGATGACTATTGGTACTTAAATATATCGTTCTCAACCATCTGAACGTTGGTTTCCCATTCTCAGGATGACGTATCTATAATGTACAGGCAGAGAGCTCGCTTCCAATGATGGCTCTGTTGATTGTAGCTTTTTAGGACTTGCAACACCTATGGAAACCGAACACAGCGAGATTTTCCCTGTCCTACTTTGTGTTCCACTCCATATCTGGAAAATGTTTAGTTCAAATTTAGAAATTGCCATTACAAAATATAGTTCGTAATTTTTTCCGATGGACTGCAAGTATAAATGGCCAAATTTTCAACAATATAAAGTTATACATATATATATAAAGGAAACTATTATTTATTTACAGTAAACATGGTAAATGTTGTCAAACATGCAGAAGCATTTTTCATTGTATAAAATGATTAACTGCAGATACGTACTAACAAACCACTTTGACCATAAAACCAACACCTTTTCAACCTACCAATCTTAACAGTAGATCCTAAAGACTTCAAGCAAAATACAAATGGTAAAACCGAGCAATGCATATAGAGACCGGTCTCAAAAGACGTTAAGTATCTGCCTACATGTACATTCTTAAAATTTTGTTTTGCATCAATACTCTAAAAACAAAAACTATTTATGATCTAGTCCTAGTGATTGTTATGTCCATAAATCATTAACCAAATAAGTTACCTACTACTAACAATGAAAATACAGCTTCCTTTTTCTTTTCTTTTTTTTTCTTTTTTTTTTTTTAATATTTATTTATTTATTCCTGAAATGGTGAATTTATTAATTACCTGAATCAGCAATTTACAAGGAATTCAAATAGCTCATCATGATCTCTTCTCTTGATGATGCCCTGAACAAGAGCCTCTAATTTCATCTGTATGGGCTACAGGAGAGGTTAGGCAGGGTGTTTGTTCAGTGGAAATGTAGTCAAGGAAGGATATTTCTCCTACAGATGGAAATGAATATGAGAATCAATGTTTTTTTCGTTCAAAACTATTTTAAGTCTCTCTACAGATGGAAAAAACGGAAGGTGTGGAATAGGTAATAGGCCCAACAGGGTTGGGGTAAGATGGGTAAATATTGAACAGGTGCCGGGTTGGGTCAATCAGCGGGCATTTGTTTAATCCCATTTGGTAATTTTATAAATATCCATTTCTTTGTAGCTTTACCCTTTAACCATTTAAACAACCAAATTCGGCATATTTATAGGTAGATTGGTCAAAATACCACCTCACATACAAATGATACAAAAGTGCGATAACGTGTCGTCCACTTATGCGCCGAATTATGTATTGTTGCACTCTGGCCAGCCATAATATGGTCTTCTGCACCCATCCGGACAAAGATACGATCAACCGGAGACATCTTAAAGCTCTCTGCTCCTAAAGAAAACCTGAAACGTGTGTGTAAAAGTGTCAGCATGCTTTCTGAAAAGACAGTGATGTAAATTGATAATCTATTATGAAAATTGGAAACAGAAAGTTTGAATGATAGAATTTAGCTTATAGTACTTGATCCTCTTGACTCTTAACGGTGAAAGAAGCCAGTCTCTAACCTGAAATGCATGTAGGCTCAAAGTCACGAACACCGTGCATCGACTTTAGTTTCAGTTGCACATTGTAAATACTTGTAACAGTTCTAATTTATGCATATTTTCAAGAGCTTAACACCCCAAATAAGTGAAACATCTATATGTGGTGTTTTCTTTGCAATTTGAGTTAAAATTCAAAGAGCCAAAGATGATATTCAAGAGTTAAGTTTCCGATACACGAAAATAGAATACATTGAAAGGAACATTTACCTGCCAACCATTCTTTGCTATTAACACTCACAGTGCCTGAGACTTTGTTGGTATTGTTTTACCTGAGACTTTTTCCACAACATGAACATTAGCATCAAGTATGCTGCCAACATCATAAGAAACACTTCCTTTAACGCACCGTTTCTTGTGCAGGCGAACAGAATTGATAGAAGCATAATCCATCGCCAATTGATTGTTACAAACCACATGTAACTTTCTTTTAACATTCTCTGTTGCATATATACAGGTGCCGTCGTTTTTTTTTTAGAAAGGCCAGGTGCTGTCGGTGTTATTCAAACTTGCTGCCGCGTCATGGCTACTGCCTGCAACATATGTGAAATAGCAACAATAAAAAGAGCATAAAATATATTTAAAACCAAACCATGAAGGAAAGAGTAAACTCACGTGCACATATATTGTGGTCTGAGTGTCATTAGTAACAAAACCCAGGTGCGTAAAACACATACCAATTTCATTCTACTATCAAAAAACAGACAGGTCAGGTTAAATTATTCAGCGGTGGTTTGGTTCAGGTGTGCAAATATAGCATCTTAAAAAATGGCATAAGAACCTGCCACGGCTGCAAACTCACCAAATCGGTAATATTTGCCCTGCCAAGATATAGGTCTAGTATCACCCATTTTCCGGTAAGCTTTTTTACTTGGCTTGGCTTATCAACAGTTCTAGCTCCTCTCCACATGCCCACTTTCACCCAATAAGAGAAAACCGGAAACAATTAACCAATATCAGCAAGGCAAGCATCAGCAAACGGTCGTGAATATCAAACCTAATAGTTTGTGTTCGGAATTCACATGTTCCATATTTCCAGGATCTATATTAATCAAACAAGCATCAACATAAAAGGAACCAAGGAAGATCTGATAAACAAGAGATCGAATATGTATTGGATTGGATAATTGTTGATTACAAAATGCTACCTATTTATACTAGATGAATCGATGCCTTCATACCAAAGAGACACACCGATTCATTGAAAGTAAATGTCACAACCCTTCTAAAACGTTATAACCTAATTAAACTAATTAACTGCCATATTTTCCATCTAATGGGTTTGTTGGCCCTTTGCCCAAACCAGAAAAACTAACAGGCTTTTATTTGACCCATAACTAAATATGCACATATATTTATTTTGGCATACAGAGACATTACTCGGGTCCAACAGTTTGCCCTGCCAAGACGCGAACAATCATAGCTTTAATCAAATCTGCTCAGATTCATTGCAGCCTCTTATAACTAATATCACCATTATTCTCATCTCATAAAAACAATACTACAAAAGTGTGTGGCATTTGCTTCCTTGCAAACAAAAGAAATACAAATATGACTTTGTTTCGGCACTTTTATTGATCACGAAATATAAACAAAAAAAGCATGCTATTCCTTACCAAAAGCACGCGAAACTACTTTAGCAAAAGCATGCAAAACTACTTTATATGTATAAGAAAAAAATGGACTTAAAAAGTGTAAGGGATTGCTTATCAGTGTATTTTAGAGCAACTAAAATACTGATTGTCCAACTATCCAATACCTGAAAATTCGAAAACATTTTTCCGATATCAAAATAAGACCATAACCTTGATAAATAACCTAAGTCAAACAACTGATAAATAACCTGCAACTAACTTTGGGTACTATTTGGTCAATGTAAAATTATAACTCAAATTATAATTTCATCATTTCATGGTTATATGACTGTAGTAACCTGCAATTTAGTTTTTTTGTGTGCTCAAAAGTTCACTCCTGCTGCTGCAAGGGCGCCAGGACCTGGTCATCCTAAGGAAATTATAATATGAGTTAGGCTGCAACTAACTTTGGGGACTATTTTGTCAATGTAAAAGTACATCACATGAAAACAATTCACGTCGTTCAGGGTCATTGCATTTAGGCCTTTGTTGTTCATTTTCATTCTACAGTCGCATTTTCACCTATCTATTGTTCAAACTCAGTATTTTTCTAAATCGACAACTGTTAAAATTTACATTAACATTAACAATCACCAATTTCATCTTAAGCTTAATTCCTGTATTTAAACTTAAGCTATGCCATCATACACCAATTTCATCATAATAATGACCCTCTATCATAATTTAAGCCACTGCTGGCTAAGAAAACATGTATTATGAATGATTCAGACTTCTAATGCAACTATACTATTCCTTATCTAAGATGACAATGTTTCTGTAAGTAGATGGACAGTTTTCAGTGTTCCGATGGTTAATGCAGATAAAGTAGTGTTTGGATAGCAACTTATAGGTTTCTGATCTACTTAAAAATAGCCCGAGAAGCACTTAAATGAGCAATCCTGAACAGCCTATTCCTTTGAATAATCAAATCCCAAATCGTTTATGCATATGAACACCCCATTACACTATGATAAACCAAAATGATCTAGATGAATAAACTCTCACTGTTAAGATTCTGAAACAGATGATCATCATTAACATATTGCGCTGTTTCAAAATACATTTTTACTTCCTCATCGTGTAACCCAAAAGTCCATCCCTTCACCATTAGGGGCGGAGGTAGTAGGGTGACTAGTGGTTGCTAAGGCACCTCTAATCAAATCACTTCGTTCATTAGTTATTTAGATTACAAGCCGCTTTTCCACTAGTTTTTACATTTAGCCCACCTTATTCTATAGACATTTCATAAATGAATAACTTAAACAACAAAAGACAACACTATAAATTAATTTTGAAGCAACATTTACCACTATGACTATTTGCGTTAAGCACGGCCGGACCCCGTTAACTAAAATTCCTCCGCCTCTGTTCACACCGTTCGTCCTTGTGGTTTGCGTTGACCGCAGCCGTTCGTCCTTTGACCAAAAATAATGCACCGTTCGACCTTAAGTGGCAAACGTTATGTGCCGTTTGTCCCTCCCTCTAACAGCCATTACTAACACTCGTTAAGTCACCCCATTTCGACACCAAGGTATTTACGTCATTTCACACTTCATCTTCTCGCTTTCCTCATCTTCATCTTAAATCTTCATCCCACTACCATTTTTTTTTCCATTCATCATAATTATCATCAAGACAAATATATTAAAAAAAAACATCACTTTACCAAAATCATTATCATCGTCAACAAAAATAAATCGAACACAAACCCATTTCACCCCTAGATATAATTATAGTCTGTCCATGGCCTCCTAGATCTAAATCAAACACATACCTACATCACTATTTCAAATCAAACTCATACACAGAAAAGAAAATCACATCTTCTAATAAAAAACATCAAACCATATGAAAACAAAAAGCTTCGACTAACTAAGCTTCCGGCATCACCTCAAAAACCGGCAACTACCACCTTGATAATTCAACAAACAAACAAAAAATTCCCACTAAACTAGCTATGAAATAAGAATCACAAAACCCACATCATAATTCATCATCATCATCAACCAACACCAATTTCACTTTCCAATCATCACCAAAAGCATAAAAGTATAACACACAAATACAAAATCCAATCATCTGAAAAAAATATATATCTATATATCATACCTTGGAATTGCGTTTCTTTAAAGAAGATCTGGTATAGTTCTTGTCGAATCAGAAGTTACATCGCCTTTCTCTATAGGATCCGTTTCATAGCCAGGTACAACTTTTTCCATGAGTCTAGTGGCCGAGAAAACTAAAGAAAATATTATGCTCTTTATTTTATAAAGGGAGAAAATATATTCGTAAAAAGGAGCATGTCAACGTACACATCACAGGTTTGATGTGTTGAATTGTGAAAATGCTGAGAATGGTGGTGGATGTATTTTTGAATAAGAAATTGTACTCAAGTCATAAATTGGACAAAGGATATGGAACAATATTTCAAAAAAAACCAATGGGAAATAGACAGACAGATTGAAGGAACAGGAAAATATAATGAAGAGGAAGTGATGGAGGCCTGGAGGGTGTCGATGAGATGGCTCAAACAATGGCTAATGAAAATGTCATTGTTTGAGCAATAATACATTGAATTAAGCGCTCGTTGTTTTTGGTTTGCAGATAGTTTATGATTAGGATTTTGATTTTCATTTGAGGCTCGTTTGGTTTGTAGACGAGATTGGAATTAGATTTAGATTTCATTTAGGCCCGTTTGGTTGGCACCATTTGGATTTAGATTTGACTTTAGATAGCAAATCCATTGTTTGGTTCATTTTTTGGGATTGAAAATTGGCTTTGATGTCCAATGGTCCCACAACTTTTCAATCCTCACATGAGATGTGGGTTTTTAATTTTTGGTGTACTCAACTTTTATTTTTCTCTCTAGCTCTCTCTTAAACATTATTATTTTTCTATTTTAATAAAATTATAAAACACTTTTTCAATATCTATGTACTCGTAATATATTTTCTCTCTCTTTATTTAATTTCATCAAATCCAAATCAAAATCTTAACCCAAAAACAAATCTAAATCATAATCCTAATCCTAAACCCATCTACAAACCAAACGGACTCTTAAATTTGATGTAGGTTTAGAAAAGAGAAATCATTTATATTAAATAAATTTTATAATAAAAAAGTAATACTAAGTAATACACTAATAAGATAAGAGAGAAGTAAATATGAGATAGAAAGAAAAATTCATTTAGGGTCCATTAAACCCACTCATGCTGATTAAATAGGTGGTGTTGAGTAACGGTGCTCACGGTTTAAAAACCGAACCGGACTGGCCAAGACCGAGTTAGGCAAAACCTTAGACTGAGATCGGACCGAATGTGGTCGGTCCGGTCCAAATAGGCTAAATGTTCGGTTTGTAAGCCGGACCGAACTGGACCGGACCGAGAACGAAATAATGAAAAACCCCATATCGAGACCGGACCGTTGGTCCTTCGATCGGTCCAGTTTTCGGTCGGTCTGGTCGATCTGATCGGATTGCTCACCCTTAGTGTTGAGAATAGTAGCTTGCAGTGGGGGTTGATGCTCAATTTGTAGTTCTCACTTTTTAACCAAACATTGAATTAATGTACTTTGGGTTCAAAACCTAGCCTAAAGTGGTGACCAAACGGCACTTGAATTTGCTTTAAGATTTAGATTTGAATTTGAGGTATGAGAGAAAAAATAATAGAGATAATTTTGTAATGGACAAGTAGCCCAACAAGTTAACCTTTTTTAGACGGGAATCTTTTTTTTTTTTTTTTTCTTCAAAAGAGACATGGGCTACTTTGGATCTGTGCTATCATAGTTAAAATCATGACACGTGTCCATGACTAAAAGTACATCAAGTACAAGTGTGTAAGCTATGTGTAAGACTTGTCCTCCTATGGGTATGTTGGGCTACTACTGTTTTGTCAGGGCGACTAGGACCCGGGGTGACCCAAATTTTGTCTTTTAGTGAAAAAATTCAAACCTAAAATAATAATAAGATATTATTGGGCTACCGGTGATTTGGGCTACTTACATTTAATAGGTTTGGCGACTATTTGGTAGAAAAGTGTATTTTTCTGATCCACCTTTCTAAAATACCATGATATCTACCTCGAAATTTGTGCATACTCTAATTTTATACACAAATATACAAAATACACAAATGCATTATTTTATCTTTTCTTAATACTCAAACACAAACACATACAGATTTTTAGCGTATCCAACACACCACTGGATTTGAAAATCACTTAGGGGCTGTTTGGTTTAAAGATATTTGGTGGTTTTTAGTGATTTTGAATTTTAAATCCATTCTTGCATCGTGTTTGGTTCAAAAATTGAAAAGGTTTTAAATTTTAAATACATCAAAAAAGGCGTTTTCTTAATACACTGGACAAGGAGTGGATTTAGATATGGGACTTTAAAAGTGTCTAAAGGGACAAAGTTACTCCTTATCATTTCCATCCTCCTTCCCATCTCTCAGTCTCACATACACACTAGTCGAAATAAAACCATACTCTTCTTCGAAACTCCATCACTCAAATCTTCCATTTTTCATCATCAGCTTCCTTTTAATCCTTAATTCTTCCTATCTCTATTTATGTTTGTTAATTTATAATCTACCTGGTAAGAATTTTTTTTCTTCTCCAATGAACTTCTGGGTTTACGGACACAACCTGGGTACTCAACTAAAATCGTTTGTATTTGTTCAGTTTTGGTCTTGAATGTTTCGATCTTTAGAGCTATTTTTATTATTGATTAATTTTGCTTTTTAGGGCTCTATAAAAATTGGGTAAATTCTAACCGGTTGGACAATAGTGTTTTTGATTCATATATTTTGATTGCTTTAGTCTTGTATATGAGTTTATATACATCAATTTGTTTAATTTTAAGAAATTAAACCAAGAGGTTATTTGGCCATCGATTGTTGGTTTCAATTCATGTCAATTCTATATAGTTTAAGCAAATATTTGTTGCTTCAATCTTGTATATTTGTTTTGTGTTTTGTTACTTCAATGTAAAAGAGTCCGCCTGTACACCGGAGTATTTGATGAAGACGAGGGCAATATTGTAATTTACTTTCTACATATAAGAAGTCCTTTGGCACATATATTGCTTACCAAATAAGATACTCTATTTTAAATACAATGATTTAATATGTGGTGGTGTTTGAAATCTTGCCAGTTTATAAATCCATGTATTACAAAAAAAAAAAAAGGAACCAAACACCCCCTTAGCGTATTTAACACACCACAACAATGCCAAATCTAAACACACACTAGTTTTAACTCCAAACACACACACAAGAAAATGATATAACCCAATCACACACTAGATCTAACTCATCACAATCGCTGTTCATCTTCTTCGACTAAACACGCAGTAACTGTTCATCTTCTTCGTTGCTTAACTCTGACCGATCTTTATTTAAAATAGGGTTTTATAGGGTATGTTTGTTCGTATTTTCCAAAACCCATTTTTTTTTAAAACTTCATATTATGTTCTTTTAGGGTTTTGTTTGAATTGCTTCTATTTTATGTTTGTGTTGTTTCTGTGGCCTTTATCATTTGCTTATTTTGTATGTTTTGTTGTGAGTATGATTTTGTGATATCGTAGATGCTTAATATTTTAGGGTTTTAAAACCTTATTTTTCAATAAACTGGTAAATGTTTTAAAACCTCATTTATATGTTCTTTTATTTTGTATTGCTTCTCTTTTAACTACTTATGTTATCACAATTTTATTGTTATTGTTGTGTTGAATAAACTGCTTAATTGTAATATGGACTTTTCCATGTATGGCATGTATTTTATTGTTTGTGTATGTGTATCTAGGGTTTTTTAGGGTTAGGGTTTTTGTTTGTGTATGCCTGTATGGTATGTATTTTATTGTTAGGGTTTGTAAATTAAAACCTCAAGAGTGTCTATAAACTGGTTATTTGATTTTCGTATGTGGCTAGTGATTTGTATAAACTATTAAATAGTTAGATGCTTCTATATTGTGGTTAATCTGCCTAAGTTTGACAAATGCGTTATTGGAAAATCAAACTTCACACAATTTTGTACAACCATTTTCAAGTGTGAGCCTCGGAAACCTTTGTTTCTGTCTTTGCGGTCGATCTAAGTATTGTATCACAATGGTGGTAATCGGCTATTCTCTGGGAATCTTTAGGGGTAAATGGATCAAGCCCGGGCATCCTTGAAACATAGATGGTCAGTTTACTTAACCCGGTAGAGTTGGGCTCAGATACCGGGCCTTAAATTATTCATCCTGCTTGTGATTAAGACACGACGGAGGTAGTCTGTACTCCCGATCAGGTTCAAACTACTCGGGCAACTGTTTTGACTACTTGTGGTTGTAATTGCGAAGACTTACTACATCGACGGTACACACAATCTTGTAAATTGTTTTGAAAATTTTGTGAACTTTAATTTTCCACTATTTGAAATTGTTTAAGTTTGACATAACAGTTAGTGTAGGGATATGTTCAAGTATTTGAAGAGTTTAGTTTACCTTGGAATTTAGTTTAGAGTTGCGGTTATTATAGTTGCAGTTATTAGTTTAAGTTACTTTTTTAGTTATGCGGATATTGTTCGTGACAAGCAAACACGAAAGGTGCAATAGCGTGTATGCAGGAGATTTAGATGTGATGTTAAATGTGTAGTGGTCATTTGAGCATTTAGCAATCACATTTGACACAAGAATAAGCAAATCCATTGCACGCCAAGTGGTAAACACTACATTCATACACATCGAATAAAAAACAAGGTGCTTTTGGCAAGAGTGTAATGGTATGTTGTGGGTGACCTATATTGTCTTTTATTTCAACAGGCAATCTAGTGCACAGTGCATGAAGAAAAATGTTGCCTTCACGATCATCAACTGTACATGGGTAAAACGGCATGGCCATGATTGATCTTGTACGCCCATTTCAAAATACCTCAACCTTTTTATAAGTTTTTGTTATGTATATTTTTAGTTTTTTTAATAATTTTGAGTTGTCAAGCTTTATATTTCATGTTTCGTTCCTTGTATTTCATAGTTTTATAATAAAAACAAAATTATTTATTGAACGAAGAAAAAAAAAAAAAAAAAAAAAAAAAAAACCTTAGGAGGGACATTAGAATCCATTTAAGAGGGTACTAAACTACTAATATACATTCCTTTTTTAAGTGATTCCTTTCCTAAAATGTAAGCTAAGCTTGAGGAATAACCAACGGAGAATATTACATGTTTGTCTATAGTTTGTAACTACAAATGGTTTAAGTAATTAAGTTACACTATCCATGACTACAAGTTACTTACAAGTTTAACACAAGATAAATAAATTATGCTAACACAAGATATATTGTTCAACAGTTCAATTTTTACTAGAAGTTGATCAAAGAATTATCGAGGTTCATCTGAAAAATAGTAAACTAAATTAAACCTAGTTGAATGACAATAAGAGTTCTCTTCTTTAGTTAAACTAAAACCAAAGTTACAATCTAATGCATGGAGGTGCATTTACTCCTTCAACAAACATTCTCTTATATAGGCAAAGGTACGAGGGTTGTCACTTATCACGTGTGGTTTTGACGTGTTGTCAAGCATTCAATGGTGTTGTACACTTGCATTAAATATTTCTATACTTGGAATGTGTTAAAACCTTCAATGTTGGTACTCAGGGTGCGTTTGGTTTCCTCCTAAGGGAATCAAACTATCACTATGAAAGTGATAGTTTGTGTTTGTTTAGAATGTCTGGGCTCACGACTATGACTATGAAAGTCTAATATATTCCATACTCCATATACAACTCTTGAGGGGGGAATGGATCTTTCATAGTTGAGGGACCCACCACTACTATCAAACTCATACCCATTGTCATTCCTCGCAGTATACCAAACGCACCCTCAGTTCACCATTATAAAGTTTATATAAACTCTTGTATTTGTTTCACTTTCTTGTAAAGTACTTTTGAATGTTTGATGTAAAGGAGAACAAATAAGTCAGTGAGACATTATTAACTTCATCATCTTCTTATTGTTTAGAGACTCTTGTTATTGAAACCGCGCATCTTGAACTATTCACTCAGTAACTAATTTATAATATGATTATCTTATGTTTATAAATCTAATCATAGATCATTTGGCATTGTATTGTCCAACATTATATAAGATAATGTTTGATTAGTATGGGAATGACCAAATGTGCATCACTTTCATGTAAAGTTTGGTTGGTAGATTGACTTTTCTGTCTCTCTTAAATGAAACTCATTCATACAACTATACCCATCACCGAAGAAAAAGAAATAACTTAAACAATGTGATTCTTGAGGGAACATTGTTTTATTCCTTTTGTGGTTTATTGTTTGCTCTTTATTTTCACTTTTATTAATTTTCAAGGCAAGTATATAATAAGTCTTTTAAGTTAGCATCTACATTTCTAGTTTGTTCTATAACACTCACATTTCAGTGCTAGAAAGAACAACATCTGCTACCAAAAATATTCGCATGCACGTACTTTCCCTATAGGATCAAACCTTGTAATTTTAGATGAATTACTCACATTTATAACTTGTAAATTTTTTTTGTTACTGATTATGGAGCTAGTGGAGAATATAAAAAGTCATTAGACTATTTGCGTTTTCAGGTGAAGAGACGCATTTCTTACACCCCGAACATGATTTTGCAATGAAATACATATGGGCATCTCAACCTCTGTTTATAACTTGAGTTTAATTTCATTTTGAATGAATGTGTTGATTAGTACATGCATATTACTTCGTATTGATTGTTTGGGTGTGTTTGTTATGTGGGTTTTGAACCCAAGGAATATTATGATTCCTTAAATGAATTGTTTGGTCGACATTTTTAAAAAGGCATAATTATATGTATATCCTTGGAAATTTTAAAAATTACATGTATATTCTTTTTACTAGTTTTTTATGCATAAAGTACAATGCCTTTTATGCATCAAAAAGATATATATGTAATTTTTGAAATTTGCAAGGATATATATGTAAATGCCCTTTTAAAAAAAAAGTAATAGAATTATTTAAAAAACCTCATTCCACACCATATTGGTGGATTTTGAGGGATTCTCATGTGAAACACATTCTCCACCACATAGTTCATTTGTCACTTTAATTTTTTTTGTCTTTTTTTCGATTTTTTTTTTTTTTTTTTTTTTTTTTTTTTTTTTTTTTTTAAATCAAACAATTAATATCTTTAAACAAATATATAAATAAATAATTATTAATTTTCTCTTTCCTACATTTTTTTCAAATCATTCACAAATCCAAATCCGATTCTAAACCACTTAAAAACCAAATGGGCCCTAAGTTGATATGATTTTTTTTACCCAATTAAATCAGCCTAGATTTGAGATATTTGTGTTGTCTATAATAAATACTTATTCATTTAAAAAGTTACTTGGCCTCGTTAGTTGACTTTTCTACATGAGTATTTTTACTATTTCCATCTTTTTAATAGAGGTCTTTTTAATAAAGAAAGATAATTGGCACACTTTATTTTTTTGATTGAGACACTCATATATACAACCGGTTAAAACAGTGTACATTCACAGTACAATAGTTTAATGCACATGATTGAACATCCCAATTATTACACGGTTGGTCCCTGGTAATTTTTTTTTTTATTTTTTTAGCCTTTAACACTGTGTTCAAAAAAAAAAAAAAAAAAAAAAAAAAAAAAAAAACGTATTGGTGAAAGTAAAGTAAAGAAAAAGGAAAGAGAAGAAGTAAAGTCACATTTCACCCCAAAAGTGAGGTGTAAGTTTTCAAACCAAAATACTCCCACTTTCTCTCCTAACAAAAACTTGTGAACGCTATTAAAATCACTTTTCTTTTCTTTCCTCCCATCTAATCAACTTGAGAAGATAGTGTTACATACCGTAACACATTTCCTCATTTGATTATACCCGCCATTCAAGCGACACATTTCCCTAAAACCAAACCATTCCCAAATTAAAAATACCCTAAATTCATTTTCTTTGTATTACTGTTAAACTTTAATCACGCACCCGTAGTACAATTTTAACTATATGCCATGGATTCCTAATTGGTAACTGCATTCGTACTGTAGGTTAGTTGTATTTACATTAGCAAATGTTTGGCTTTTGTTTAGGGCCTGTTTGGTATGCTGTAAGTATTTACTGTTAGCGTTGGATTTAAAAGTAGGTGGCTTAAGATTATATTTCAGTGTTTGTGATGAGGCGAAAAATGAACCACTTTTAGGGGGTCATTTAAGCCCGGAATTGAATTTATTTGATCAAATATTGCCCTAAATCGTTCCATTTGTGATTTTAGGTACTTTGGGAGTGAATTCTAGAAAAGGAAGCAATTCGGACGTTTTTGGAGCACAAAAGTGAAGAAAACGCCAAAGACTTAATTTTCCTTGCTGAGAACAGTACCTGACGGCGTCAAGAGGAAAATCATGACGGCGTCAAGAGTAAATTCCATGACGACCCAGTGCAAACCTGACGGCGTCACAACAAGGGCGTCAAGACTAATTTTGGTAACGGCCTGCATAAGGGGAATACATGACGGCGTCAGACCCAGATCTAGGCAGTCCGAGAAACTATTTGGCGGCGAGATGACGGCGTCAGACTTTTGTTCTTGACGCCGTCACCTATCAAAATCTATATATAGTTTTCTATTTTTCATTCATAAAAAGATGAACTTGTGTGGAGAAAACTAGGGCCGAACTTTGTAAACCCTAGGTCGTATTTTACAGTATTTTCAAGGGTTTTCACCCCTTGAATCCTTTCATGTTCAATTGAGATAAGTCTTCTCTTAATTCAATCAATATGTCTATGTGTTGGTTGATTATATCTTGTGCTTGTCTTGATTTTAACATGCTAGGCTAGATCTATCTTGTGTTTGCTTAGATCTAATGAAACATAGATGTTAATTATGTGTTGATTACTTGTTTATGGTTGTATTGGATGAATGATTTCAATGTTAGGCTTAAGAAAACTGGCAGATCTCCATTGTGTAACATGCTTGAACGTCTTAGGAAACATGAACCGATGTGTACTAGGTTTTATTGGTTGTATTTAATGCATGAATGATCCCATGTTAGGAGCTTCTTAGCCGGCTCGACATAGGAGTAAAGTAGGCACTCATAGGATTGGGGAAGTAAGTACGCCACCCCATGAATGGTATTAAGGAATACAATCCGTCATCCACGCAACTATAACAAGTAATTAACATGTAAAAGATATCTAGGGAGTAGTGAAATCTAAGTAAACACAATTCTCCTACATATTGCTCACAACTTTAGTTTAATTTAGTTTATTTTCATTTCTAGTATTTTATTTTGATTGCATATTTAGTATTGGATTAGTTGACTAGCAACTAATTCCGCCCAACTCCTTCAAACCCGAGATTTTTACTTGCTTTCTAAAAAACTAAAAAATACAAAAAGAATCATCCCTCATCTCTAGACCTAGTCTCTAGGTTTTCTAATCCTAGTGACACTATTCCTAGCTGAACGATCAATCCCCGGTACTTATCATTATACTATACTACATCGATCAGGTACACTGCCTGGTGGGGGTTGTAAACTTCTCGAGATCCCTCGAGAGGTAAAGCTTGGTGCAATCCCTACGCACATCAAGTTTTTGGCGCCACAGCCCGGGGAATAGTTATTGTCTAGGTTAGAATCTCTTTTTATTAGGTCTACTTGCTAGATTCCTTTCAAGTAAGATTTTATTTTTTGGTTCTCTTTAGTCTATCTATTTCTTCGTGTTTTTGTTCGTAACTCTTCACCACCCGACATCATGGACGATGGGAACATCTTTGAACCCGTTATCCCACCACAACAAAACCCACCACTAGAACCTCTTAGGCCCCGAACCTTAGGAGAATACTCCCGACCTAGCCACCAAGGCTACCGAAACACCATTGAGCTCATCCAAGGAGCCAATGTGTCCCCCTTGCGATCCGACACCATCCGGTTGGTGCAAAGCGGATATGCATTCCATGGACTTCGTTCCGAAGATCCAAACCAACATCTCAAGGACTTCCTTAAAATCGTAGATTCCATAGACCTAGATGTTGCAACTAGAGAGACAACCCGATTACGCCTATTCCAATTCTCTCTACGTGATCAAGCTAGTCAATGGCTTGAACGTTTACCCGCAGGATCCATCACCTCATGGGATGATCTCACCACTCGTTTCCTTGCTCAATTTTTCCCACCGGGGAGAACTACCAAGCTTAGAAATGATATCTTGATGTTCCAACAACGTCAAGGTGAAACTCTATATGAAGCATGGACTCGATTCAAGGACTTACTCCAAAAAGTCCCTCATCATGGCATAGATCTTTGGCTCCAAGTCCAAATCTTCTATGACCATATCGATGTCTCCACAAGGCGAGCCTTTGACCAATCGGCCGGTGGTAAGCTACGTGATCTAAGTGCGGAACAATCATGGGAACTCATAGAAGATCTTGCTCTCTATGACAACGAAAGTTGGAATGATCCCCGTGACTTGAACAAAATGGTCAAGGCAATATCTTTGCCTTCGAACAAAATGGGAATGATCCCGAGACACCATATATCCTTGGCACACCCCTTATCAAAATGGGAGACCCCTTTAACATCAACATACCATGCAACATCGGGCATATGCATGTATGAAAAGCTTATATCGATCCTAGATCTCCTGTAAACATCATGACTAGGAATTATTACAATTGGGTGATGAAGAAACAACTTGATTATCGGATGATGCCCAATAAGAATTTGATAAGTAATTTTGTAAGAAGAGTGAAGGGACTGCATGTGATTATAGGTAATTTCACCTATGAGATCGATTTTATGATAGTTGAAGATACTCGTCCGGTGATAGATGATTGCCTAAGCCAAGTAATATTTGGAAAACCATTTGTTGAGACCACTAAGATGAGTTATGATCCGACTTTAGGGATAGTTAGGTTCAAGTAAGAGAATGATGAGATTGCCTACCAAATGCCCTATAAGATTGAGGTATACCGCCTCTTGTCAAATATAGAAAAGGAACACAAACAAGCGGCTTATTATAGGAATGATGAGGATAGACGTAGAGGAGTAGAGTATGTGATGAATAGGATGCTTGGTTTCTACAAAGAGTGCTTGCAATTAGGTCCGGAGTACAAAACTGGTTTAGAAGACGACCTAGAGAGCAAAACCAACGATGAGGTCACGTAGTAACCCATGACCTTGAGTCTAGCTACAAGACTCGTAAATAAAGAAAAGCGCTTCTTGGGAGGCAACCCATGTTTTGTGTGATTTTTTTTTATTTTGTTTGTTTGTTATTTGCTTCCGTATGCATGCTTTATTTATATTGTTGGTAGATCATGTTTCAAAATAAAAAAGTGGAAATACTTTACCTTGTTGTTTAGCCTAGTCTTAACTTCACCCAAAGGTATTTTTGCAAAAGATAAGTGTAAGGGGAAACCCCAAATATGTTTTTAAGAACAAAACCGATCATGATTCTCCACAATATTAAGTGAACATGTATATTCGTATTTGTTAGAGTCAAATGCTTGTATCGAGTCATAATGGAGTTTTGCAGGATTTTCTAGGAAGTAGGACGAAGTTTTTCCAGAAATTTTACGGAAACTTAACATAAGAATTTCTGCAGGTCACTTCTGACGGCGTCACGAGTTTACTCTTGACGGCGTCACGTGTAAAAATCTGGAAATTTTACCAGTTTTGTTTTTCTAACGGAGTCTTAAAGTTTTTGTTGAATTATTAGTTTTATAATCTCCAGGAGATCTGCAAACATCATTCTACAAGCATTATATCTTATTTTGTTTTCTAGGATTTGTTAGCATATGTAGATTGCCGCCGATTTTATGCGAGGTTGCCTTGTCTGTTTTCTCAGGATTTACATGTAACACCCCCAATTCATGGACGCAGCGGAATTCGAACTGGGTGTTACTGGACGGCACAATAGTCACAATAATAGAAAACGAACTCCAATTGAGTCGTTTTAAAAGATTTATCATTCAAATTATATAGATATCAGAGATTACGAAATGAGGTCCCAGATGGTTCCATGTTTACAAATTAAATAAGTTTTGAATGATAATAAAATTTATAGCCCTCTTGAGTATCCGTGTCCTTCCGTGCCATCCTTGATCGTCATGAACCTGAAATACATGCTTGAGAGGTCAACACAAAGGTTGAGTGGAATTCGTAGAGTTTAGTTAAATCGTTTGAACACAATAATCGTAGTGTGAGCTATAGACTCACACTCATAGTTAGAAAACAAAATCGTTATTTATTGCACTAAGCTCATACAACCAAAGCATTAACATCGAACCACAAATTGGCATTATAGAAGCCCTATCCAGGTACTTTTGCCATTATACCTCTAAATCTCAAATATAGTGCATTTGTGTGAACTCGTAGATGTTCAACACAAATGGGATTCGTCAATCCCAATAGATCTATTCACAATATTCGCGCTCACTATAGGTAGTGACTAATGGTTTATGATATAGGGACTTCGAACATGGCAATCGTTACTTAGTGACAATAAAACATCGTCGGGTAGCATACATTAGAAAGCATCGTGTTCGAGTAGAAAAATAATAGCATGTATTCCCCCCATGGGTTTGTAAAATAGTTAAACAATAGAAAGTGGGGCTACGAACTCACCTTAAGTAAGATAGCAAGTAATGAATGTAACGGTCGAATCGCGAAGATTTCTACGAGCAACCTATAATAGAATGTCGCGACTTAGGATCGGAGTAAAGAATATGAAGTAGTGCCTATATATATATCTTGCATTATAGTCCATGATGTGGTATGATGTATAATGTAAGTCTTTGAAAGAAATGATTCATGAAACATGTATGTTTTGTATATCGTTCACTACCGTTCGGGCCGACATAATTCAGAAGTCATGTTAGTAAGCGTTCGAGGAGCCAGGACACTTTAACTCGTAAATCCACAACTCAACTCGACGGCTTACATAATGAACTCCTCACATGAGGCTCCCTACTATTGTAGTAGTTGATGAAATATATAGATATAAGTTTTGATCCGAAAGGTTACATGTCCGATATTTGAATAAACTTAGGAAAGTTTATTTGTACATGAAGATTGTTATTAGGGGTAGCTTCATAAGCCTTAAATGACCATGTTCTCTTGGTAAAATCTCATGGTTTCCTTTTAAGTGAAGTAGATCCAAATTGCTTGTTCAAGTTATCGCCTAACTCATTGTTTCATGTTTACGCCTATGTGAGTTGTTATGGTCATTTCGTCATGGCCTAGCCATGACCTTTGGTCCTTGTTCCAAGGTCATGAGACTCAACCTTGGTTCTAGTCATGTTTGTGGTCTTGATTATAGGTCATAAGACCTCTTGTTCCTTTCAAAGTATAACCATAATCTAGTGACTTTCGCCTAAAAATGGGCTGTTTAGAATTTGAAGAATTTTATCACTCAGAAAGCGTTTTTAGGGCTCGAGCTTCTTTGCTCCTGAACGAAAACGTCGTTTTGGACAACTTTCGTGTTTTAACTTTTTGATGAATCGGACCAGAAGTGGGACTTTCAAAACCCAAATTTGATCAGAATGGTATTTGGCAGTTTTGCCGGAAACTTTGGTAATTTCAAATGGGCGTAACTTTTGACTCGTATACTCGTTTTGGGTGGTTCAAATTGCTATGGTTTCCTTGTTAGGTCCTCTACCACAATATGTAATAATCAAATATCATATTTTTACCATTTTGGTCGTGGTTTTCCAAGAAAGTCACTAGTTTGCTTGTTTTAGTAACTTGTTGTAACAATCAATAACAATAACTTGTTTTGCTCACTTTTATACATCATGGACATAACTACAAGACATAATATAGCAAGAATAACATGTAAATAACATGAACATGATTATTTAACAAGAATCAAGTTAGGGTTTGGCTCACAACTTTTGGCTTTCAAAGATGAAAGGAAGTTAACATGTAAGGATAGGACATTGATAGACTTGCTTCAACCCACTTCTTTTTATGCAATCTTTCTACCCTTGGTATTCTTGAAAGATGGATGATGAAGGTTTAGGTGACTTGAGTGGATTAAAACTCAAGAGAAATCACCAAAGTTTCAAAGGATTTGAAGTAGTTTGATGAATCAAAACCAAACTAGAGATATAGTACTTGATTTCTTGAGTAATTCTTGAAGTAGAGGGAAAATTAGGAGTGTGTTTGTGTGTGTGAGGTTATGAACGACTAAAAGGAGGTGAGGAGGGTTTTATAGTGTGTTGAGGAGGTTAGTGTATAAGAATGAATGGCTTAGAATGGAACACATGATAACTACATGTATGTTTTTAGGCCATAAGTGTTTCTAAGGCTTAAAATGATACACATGAGTGATCTAATAGTTCCATGGTTCTCACTAAGCCACCAAGATCATGGTGAATCACCTCTTGGTCGTTCCATATGAGGGGGAAGTGACTAGATGGATAAACTTGGTATTATCTAGTTTACGGAGTGAGTTTTGGTCCCGTTAATCGCTAACGGTAAGTCGTTAAGTCATGAAACTTAAAACCGGGTATCGTAAAAATAAGAAACTTGGAAGAATGGTTAAACATGTCATTATACTCCATAATAAAATATAAAATGAGTGGTAGGTTCTATCGGGTGCTAAAAACTGGAAACACGGGTCTAAAACGCGTAATACGTAAAATGTACGAATATTGCGTAAAATTGAGAAAAGTAAAATGTTACTTTTCTAATGTGATAAAAATGATTTAAAATGACTTATAATGTCTAGACTGGGCTCAGTCTAGTGTCGGTTGGTATTAAATGTCTTTTAGACATCAAACCGTAAGCCTAAAAATCACGAAATGACTTATAACATCAAGGGATGATTTTTGGTCAATGGAGGAGGGAAAAATATGTTGACTTTTTCTAATAAGTTGAAAACTTAAATCGTCTTAGAAATGCGGTGCAGGTATAGGCTAAGGTTACGGCTGAGTAAAAACGCTTAAAACTGAAAATTCCAGTTTTTCACGGCCGAGGCTTATTTTGGTCATGTTTTTCTCAGTCATGATTTATTCTCAAATAAATCATGAGTGTGTCAAACATTTTTCTGATACGGGGAAAATTAACGCGACCGAATTTCGTTGTACGTAGAATTTCTGAATGACGTTTTACCCTAAAACGTGTAATTCCGTGTAATTCCTTAATAACTTTCACGAAAATGAGCTTATGAATGTCAAACTTTTAATTTGTCATGGAAATGATTTATCACTTCAGCCCAAGAAATAAAAATCAAGTTTTGGGAAAATTTTCGGGAAAAATGAATAGTAAAAGTGAATAGTGAAATTTTCCGGGAATAGTAATTATCCTGAAAAATGCGAATTGTTACAGTCTCTACCCCTTACGGGGAACTTCGTCCCGAAGTTCTTTGTGTGTCATATGTTGGAGTGGTGTCGATAAAGATGTGTGGTTACTTATGAGGACTATAGTCTGGGATTACAAGTGGTGTAGTTTGATTTGTCGTTTCAGTGTATGGTGTAGGACGAGGTTTACTTTTATGTAGGAAAGGTATGGTAATAGTCGAATATCAAAGGAAATTGATATAGCAGTCGAATATTAATAGGAATTGATATAGTAGTTGCAATTATAGCCTAGTAAGT
Source organism: Artemisia argyi (assembly GCA_030686995.1). NCBI lineage: Eukaryota > Viridiplantae > Streptophyta > Magnoliopsida > Asterales > Asteraceae > Artemisia > Artemisia argyi. Next base: position 162,262,250 of record CM060704.1, read on the forward strand.
AATCGGTTGTTGTACCTAGTGTTTATTGACGTCATACTTATGTTATTTCGGATACAAATAAGCCCACTTATTTATAATTCTTTATTTACATAGAGAGGCATCCCAAACAATGTAGATAAGGAAATATAAACTTATGGTTTAGTGATTTACAATGTCTTTATTTAAATGAAAAGGCATCCCAATCCATTCAAATAATTACAAATCATCCTTCACAACATTCGTACTTAGTCGGTGAGTTACAAGGTAGGGTTTTACGAGATGATACTGGTGTTCCAAGATGAATATTCAATCTTGTAAAGCTGGTAAGGGTGATTGTGGTGTAGCTAAGGATGATTTGAGCATTAAAAATGCATCAAGATCTGTTTATGAGCTTGTGGTTCCAACGGTTATGAAGATAATGTTGTGATATCTTGATGAACAGAAGTGTGTAGTGTATGCTTAACATTAATACTGGTAGAGATGTCAAGTTTGCTTTAAAATTTCTTAAGAGATTTTAAAGGTTTATGATGGAATGGTATCCTTAGGACCTAAACAGGATAGTACTTCTACAGGATGAAGAGAAGAATTGATAACTATCCCAAGATAGTAGTTCGGATTATCTCATAAATGAAAACTTTCAAGAATGAAGTTAGGTAGTACAAATAAGGTGTTAAGATTTCGCTGAGTGGTAAAACACTATCGTGTCTCTAGATCGTTTTAAAGAATTCGGGTGGTTTATCGAGTTCAAGTAGGAAATCAACCTAAACATAACCCTAGTATAACTACTCTCAGTATTTGAAAATTTTAAGTCGAATATAGTTAGTCAGACTATATTCCACTGTCCCTAGGTTAAATATAGGTGACTAGTCTATATTTAGCCAAGGTTCGATAAAATTTCCAAATACCTAAATTAGGTATACTTGTGATATGTCCGTTGCTTTCGAGAAACTGTCCACTAAACAAAGGCGATGTCAAACCATTCAGTTGCAAGTCCCGCCATAAGAGACTTGTAACCTATGTTTTCACATTCCATTGCATAGAAGATAGTACGGGTAGATATGTGTGGAAAGGAAGTTGAAGTAATTCTAAAACAGTCTATACTGGGCTAGAATTACAAACTTTTAACAATGAAGGTTTCAGAAGAAAACTTTGATGGATGTAGAGAAAGTTCAACTTTTGTAGGTGATGGATTAGTTTGTCCTTTAGAAATCTCATATTTCTTGTTTGGAAATCGATAGATTGTGATGGGTTTTTGATATCATATGAAATGATATTGATGAGGTGGTGGAATAATTCGAGAGACCATTGCACAAATCACAATGTCTCAGAAGTAGATTAGACCATTATGTCATACAATGTTCGGGAAATAGAAAAGACCATCGTAATTCGTTACAATATCTTGGATATAAAATGTTGGAGTAGGAACATGGTTGGGAGAATGTGGTTGTGTCGAAATGCCATAGAATAGGCATGTGTAGATATGTTTAGATAAAATGATTGAAAATAACTCGAATGTATATATAAATATACTAGTATTTGTTCGTGTAGTGTAAAATGCCTAGTGTGTATATATGAATATACATATATGTTCATGTAGCATAAAATGCTTAATAAGTCCATAATCGTCTGGAGGATGGAAGACACGAAGATCGGAAGGCTATAAAATGTTTTTGCTTGTAGTGTGGTTATAGTTTAGGTCTCAATTAGACCCGTTTCTCTATAACCATGGCTCTGATACCAATCTGTAACACCCCCAATTCATGGACGCAGCGGAATTCGAACTGGGTGTTACTGGACGGCACAATAGTCACAATAATAGAAAACGAACTCCAATTGAGTCGTTTTAAAAGATTTATCATTCAAATTATATAGATATCAGAGATTACGAAATGAGGTCCCAGATGGTTCCATGTTTACAAATTAAATAAGTTTTGAATGATAATAAAATTTATAGCCCTCTTGAGTATCCGTGTCCTTCCGTGCCATCCTTGATCGTCATGAACCTGAAATACATGCTTGAGAGGTCAACACAAAGGTTGAGTGGAATTCGTAGAGTTTAGTTAAATCGTTTGAACACAATAATCGTAGTGTGAGCTATAGACTCACACTCATAGTTAGAAAACAAAATCGTTATTTATTGCACTAAGCTCATACAACCAAAGCATTAACATCGAACCACAAATTGGCATTATAGAAGCCCTATCCAGGTACTTTTGCCATTATACCTCTAAATCTCAAATATAGTGCATTTGTGTGAACTCGTAGATGTTCAACACAAATGGGATTCGTCAATCCCAATAGATCTATTCACAATATTCGCGCTCACTATAGGTAGTGACTAATGGTTTATGATATAGGGACTTCGAACATGGCAATCGTTACTTAGTGACAATAAAACATCGTCGGGTAGCATACATTAGAAAGCATCGTGTTCGAGTAGAAAAATAATAGCATGTATTCCCCCCATGGGTTTGTAAAATAGTTAAACAATAGAAAGTGGGGCTACGAACTCACCTTAAGTAAGATAGCAAGTAATGAATGTAACGGTCGAATCGCGAAGATTTCTACGAGCAACCTATAATAGAATGTCGCGACTTAGGATCGGAGTAAAGAATATGAAGTAGTGCCTATATATATATCTTGCATTATAGTCCATGATGTGGTATGATGTATAATGTAAGTCTTTGAAAGAAATGATTCATGAAACATGTATGTTTTGTATATCGTTCACTACCGTTCGGGCCGACATAATTCAGAAGTCATGTTAGTAAGCGTTCGAGGAGCCAGGACACTTTAACTCGTAAATCCACAACTCAACTCGACGGCTTACATAATGAACTCCTCACATGAGGCTCCCTACTATTGTAGTAGTTGATGAAATATATAGATATAAGTTTTGATCCGAAAGGTTACATGTCCGATATTTGAATAAACTTAGGAAAGTTTATTTGTACATGAAGATTGTTATTAGGGGTAGCTTCATAAGCCTTAAATGACCATGTTCTCTTGGTAAAATCTCATGGTTTCCTTTTAAGTGAAGTAGATCCAAATTGCTTGTTCAAGTTATCGCCTAACTCATTGTTTCATGTTTACGCCTATGTGAGTTGTTATGGTCATTTCGTCATGGCCTAGCCATGACCTTTGGTCCTTGTTCCAAGGTCATGAGACTCAACCTTGGTTCTAGTCATGTTTGTGGTCTTGATTATAGGTCATAAGACCTCTTGTTCCTTTCAAAGTATAACCATAATCTAGTGACTTTCGCCTAAAAATGGGCTGTTTAGAATTTGAAGAATTTTATCACTCAGAAAGCGTTTTTAGGGCTCGAGCTTCTTTGTTCCTGAACGAAAACGTCGTTTTGGACAACTTTCGTGTTTTAACTTTTTGATGAATCGGACCAGAAGTGGGACTTTCAAAACCCAAATTTGATCAGAATGGTATTTGGCAGTTTTGCCGGAAACTTTGGTAATTTCAAATGGGCGTAACTTTTGACTCGTATACTCGTTTTGGGTGGTTCAAATTGCTATGGTTTCCTTGTTAGGTCCTCTACCACAATATGTAATAATCAAATATCATATTTTTACCATTTTGGTCGTGGTTTTCCAAGAAAGTCACTAGTTTGCTTGTTTTAGTAACTTGTTGTAACAATCAATAACAATAACTTGTTTTGCTCACTTTTATACATCATGGACATAACTACAAGACATAATATAGCAAGAATAACATGTAAATAACATGAACATGATTATTTAACAAGAATCAAGTTAGGGTTTGGCTCACAACTTTTGGCTTTCAAAGATGAAAGGAAGTTAACATGTAAGGATAGGACATTGATAGACTTGCTTCAACCCACTTCTTTTTATGCAATCTTTCTACCCTTGGTATTCTTGAAAGATGGATGATGAAGGTTTAGGTGACTTGAGTGGATTAAAACTCAAGAGAAATCACCAAAGTTTCAAAGGATTTGAAGTAGTTTGATGAATCAAAACCAAACTAGAGATATAGTACTTGATTTCTTGAGTAATTCTTGAAGTAGAGGGAAAATTAGGAGTGTGTTTGTGTGTGTGAGGTTATGAACGACTAAAAGGAGGTGAGGAGAGTTTTATAGTGTGTTGAGGAGGTTAGTGTATAAGAATGAATGGCTTAGAATGGAACACATGATAACTACATGTATGTTTTTAGGCCATAAGTGTTTCTAAGGCTTAAAATGATACACATGAGTGATCTAATAGTTCCATGGTTCTCACTAAGCCACCAAGATCATGGTGAATCACCTCTTGGTCGTTCCATATGAGGGGGAAGTGACTAGATGGATAAACTTGGTATTATCTAGTTTACGGAGTGAGTTTTGGTCCCGTTAATCGCTAACGGTAAGTCGTTAAGTCATGAAACTTAAAACCGGGTATCGTAAAAATACGAAACTTGGAAGAATGGTTAAACATGTCATTATACTCCATAATAAAATATAAAATGAGTGGTAGGTTCTATCGGGTGCTAAAAACTGGAAACACGGGTCTAAAACGCGTAATACGTAAAATGTACGAATATTGCGTAAAATTGAGAAAAGTAAAATGTTACTTTTCTAATGTGATAAAAATGATTTAAAATGACTTATAATGTCTAGACTGGGCTCAGTCTAGTGTCGGTTGGTATTAAATGTCTTTTAGACATCAAACCGTAAGCCTAAAAATCACGAAATGACTTATAACATCAAGGGATGATTTTTGGTCAATGGAGGAGGGAAAAATATGTTGACTTTTTCTAATAAGTTGAAAACTTAAATCGTCTTAGAAATGCGGTGCAGGTATAGGCTAAGGTTACGGCTGAGTAAAAACGCTTAAAACTGAAAATTCCAGTTTTTCACGGCCGAGGCTTATTTTGGTCATGTTTTTCTCAGTCATGATTTATTCTCAAATAAATCATGAGTGTGTCAAACATTTTTCTGATACGGGGAAAATTAACGCGACCGAATTTCGTTGTACGTAGAATTTCTGAATGACGTTTTACCCTAAAACGTGTAATTCCGTGTAATTCCTTAATAACTTTCACGAAAATGAGCTTATGAATGTCAAACTTTTAATTTGTCATGGAAATGATTTATCACTTCAGCCCAAGAAATAAAAATCAAGTTTTGGGAAAATTTTCGGGAAAAATGAATAGTAAAAGTGAATAGTGAAATTTTCCGGGAATAGTAATTATCCTGAAAAATGCGAATTGTTACATTACAGGTTATGTATGACAAGAAGATGATTATTATTCTGGAAGGGAAGCTTTGATTGTTCATTTTCTTGGAGGAAGATCTAACCTGGCCACCTTATTATCCATACCGAGCGAATCAGGGGAGTATTTGATTTCATGTGTTTTACTTATTTCACTTTTACATTCTTTACTTGAACATTGGGGACAATGTTCATCCTAAGTGTAAGGGGAGGGTAAAATGATGATACCTTACAGATACACTTTCGCTTGAGTTTGTTTGTTTAATAGTAGATGTGTAATAAAACTATGAGAAATACTTGTTAGTGCAATTTTAGCGCCAAATTTAAAATTTTTTACAACATTTAGGAGTGAAACTTTAGCCATAGCAAGCGTCTCATGGATAGGAGATTGTATGACTAGCACGAAACCGTACTATTCAGAAAAATTTTCCACCCAAATATGTGAGGTTCGCCTTTAGATTTGATAGGAAAAGCATTTACTATTAGTGCTTATGAGTGTACCGGTAGCATTTAGATTCTAGAACTTGCGTTAGTGATGCATCCCGAGACCGCTAGTGAGACTACATTCGTGTAGTAGGATTTACTACATGATAAGAGGCATTAGGATCACCCTTGTGTTAAACCCGTATCATAATTACTTGACCATTTAAGTCATATTACTTGGCTAGTTAAGTCAATTAATTTTTCCCACACCATTTGCGTTGTACTCATTTTTAGTACACGAAACCTAGTACACCCCTCCGAGCCTATCTTTTCGTTTTTAACTTTAAGCATTTTACTTAAAGGAAGAATTTGTTACACCCCACTTAAATGTACACCCAAATCGCCTTAGCCTTCCGTGTATGCACTCATCTTTAGTGCATTATTGTTATTTGTTAAACCCTAAGTTAATTATCTAATTGATTACATGGTTGCTAAGTCGAGTCATATCCTTGTACATATTGTTTTGGGACGATTGGGACTCATGGGTAAAGTACTTATTTTGTGGAGTAATGGGGAAGAACATCATATATTACCCCCATATGTGCGTTAATCTTAAAAGTACTCCAAGTGTTTTGATTTTCTTAATTCGAGTCATTAGATTAGTTATTTGTAAAGTATGTAAAAATTCAAGTGTAAGGGGAATATTCATTCCCTATGATGTATTATTTTGGATGGTAGGGTAAGAGTGTATGCACACAAAAAAAAAAAATATATATATATATATATATATATATATATATATATATATATATATATATATATATATATATATATATATATATATATATATATATATATATAGAAAAAGAGAAAAAGAGAAAAAACATACGGACTACCATCCCTTTTCATTCTATGTTTTTGTTATTTTTCATTTATTAGCTTAAGTCGAGTCTAGTCTTGGCTTAGCAATGCCTTATTGTACATGTAATTAACCAAGATTGTTAATTCGCCACTAGTAAAGACTGCCTATATCCAACAAAACCGTGTATTCCATATCCCTACACCTAACGTTACAACCCTTTAAAAGACCTCTTTGATAGTTTATCCTAGGTGCTTACGCCATGTGGTGGAGGTTTGATCCTTTCCCAAGCCTATGGTAATCTATTTTGCTATGACAGGTAGTGAGAGATGTTTTCCATTTCCATATTGTGATATTACTTTATTACACCCGAGAGATGTGAGTATCTAAACACTATTTATGAGGTGCTAATGTATGACCTCCGTGCTTATCTTTGGTCTTTAGTGGAATGATTATTTGTTGTAATTACTTTTATATTAGTGTTAAATGACCCCTAACTTGTATTTTGATTAGAATAAAAGCGCATTTGCTTGAGGACAAGCAAATCTCAAGTGTAAGGGTATATGATGAGGCGAAAAATGAACCACTTTTAGGGGGTCATTTAAGCCCGGAATTGAATTTATTTGATCAAATATTGCCCTAAATCGTTCCTTTTGTGATTTTAGGTACTTTGGGAGTGAATTCTGGAAAAGGAAGCAATTCGGACGTTTTTGGAGCATAAAAGTGAAGAAAACGCCAAAGACTTAATTTTCCATGCTGAGAACAGTACCTGACGGCGTCAAGAGGAAAATCATGACGGCGTCAAGAGTAAATTCCATGACGACCCAGTGCAAACCTGACAGCGTCACAACAAGGGCGTCAAGACTAATTTTGGTGACGGCCTGCATAAGGGGAATACATGACAGCGTCAGACCCAGATCTAGGCAGTCCGAGAAACTATTTGGCGGCGAGATGACGGCGTCAGACTTTTGTTCTTGACGCCGTCACCTATCAAAATCTATATATAGTTTTCTATTTTTCATTCATAAAAAGATGAACTTGTGTGGAGAAAACTAGGGCCGAACTTTGTAAACCCTAGGTCGTATTTTATAGTATTTTCAAGGGTTTTCACCCCTTGAATCCTTTCATGTTCAATTGAGATAAGTCTTCTCTTAATTCAATCAATATGTCTATGTGTTGGTTGATTATATCTTGTGCTTGTCTTGATTTTAACATGCTAGGCTAGATCTATCTTGTGTTTGCTTAGATCTAATGAAACCTAGATGTTAATTATGTGTTGATTACTTGTTTATGGTTGTATTGGATGAATGATTTCAATGTTAGGCTTAAGAAAACTGGCAGATCTCCATTGTGTAACATGCTTGAACGTCTTAGGAAACATGAACCGATGTGTACTAGGTTTTATTGGTTGTATTTAATGCATGAATGATCCCATGTTAGGAGCTTCTTAGCCGGCTCGACATAGGAGTAAAGTAGGCACTCATAGGATTGGGGAAGTAAGTACGCCACCCCATGAATGGTATTAAGGAATACAATCCGTCATCCACGCAACTATAACAAGTAATTAACATGTAAAAGATATCTAGGGAGTAGTGAAATCTAAGTAAACACAATTCTCCTACATATTGCTCACAACTTTAGTTTAATTTAGTTTATTTTCATTTCTAGTATTTTATTTTGATTGCATCTTTAGTATTGGGTTAGTTGACTAGCAACTAATTCCGCCCAACTCCTTCAAACCCGAGATTTTTACTTGCTTTCTATAAAACTAAAAAATACAAAAAGAATCATCCCTCATCTCTAGACCTAGTCTTTAGGTTTTCTAATCCTAGCGACACTATTCCTAGCTGAACGATCAATCCCCGGTACTTATCATTATACTATACTACATCGATCAGGTACACTGCCTGGTGGGGGTTGTAAGCTTCTCGAGATCCCTCGAGAGGTAAAGCTTGGTGCAATCCCTACGCACATCAGTTTGTAAAGTATTGTTTGGTTTGTTTATTACTTGCTATATAAACTTTTATTTTTTCACCTCAAGACAAAAGGGATAAATTATTTTATCACATAAGGACAAAAAAAGAATAGAGGGAAGTGAGAAAATGAAAAAAAAATGGAGAAACAAAAATTACTAGATGTCAGTAAAGTAAGATAAAATCCTTAGCTCCTTCATGGTTTTTCTAGATCCCCACACTTGGGGGTGTGAGTCCCGATTTACAAGCCCATGATACAAAACAAACGAGTTTTTTTTTTTTTTTTTTTTTTTTTTTTTTTTTTTTTTTTTTTTTTTTAGCTTTCAGTCCATCAATCATATCCTAAACCCCCTAACCAAAAGCACCCTTAATTATTGCATTCATGGATTTAGCTCTTCCCTGATTATCATGATTGTTTGTAGGTACAAAAAGGATACTGAGATTCTACTTTGGTTTTATGTTTTACCTTAGATTATCATTTTTTTGGCAAATGTTTTTCTGGGCAGCAAACAAAGTTTTTTGCTTTTAGGGTACTTTTCTTTTAAATTCGTCCTTTTTAAGGTACTTTATGACATTTTTGTCATTCGAGAAAAAAAAAATCCCTATTAGCTGCCAGGGGCAAAATTGTCACAAAATTTTGCAAAATACCTAAAAGGGTCGAATTTGAAAGAAATGTACCTGCATAAGCAAAAAAAATTGTTCGTTACATAGAAAACAAATGGTGTCAAGTATGATACTTTTTTAAAACATTTGCCATTTTTTTATGGATAATTCCGAAAATGCCCTGGTTCCCCAGTGCTTTTGCTTTTCTAGACGAAATCTTTTGGTTTTGCTTTTTTAAACCAGGGCAACCTGTATTTTTTGGGCAACTAAAATCTGCAAGTGACAAGTGTGACTTTACGGATTACAAGGTAGGGCAATTGGTGTACTTTTTGGG